>JBAMBJ010000521.1:0-69644 GCA_037043495.1 Drosophila recens | reverse complement strand
GTTCGGATTCTACGGGGGTTTCAATTTGAGCGGCTTTTAGCGATTTCCCGCTAAGCTAGCGATTTTTCGAAAAAGTCGTAGAACAAACGTTTCTAGATTTTTGAGCGGGAGCAAGTCCTCATTCAAGCTTTACGGCCACTAAATGAGTTATCTTTTGAATGATTGAGGTGTCATTCAACGCGTATTTTTGATTAGAATAGTAAAAAATTAAAAAAAATCAAAAAGGCTCCATTTGCTCCAATTATTTAAATTTTTTCCCCTTCACTTACACCTGTTTATCAAGTTAAATTGATACCTTTCGATCGGTACATAATTCGACCAGATCGGACAGTCATTGCAAATTTTCCATTCTTTCTGTGTATATTGCTAGTCGCCTTCGCACCCTTCGTGCTGCTTTCGTCACTAGCGCGGACTGCCGTCCGCAGTGATAACTTTTGAAAAATTAAAATACGAACATAAAATATATATTTTCTTGTTTTACGAGCTTGCTTTGCAATTTGAATTATAAAGCCGAACCATCGGTCAAGTTTTGGATATTTGAAGCGATATTACAAAGCATCAGGTAAATCATTCACACTAACAGATAATGCAATTATACCAAGAACATGGTAAATGTGTTGAAATAATAATTTAAAAATTTTGTATATTAGATTTCTACATTAAACTGCAAAAAGCATTTCATGTTTCCTTAGCGGATTATCGAACTATCTTCTGTTTTTCTCAGTGTCAATGGAATAAAACATACTGAGAATCCTTAAAGTAGTTAACAAGTTCCGTCCAATTTCCACATCAAACAGATCCTGTTGAATAAAGAAATTCACGCAGTTGCAGCTGAGACGATGTAATTATTTGTCAACAACAATGAAACCTTTCATCCCATTTACCCCGACGAGATCGGTTCGCTTCAAAAAATAAAAGAGGGAAAAAATAGAAAGAAACAGAATGAAGACAGAGGGCCATTAAAAAGAGTTTCTTCCATATTTAACGATTCTCAAATTTGAATAAGTTAATTAACAAAATTAATATTCAAATGGGTTTATTGTCGCAATGGCGGCTTATGGCTTCATTATGTAGCCCCGGTCCGACTAAACAAAAACGTAGCTCACAAATGAGTATGATCATTCCAAATGAAAATTCACATGCAATATGAAGAAGAAGCAGAATTCTCGTAGAAACACAGGACAGAAACACTAGTTATGGTGAGAGAAAAGTTCATTGGCTTTCGGCCATCCATAAAAAAAATAAAAAAATACAACTCAAGAAAACAAACATGGAAATCGGGTTTTTGGTGGTCTCAGCGATGCTGCGAACGAATTAAATTAAATTTGTGCTATCCAATTAGACACAGCACAGCTCATTGTGCCGCACCTCGGTCTCTTGGTCTCTGAGGGTCTGAGGGTCTGTCGCCACCTCAGCATCCCCAACCCCCTAACCTTTCGGTCCCCAAATTTAACGATCTTTCTCCCAGCTAATTATGGAACGCCGTCTGTTTGTCCGAGGCCCAATGGCATTGCTGAGAACTTTTAATTGCCTTGAATTTCTTTATTCCCAGAACCCTTTTGGCTTAAATTGTTTTCCATGTAAAGAGCTCAGGCGAAGAATCGAGATATGAGAGATTCCAACTAAGCACGAAAACTGCACAAACCGAGCTCATCTTATTTCATTGGCGTGGATGAAAAATCTTGTGGTTTTCCGATTCCAATTGCCAGTCAGCATTTGGAATCCGGTCTTAAGGAGCCGCCAGAGTCGACAGCGAACATGTTTCTGGTTTGGCCTTTCCATTCCTGTTTTTATTAAAATGAAAACGTGTTCTAACCAGGTCTCGACCATGGCTGTTCGTAAGAAAAGAAGTCAAGCAATCCAACAGAAATTCAACTAGACTTGAGACTATAAGATACACACACAAATACACACACATACACACATGCAATCCATATTTAGAACAAAGAAGTAAGAACAGATAGAACATAAAAGGGAAGGGACGGATAAGAGAATTGAGAGAGACAGCGAGAAATATGGAATATCGCACTGAAAGCGAAGATGCGAGACATTTTGTGGAAAAGTGTCAGATGGATGGAGGGGGGACAACACTGAAATTGGAATCATCGGCTGCATTTGTAGAGCATGTGTTGCTGCATCTCTCAGATACTCACTGAGGATACAAAGAACAGTCGCCTCTATTTGTCAGACAGCCTCAACATGGACACAGCCCCTCGAAGCAATTCATCGATTCTCAGTTTCTGTTTCATTTTTCCTTCTTTTGTACTCTCTCTTTCCCTTGATAATTTATGATTGCCAATACAATGCTCTAAACACTCGTAGTTGAGTATAGAATTGTGCAAATACTTACAACATGTAATTCCAGTCGAAGTTGGAATCATCTGCAAGTCGCTCATTAAAAAATTCAAATTATTTGCCGAGAAATCATCGTCAAATGGTAGAAATACTTAAATTAATATTTAAGAAAAGTGAAATCTAGAACAATTAAAACGTGATTAATTCGTGTAACGTCAGACTAATAAAGTGTAAAAATATTTAAACAAATTTATCATGATATGGAAATATTGTTTATGATGTGTTACAATAAAAAGTTTTTGATGATTCTGTTTAATGCTGGACAGTAAGTCTCAATTGGGCAATTAGAGACCCTGTTAAAGCACCTGAGAAAGTGCCGTGTCCGTATGTTTGTCTGTTGTAATTGTTATTGTTATTGTTGTAGCTGCTGCTCAGTTGTTTACTGTGTACTTAAACAATATTTTAGTACAATAAATCTAGCTAGTTAACTGCTTTTATTGCCAGCAAAGCGTTTTACGACAAGCAAACAGAGGAAACAGGGTGCTTCAAAAACAACGTTGACAGAACAACTCTTTCGAATTGTAAAAATTTGTGAGTATGTGTGTGTATTTGTGGGTGTGTGTGTGTGAAAGTCTCGTGTTGCATGTGGCAAGTAATTGTATGTAGATTGTATTATGTATTCCAATAAAACTAAGAATGACAATAAAAATTAAAGTAAACACCCCCTAAATGAAAGTAACACTTGGAGTCACATTCCGAATTGAAATAGAATTGAATCGGAATTAATATTACGAGTGAGTAGAAATAGAGCTGTCAAGGCTCCAGTCTTCACGGTAAGAGTAATCAGTAATCGTTGAGCGAGTCATTCATCTTTTCCAATGATATGCAACGACCTTCGGCCGTATTAAATATTTCATTATACACCACACGTCGACAGTCGAGACAGTCGAGGACGCAGATGAAGTTGAATACGGAGATGGAGAGACGGAGGCGTTGGCGGGACACAACAGTCGTGGCCATAAAAATTGACACATTTGCAGTCAAATCGGGTTGTTCTGACGGAGAATTCAAATGCTGTGCACTGGCTCATTGTCTCTCTGGCCAATTGGCCAAATGAAGAGCCATAAATATGAGAGGTCTGTTGAACTTGAAACACACGCGACTCGAGTCGCCGCGTCTCATTTTATGGAAGCTCTTTTAGCATCTATTGGCATACAAATCGACATGCACAAGAACAGCAACAAAAACAGCCGACAACAATAACAACAACAACATCAACAACAGTAACAAATAAAATTGAAGGTTCTCACGCGCCTTCTAGACATTTATTAAACTTTGCGGTTCCCCACCACAAAATTGTTCTGTCTTTTATTCTATGTCTATATTTTTCTTTGTTTAAATGAAAATAGTTGAAACGGAAAGCTAAAAATTGAAATATACAGATGTGTCGACAAGTCTCTACAGATTTTTATGACAATTGTGTTTTAATAATTTAATTTCTGGAGACGCAATAATCGAATACCATAAGTTTATTTCAAATTAAATACTAAACTATTGGTATTATTTTGGGTTTTCATTTGGTGTAATTATTTAATTATCAAAAATGTATTTAGATTTTAAATTATTTCAAACCTTTCATTAATTTCTTGGTTTCAGGAATAATGAATTAATAAAAGTTTTGAGTTTTGATTAATATGGTTATAAAGTAATGATAAATATTTGATAATAGCTGGCAAATGAAGTTGTAATCGAAAGGGATAGACTGATCCCTTTAACTAGAAGTCATATAGTTTTAATGATAAATTAAATGATTTACGTAATGTGTGTTTGGCTATTTGATTTACAATTTCATGTTGTTTAGTTTTGTTGGTATTATAATAGTTTTCAGTTTGGTTTGTCTTGTGTTTATGACCAGTGGGTCAAGGTGTTAATTGCTCTGCTTCAGTCCAGCCGAACAAGGTGTTAATTCCACGTTTATGGGCGTTAAATTGGCCACCAGTTAAATTTCGAATACCCATTCAATCCCATCCCATCCTCGGTCTGACGAAATGCAGAGAGTTATGATGTCGTTAGGAGACGGTCTCATCTCGCCAGCTTCTCATGTTCATATGTTTGCATTCGGTATTAATGTGCGATAAAAGGCGGGTATGAATTTTTATGGTAAATTAATTGTCGAAGAATATTTGGACTTTGTCTATAGACAGAAAATGTTGCGGTAGTCGTAATCGAATCGAATCGAAAAACGAGAAAAAATGGATAAGACTGTCTCCAAAGTCAATCAATCCTAATTCAACATTAAAGTTGAAGTTTTAAAATATTGTAGAAAAGTCGCTAAAGCCTTCGAGTCACTAAGCCAAAAGAGGGATGGGGAGGGCAGATATAAAACTCATTTTGTCCAAATAAGTGAAATCATCAATTTTGTTATTTTTCTTTCTTTCTATTTCGTTGGCTTCTTTGGTTCTCTATTCTATGAATCTCAACTTTCTTGGCATTCTGTTATCTCGCCCAGCAGGGGATGGAAACTTTGTAGCTATTACTTTGTTGTGGACTTTGTTGTACTCTAAGCTGAGCAGAAGGCATAAGGCATAAGGGATCCCTGGGGGACTTGGCCTTCCTCTTAAAGAGGCCGGGCACAAAAAGCGACAGCCTCATTTACATAAGCATAATTTACACATAGAGTAGTTACATAGCCAAATAGCAAGCACAGACATACACACATATATAGTCAACGAGGCCAAGTTAGACACCCACACATACACACACACCCACACCCTCACAACAACAACAGCCAAAGTCAGCAAAATATTTATTCAAATAGCGTGCTTCTTCTCCCTTCGCTCGTCTCGTGTCCGTCTCCGTCTCCCTAAAGGTTAATTTCAGTTTCGCTGTATCAACGCCGAGGCCGTTGGCAACCCCCGTATGATGGACCCCTTTCCACCTCCACCTACACCCCCGCCACTGCCTTTGGTACAATACTTGTGATGACGCCAACAGAGTCTCGAGCAACCCCCACGAGCGACCGACAGCCGCGATAAGCAAAGTCAAAAGCATTCAAAGATTTCAGAAAATGGAAAATGGGGGAGAAATGAAAACGTGGCAACGATGGCCGCCAGAGTTCAGTTCAGCCGAACCGAACCGCAAGCAACCCCAGGAAAAGCTGTCGAGCTGCCGAGTCGCCGTCTCGCAGAGTTGCCGAGCAGCCGACGGTATTCGAGCGAACTGGCAAACACTTTTGCTTACGTTGTCGCTTCAACATGGATACAAACACATATACACACACACACACAACCTCAACAGGATGTCAGAGTGCAGGGGCTGCGGGGGGTTGTTGTTGCTGGGCATAATATCGATCCCTCTTGGGTCGTTGCCTGCGCTCAATGAGTTCTCAATTCACTCGACCCCCTTCTGTCCCCTTCTGCCCCCCTTGTTCCCTGCCTTTGGGGGCACACCCGTGGCTCTGCTCATGTATAGATTTCGTATCTATAGATACACGCAAACTTGCCGTCTTGCAAAACATTTCACAATTTAAGTGAATTTGTTTACTTCTTTCTTTCTCGCTACCATTTTAACCAAGTGTGCACACAGTCTATATACATTATCGTAGTTCATTCTTCAGGAGACGGGAATTTGTGCATGACATGAATGTTCCACGATAAATCTCGAATTCGAATTCGATTTCGATTCGAGTATCTTTAAGATACGTTTGCATTGGCGCCCATTAAAAGCCATTGCGTTGCTCACGTTGACATTATTAATTGAATTATAAATTTTACATTTTATTATTATGTTTGTCTGTTCCCCGTCCCCATCCCCGTCCATACATGCCACATCTTGTGCATGTGCAATGCGCTACGTGATATGCCTGGAAACGCGTTCCCCATGCCACAGCTTGGATTCGTGGAATTTCAGCTGAGTAAGCTGGTAATGGAGGACCTCAAGCTAATTTTCATTTGGGCGCATGTGAAGTTGATAATACAGCACAGAAAGATTGAGACAGAGGCAGCGACGGCGACAACGGCACAGTGGGACAATATCAAGCAACTTTACAAGTTTAAAAAAAAAGTCTAAGCATTTCTTTCTTTTAACTAAGTATTTTTAAAACAATTTAATATATTTAAAACAATTTGCCCAAACGGTAAGAGCTAGAAGGCTGAAATATTCACAGTGAAAATATCGATCTGCAAGTGAATTTAATTCGTGTTTAAAGATTGAAGATCTGAAGGCTGAATTATATAGCTGTCAAATAATCAGGCAACCTCAGAACTGATTAAATTTATATAATGTGGCAGCTCCAAATAAAACTTTTTTCCTTTAGTTCCAATGAGATTCTAGCCTATTGTTTCAGCCTGATTTCAACCACTGTAGTTGGTTAAAATTCGACTGTGGGGGGAACTCAAGAGAATCCGAGACCAAGAGCCGAGCCGCCGCTCGATTAGCTGAGCTGAGCTGAGCGACGAGGCGGGCTCGAGATAACAAGTCCAACCGGTCTGTCTGTCTGAACGTCTGTCCATCTGTCCGCCTGTCGGTCCATCGGTCCGTTAGAGACATGCGAGTAGAAAGCCACAATCAGAAATTTAATAATGGCTGCACAAAAGGCAGCACGAAGCGCGTTGACGTGCACATATTTTACGAGTTTTATACACAGCCGGGCAACGGATTCGTGTTGTATCTGACGGATGCACATGCTACAGACGGACAGACAGACAAACGGACGGACAACGCATTCCACTTGCTGCGGAGAGAAAGGCAAAGGAAAACAAGAGACGAATGAAGTCATCAAAAATGGCCACGAATTGGCCTCCCTTCCCTTCCTTTCGCTTCCCTTCCCTTCCTTTGGTGAGGCTAGTGAAAGCGGCAACACTCTCACCTGCTGCCCTGTCGGAGTTCAGGGGTCAGGGATCAGGAGTCAGGAGTGAGAGGTTTCGGTATGTAAGTCCTGCCCCTATAAGGCTGCTGATCTGCCGATCGTCAGCTGCGATGGCGTCGGTTCCTGGCCCCGATTAAGCCAAGCGATAACCCAACGGCTAACAACTAGTTGGCCAACTTGCTGCCTGTCTTCTTCTGTTTTTTGTGTCTTTCTGTCCATTTTATGACTTCATAAGTGGAACTTGGTTGCTTTTCTTCTTGCCTCTTGTCGCGCACAATTTTCCCTTTGTTCTGGCGAAAGTCGTAAACATTTTCGACAAGCTACAAGCCCGCGAGCAGGTTCCTCCCATGTTCCCAGGTTCCCTCTGTCTACGTGGAAACAACAATGGGAATACAGTTGTAAATGTCAAGATTTTGAAATGCATCGTTTAATCGGGAGGAGCGACGTCTGCTGATGATGATGGTGATGGTGATGGTGGTGCACCTGACAGACAGAGAACCATCTGGAATATCGGGCCGATCAATTGGCCAGCCTTTGAACCCAGCGCCGGATTGGCAATTAGCCCAGTTTGTCCAATTTCTCATGCCCATAAAAATTCACTTAAACTTTTGAAATGAATTCATGATTGGCTGCCACCCAAGTGGCATGTCAATCAACGGCAGAGGAGGGAGTTGTGGGTGGGGGAGGGGGTGGTGATTACACCCCTCACGATAATCCACTCATAGGCGACATTTTTTCAGCGCTTTTGTGATTTTTGGCAATTGATTTAATGTGTCATTCATAGATTTTTATTGCGTCATTTTATTGCCGTCTTTAACTTCCGATTTACCACAATTGGCCCGCTTGGACACTGGCCCCCTCGGCCACGCCCAATGTCATTCTCACTGTGTGTAAGTGTGTGTGTGTAAGTGTGTGTGTGTATGTGTGTGTGGCATCTTAACAGGGAAATCATGTACTCGCCGTACTTTACTTTATTTATTGCCATTTTTAATACCGCCCCGACTCGACGGTCCGACATTTTAACACCCTCTATAACGGTTGATGTTGCTGCTGCTGTACGAGTATAACGGTTGTTGGGGGCACGGCCAGGAATCAGGAGAGTGTGAGGAAGAGAGCGAACGGCCACTTTATGTTACAATAATGTTCCCTCGACACTGGCGCTGCTTGCAATCGAATTGTTTTGGCCATAAAATCAAAAAGGTAATTCGAGTAGGTCGACTACGACTGCGACAGGACTCCAAGTCCATGTCCTTAAACGGAATCGGGGTCTGCTCCCACTACCATTTCAGTAATAAACGGCTTCTATCATTTTCATATGCAACAATTACAAATATTCAAAGATTGATTATAGAGAAACAATTGAGTTGAACTTACCGGCTAAGTGCTTCTAATAATATGCGAACAACTGATAGGCAAGAGAAAATGAAGCAGGTTAATAATGATAATATCATAAAATTTAGAATTGACTATTTGTCATATTTGATAACAAATAATTCTAACTAAAAAACTGAACAGAACTCCAACTGATCAACAGTCAACAATCGAGGCAGATAATTAGCATTGATAATTTGTTAAATGCATAATAAGCGCTTAAAGAATTTATGAAAATACACTCACTGTTTTATTTGTTAAATGCATAATAAGCGCTTTCATAATCTATGAAAGTAAACTTAACTTATTCTAATTCTAGGACATTTTATTTTAATATTACATATAATAAATATATAAATTGCTCATAAAAAGTAAGCAATTACATTTTTGAAAACAATTTTCTTTAATTCTTTTTACTTTTTTAAATGTAATACTTGTTATTTAAGTCAATAATAACTAATGCAAATGACAAATTTAAATTATTTATTTAACTTATTCAGTTGTTGAAAATCCCGATCAAGTAAATTGAGTCGTAGTCTCTAGAATCAAAAAACCAACATTCGCATGCTTATGCAATTATGATAACACGCTAACATAACCACCAAATAATTATGTATTTGCTTATATAATACGATTAATTATCTTTGGGAATTCCAGTTGTCAAATCAATGGCACTCACCGAGTCAAGGCCTTGATAATGCGGCTCGATAATTTCAACAAATCAATACAAATTACGATCTGCGAGGGAAATGTTTATTAAGATTCAGGCACTCGTTAAATTTGAAAGGAGAACACACACACGAACACAGACAAGCCGATTTTAGGCGTCGTAAATATTCTTATTGTTGTAGTATTATAATAATAATTGTTGTTATTAAGTATTATGTTATTGGTGCATCGTTTGATGAACTTTTAAACAACTTATAACATGAAATTCAGATTCAGATTTTTATTGCCATTAGCCGCAGTGACCCGGCCAGCGATAATTCCTCCGACTATCAATATTAAATTGTCCGACATAATTTATGGATGCACGCGATCAAATCCCGCACGACGAGAAACTCGTCTAAGGCCGCTCCGAGTTGGCCAAGAGTTGGGCAGGAGTTGGCAATGGGAGCAGAGCGAATGCGGCAGGCGATAAACGGGATTGTGATCGATATGGGGATCGGCAATCAAATCGGGATTATCACACACGGATACACACAAAAACACACACACTGATACACACTGGCGCCAAGGCAAGGGCCACAACAAAATGAATTCCAAATGAAATCAAATTAAATCAAATCCGCGACGCGCATGCGAGATAACGACTCCGAAATTGTTAGAGAGCAACTAACACTAAAAAAATTAAATTCAATATTTTTTGTTTAGACAAAAACTGAACTGAAACGAAACGAAAACCGAAAACTGGCGAACCGAATGCGAACGCGAATGCCGCGAGAGCGAGCGACGAGTCGCCGAGACAGAGACCAGAGACCAGAGACGGAGACGGAGACCAGAAACGGAGACCGGAGACGGAGACCGATACTCAGCCCGAGTCAGCTCTCACGTCAACTTGTGGCAAAGATCTCATGAGCGGGCAGAGGTGCGGAAAGGGGGGACAAGGCAGAGAAACACACAAAACATTTTTACATAGTATTATTTTGGTTTTTATTACCCCCAACTGATGAACGGACAGCAAAGAAGGGAGAACTGACGGAGATCGGGGGGACAGAGGGCAGGGACAGGGCTCTGTCAGAGCCACAACCAGAAGGCAGAGGTGGAAACAGAAAGAGAGAGGAGGAGGCAGAGAGCGAACAAGTGTACATTCAAATACGAGCGCACGATCTCGCGATCTCGCGATCTTGGCAATGCTCCGACGCTGGACGTGGACGGGAAGGCGGAGATGGAGACGGAGACGGAGGGGGAGTGGAAATGGGAATTGAAATGAAAATGGAAGCCAAATGCGGTTCATCTTAACTTTGACTAAAGCACGCCGACAAAGTTCAAAATATATAAATACATATGTATATACCAACATACTTATATAGTGTTAATACATTTATTTTCATGCCCCAAAATTTCTGATATCCAATTTTGTGACGAATAATATTAAGTTTTACACATAAATTATTTTAAACAAAATTTTGGCACCCGGCACATTGCGCTAAAATGTCTCAATTCTTCATACCAAATAAAACTCACTGTTTTGCGCAGTGCCGAATGCAAAAATTTTGTTTAAAATAATTTATGTGTAAAACTTAATATTATTCGTCACAAAATTGGATATCAGAAATTTTGGGGCATGAAAAATGTTTTCGTCACTAGACTTTTACCTCGTAAAGAGGTTTTTTTTATGGGATATCAGAAATTTTTGAATAAGACATCAGAAATTTTGAAATTGCAATATTTTTTGACAGTATAGTTTTGTCAATTTTGTTTATTGTTTGTACAGCTAAAACAAGTGTCTGGCAACACTGGTCCCCTTTACAAACACACATGCCTAGCGCATAAGCTATCAGCACTCTTCAAATCTGGCTGCTATGACACTTTGCTGCTGCTGTCCTATTCCCATTATACCTTTGTAAATAAAAAATAAACGTTGAAGGTATGCCTAAGAGCCCTTGAAATACCTTTTCAACGAAATATAGATCATATCTGTAGCTTCTATCGTTTGGACGCTATGAGGGTTTCAATTTTAGCGGTTTTAGCGATTTCCCGCTAAACTAGCGATTTTTCGAAAAAGTCGTAGAACAAACGATTCTATATTTTTGATTATAAAATGATTTATCTGCCGCAAAAAAAATTAACACTTGCAAGCAGTTTATTTCCGCATTACGCTGCAAGCAGTGTACATACTGCATATGTACATGCAGTAGTGTAAAGGTAAAAGGTATATTCAGTTAATAGGTAATATCTTGTCCAAACGAATTTTGACAGATACGTGTTATATGTCAAAAATCGCGGAATCAAATTGCCTATAACATATAACATATTTTAAAGTGATCTCATGTGTAGATTTTTCTTAAATCGCCAAAATGTGTAAAAAAATACCTTGTTTCACCTGTAGCCGTTTACCTTTTTACTTAAAAAAAAAACTTTGAAGGTATGTCTAAAAGCCCTTCGAAATACCTTTTCACCGATATATAGATCGCATCTGTAGCTTCTATAGTTTGGATGCTATGGGGTTTCAATTTTAGCGGTTTTTAGCGATTTCCCGCTAAACTAGCGATTTTTCGAAAAAGTCGTAGAACAAACGTTTCTAGATTTTTGAGCGGGAACAAGTCCTCATTCAAACTTTTAAGCTAAAACAACGATTTGATCTATACAAACAAACAAACAGACAGACTGACTTTTCATCTCGTTTTGAGAAGGGCACCAAAATTTCAAAATAATTTATCTTTTGAACCAGTAGTCGGATTTTGATGATTGAGGTGTCATTCGACGCGTATTTTTATAGAAATATTACAAAATTAAAAATGTTGACCAAAAGGCTCCAACGGCCCCACTAGCTCCAATCATTTAAATTTTGCGCCTTCCACTTACACCTGTTTATCTCACGAACCAGGTGAGTTTTCAAAAGTCTTAGTATGCACATTTGTAAGTTAAGTTGATACCTTTCGATCGGTATATAACTCGACCTGATCGGACAGTCATAGCAAATTTTCCATTCTTCCTGTGTATATATGCTAGTCGCCTTCCACCCTTCGTGCTGCTTTCGTCACTAGCGCGGACTGCCGTCCGCAGTGATATATATATTTTTGTGTTCTTTAATTTTATTTTAATTATAAGTGAGTGTGAGTGTGTGTTCGCTTAGTGTGCTGCCATTCAAAAATAAATACAAGCTGGCTCATCACACTCAGTTATTTAGGAACTCACTCACATATGTATGTCGCACATATACATTTTCAAACAAACACTCGTCATAATGTTCAAAAAAGCTGAGAATCCGAACAACTTGGCCCTCCTTACAAATACCATTAGGATTCTCGACTAAAGATACCCTGCTAGAAGTCATAGGTTGAAGCATAGTCTAACTGTAATGGATATGGAGTTTTAAAGCTCTTCTGATGTTGGTTAAATATATTTTCATAATTTTTAAGTCAATAATATAACAATAATTCTTTTTATAAAACCATATATTCGAATTTTAACTCAATTATTTTCAGATTAAGACTCCCTTAGCAACATATCGCTAAAAGTGTTTTCAACTTTTCAATTTAGAAAGCTAAAGGAAAACAAGCAGGTCCCTAAAAAATTATTTAAATATGTTAGATTGAAATCGAGTGTTGAAAATAGTTTTTAAAACACGTGAATAATAAATAAATATTTTTGTTGCAATACTCGTATAAGTTAACAAGTCACAAAATCAATATAATTAATGTCGCACATTGAACACTGCGTGCACGGAATGGAATAATGTTATAAATCATAATAATGTTCGAACATAAATTTGAACGAAAGATATCAAATGTAACATAATATGATATATACAAAATAAATTGTAATAATTACATAATAATAGCAAGTAAAATGCACATATACCGTTTTCTTGCAGCCGTTGAATTCAATCACCATAAATTGAAATAAAAATATTAAAAAAAAATGATGAATTATGTATGTGTCTAAGTCTTAGACGTTTTTACAAAATTTTTGCTGTTATTATATTTTTCCAATGACAAATTTTAAAACGAAATCTAAAACTCTATCTTCGTGCACTACATTGGAGTATCGTCACCAACTTTGGTCATATGGATGGACAAACAATGGTACAAGATCAGTAGCCTGTAACAGTAGTCTGTACCATTTGTGTTCTAGAATTCAGAAATAAATTTGAATCTAATAAATTAAGTTTTAACTGCACAAAGTCTATTTTAGTTAATTGGTTTAGTTTCCTCATTGAAAATACGTAAATTTGTATTATAATTTATTGATTCATGGTCTAAGAAGGCAGGCACACTTCTAAGAGATCTGGAAATGGAATACAATTGGGTAGTTTCAGTGTCGGCTTATAGTTGGCCAGCTTTCAAGCTGCTGAGCCGAGTGCCAACATGAATCTCAACAGAAATCGTTAAAAGTGAGCAAATGTTGTTGTTGTTTTTGTGGTTGTTGGCATCCTTATTTGTTTGCAAACTCGTTTGGACTGACAGCGCTGAGGTTGGCAATCAAACCTGTTCCGAGTCAAGTGCAAAAAAGCAGCTCTGAAATTGCAATTTAACTGAAAATCAAGTTAAGCTTTAATTAAAAACCTGGAAAACACAATTAAAACCCGCCAGCAACAACAACAACAACAACCTGTACAATTAACAACAGTCGAGGCGAGAGAAAAAAATAATGTTTAGAAAAATCTTGCCAAAGTGTTGTGTGTGTAATTGGCCAGCGGGGCAACTGGCCAAAAGACTGGGGGAGGGAGGGGAGGGTTGAAGAGGGAGGAGCAGTCGACTGTGTGTTAACGCTATTGCTCCGTCTACTGACTACCGACTGCTTCTGGCCATGAACGAGCGAGCGAGCGAGCCAACGAATACGTTGATCAGTGCGCACATCAACCGCTGCCCCGCCCCCTGCCGATCCTCGGGAGTGCGGCCTTGGGGAGTACTCACTGGCTGATTGCGGCTGCTTTGTTACCTGATGCAAGCGAACAAGTCGAGCGGGCTGTTCCCCCTCCCTACCCCTTTAAGACAGGGGAACGAAGGAAATTGGGAGGGGGGCAGGTAATAAGCGTGTTTCATAAATTGAAAGCTGCCGCCACGGCAAAAGTTATGAAAACGATGGAAAAGAAAGAAAAAACGCCATTTAGATTGCAATCTGGCGGCCAAACCGGCGAAACGAGCGGTGACCGTCCACTGGCCACTTGCCGAATGGCCAAATGGCCAAATGGCGGCTGGAAAAAGCGCTCGACTCGAAAATGGCCGACAGAAGCAGAAGCAGAAACAGGCAATGACTGCTTCGAGGGGGGAGGAAAGACAGCGGGGCGGAGCGGGGGCACTGTGGCCGGCGGGCAAATGTACAAACACGAAATGAAACGCGGCCATAAAACGCTTCAAATTTGCGGCTTTCAGCGGCAAACAAAGCAAACGCAGAAGCAAAAGCCAAAAAAGCAACCACAGCAACGACAGCAGCAACAACAACAAAAATGCGAGTAATTATTTTTATTAAAGAAACGAAAAAATTCAACCACGCACACAGTAGCAATCGACCCTTGCACTTGCCTCTCTCTCCCTCCCTCTCCCTTCCTCTCTCTTAGAACTGGTCGCACTTGAAACGACGAGACGGACAACAGACCCAAAAAATAAACAAGAAAAAACTGTAACAATTGTCAAACTTCATTCCTGCAAGTTCGCAGTTGGCCAAATTGCTTGATTTGCAAATATGGTTGAAGTTGAAAGTGGAGCTTATAAGCAAAATTAATGAGAGTATCATGTATCTTTACAAATATTATTTCTTTAATTCCTTCAGCCTTTTTCTGAATATTTTTTTTTACTTTTTTAACGTCAAATTCCTAGGTCAAGCGGAAGTTTGTTAGTTAAAGATAAAATCTTGTTGATGAGCTCATCTAATGAATTCATCTGTAGCGTAGCAAATATCTTAACGATGGGAACTGTATATACTCAGTTGATGCTTTGCTAGTCGAAGATGGTTTTACGTTTTTAGCCACAGTGCAATATTACGTTACGATTCAGCAATCTAACAACCCAAGATTTTGGCTTAGATTTATACAAAAGTGTAATATTCTCTAAATGGTGTATACTTATTCTAGATTTTTTCTAGTTATTGAATCAAAAAATTCTTTACTTCTTTTTAGAGCTTAACTCAAGATATTGTATTATTATAAGTTTTATAAATAAGCTAAACAAAAATTATACATATGTGTATTTAAATGTAGTTAAACAGATTAAGGTTCAAGGCACTCATTATTATCAAGGAACTTGAAAACATTAATTTTTCAAGAGCACAATTAGAGATTGAGAATAGAAGTGAGGGAGAGGAGCTCTAAAGTACAATATTATTATAACATACAAATACATCGATTACAGATACTTTGAAAACATGTTTCCCTTTCCATATTACCAACCCCATTGGGAATCGAATATCTATTATTTCTAACATTGTAATTGTCACATCATTGGCCAATGTTAATTAAGCCTCAAGATTAGTGGAAAGTCATGCCAGTCTGTCGATGACAATGACTGCATCAATGAGTGGCAATTAGAGAAATGCAGTTATCAACAGAAACGACGATGGAGCTGTCAAATTTAATGGCTGACTAAATTACAAAATGGTTAAACAAACATTCAGACGGAGACAGATGGAGTAACACAGATGTGGCTGAAGAGTGTATCTATGTACGTATCTATGTATGTGTGTGTGTGTGTTGAAGAGCATTGTGAAGTCAGTCAGGCGATAGGGGGAAAAACTTGTGAAAATATTTGAAATATGCAATTGTAGCAACAATGCCAGAATTGCCGAACAAAGCAAAGGCAGCAGCAAAGGCGACCCGCCAATGGCGGCCACTAAAAGCACTGGAAAAGGAAGTTGAAATGAAGAGAGAGAAAAATAGTAATTTTCCATCCATCATAAATAATGTTAAGCGCCACGGCTGAGGGAAAAACATGCACGGTCCATTAACTTTTTGCGGAGTGCAGAGTGAAAAGTACGTTGAACGGGAACGCGCTGCTTGCCACGCAGCCAGCGGCGACGCGACGTCGAAGTCGACTTCGACATCGAGGCGGCCTCGACACCAGTTTCACATATGCATGTATGTAGTGTGTGTGTGTGTGTGTGTGTGTTACTGCCATTTCGAAAGCTGCGAGAGATTTGCAACCAGGCAAAATATCAAAAAACTGGCAGACCAAAAAAAAAAAAAAAACTGTTTAAATCCGCTCACTGAATGTTGTTTTTGCTGTTGTTTACTTTGCTAGCCTCGACTTGTGTGTGTTTGTGTGTGTGTGTGTGTGTGCGGGTAAAGGTTAAATTGGGGGTAAGCACTAAAGTGAAGTTTGGCAAATGTTTCTTCTCTGCTGTCTGAATTTCAGACTGCCAACTGCCGAGTAATTGTAATTGGCTTAATTGTTAATATTATTATTTTTTTAATTACATACATTTGTATATCTTTTGACTTGAACGATCAGAAGTCATGCTGAGCTTTTGCATTTAATTTGAAAGAGCTAATAAATTTAATTGTGTGGCGATTAAGGCGCCAGCGAATTGTGCATTCAGCTACTAAAGCGCAACGTCATTAAACCGCACCTCATTCTCAGTCTCAGTCTCAGTCTCTGCTGTGTTAATCAGTCGGAGACTGCATTAAGCATTAACCGGTGCAAAATGTCAAAACGTTAAATAAGATCAACAATTTTAATATTTTATTGGCCCCAACTGAGCATTTGATTATATCAATACGTTTAACTCATTTCAAATATCCCCTTTGCCAGTTTCATTTCAATATGAGTTTTCTATTTGTGGCTACTCCTGATTACAGTAAAGAAATTTAGGAATTTGAAATTCTGTCAAATTTTCCTTGCACACAACTAAATTTTCAAAAACTAAATATAATTCACAGAAATACATATTGTCAAACGCATATTTTTATTTCGTATTCGTTACACATACATTTTACATACATACTTACAAATATACGTACATATGCTTATTACATGTGAGTAAAAAGTGCAGCTGCTTCAACGAATGTAAAAAAACTCATGCAATGGCTGCGTCTCTGCTGGCGTCGCTGTCGCACTGTGTCAAAACTCAACACACAACCAGCGAAACTCACCACAGTCGACAAAGACGCAGCGCGGCGGCACGCTGTTGCTGTGCTGCTCTGTTGCCGCTGAGGGATATTGGTAAGAGCGAGGCGACGATCGCTTGATCGCACTACCCCTGCCAGCCATTGTTGCGAGCGAGAGGCAAGACCAATGGCCGACACAGCATGGAACTGCCCACTTCAAATGGAAGTAGAAGAATAAGAAGTAGCAGCACAAAAGAAAAATAAAGAAAACAACACAAAACGACAACAGAAACGAATGGGAATAAAACAAGTGTACGGAATGCATGAACACTATGCGAAATTATAGAAATAGATAATAAAAATAATCGCTTTTTAATTGTTTGGCATGCTTTTGTTGATGCCGTCGATGAATCACTAATAAAATGTCAAAGCAAACGCCAAAGCAAAACAAAGCAACGCAAACGACGCTAAAAATGTTCAACAAATCAAAGTCACTTTTGTTGCTGTTGCTTTTGTTTGTGCACATTAAGTGCCGTGCCCCGAGCCCCCGCAGCCCCCGCCTTAGCCCCGCTCCTCCCATCGCCCACAATCCCATCCGTGTGTCTAGTGAAATTATTGCTAATATAAAAATATTTTGTAGGCTCATAAAAGCGACTACGCCGACACAGACACCAGCCGTGGGGGGAGCTGAGCGGGACACGAGAGCGGTAGTATTGAGTACTAGGCTTGTATGTATGTTGGTGTGGGTGTGAGTCCTGCAGTGTGTGTGTGTGTGGGCGTTGAATGTCTATTGATGCAGTCCCGCTGCTGCAGCATTCGCCAAACGCAAAACGTACAATATTTTAAGGCCTAATTTTTTGACGAGTTTTTAAACGATTGTAAAACTCTTTTCTCGCTCGCCCGTTTTTACGAGTGCGAGGCCATTCAAGTGTTTGAGCGAGTGAATTATGGGACAGGCCCAAGATATTGTACCCATACACATGCATAGCTACGCCCGCTGTCGTTCTCGTTCTTTGCTTTTACAGACTTACACATCTATGTATGTATACATCCATACCTATACATCGGTTGTTGTTGCGGTTTATGGGACTGAAGCCGAGGCTAAAACAGTGTGACAAAGCCGAGTAAACTGGGTGGCGTTTATTACGTGAGTTATGACACCTTCATCGACAGCAAGCAAAGAACTATTAACAATAGTAAAATTAATTTGAATACAATAAAATCCGCACTAATATTGCATAGCAATGAGGGCCCATCAGCTCCAGGTAGCGCCCTCGTAAAAATACCAATTGCAAAAATCACAACAAATCATAAAAGTTTTTATTTAAATTGCTCATCAATTAGCGGAGGCCTTTTCTTGTACTTGGACTAGCGAAACATCAGCCATTTGGTCAATCAATCACAGTCTGAATGATTTTCCAATTTTTCGTTTACTCAAAACTCTGATAATTTCAATCAATATCCAATAAACAAGTAGAATTGTAAACAATATAAAATTCTTTACATTCGCATGAGCTTTTACATTATTTAGTTGCATATCTTTGAGTCCATAATTATGTTAATCAAAGAGCTAAGGTGTATCGAACTTATTCATTTTCATACTCGTAAATAATCTTGTTCTTCGCTTCTCATTCCCATTCACACACACACAGAGGCAAACATATTGTAAAACAATTATCACCTGTTGCAAATTATTCCGATTTTATGCTCGGCGCGTAATATCAGTGGCTGTTTTACCTCGACCAACACGCGCCGCTTCGTCCTCCGTCCACCGTCCCCGTCCCGCGTCCCGCGTCCTCCGCCCAACGTGTTCCCCTCCTCGTCTCATAAAGCACTCATAAATGCTGCAGAGACATCATAAAAATGTTTGAAGCACCGCCGACATCAGCCCAACAACATTATGAACATCAACAGCAACAGCAACAGCAACGCCAACAACAAGAACAACATCCATAAATCCCGATTATGGTTTCTGGATTTATTGCGCTCAGTGGCAACAGCAACTGCCAACAACGACTGCCAGACTGCGGTCAAAACACCAATTGAAGCACCCTGTATATGCATTTGCTTTCGTCTTACGAATCTCTTGTTTCACACAAGTTTTCACATCTTAACAACGACATTTAATACAATAGTTACTTTATTTTAAAATAAAATAAAATATTATTTATTATAACTAATAATTTTGAATTATGTTTGCAATTTTGATGTTTAATTAAACGGGTTTCTTAGTTGACGTTAAATAATAAATAAAATAAATATAGACCAAATCATAGCATAAGCGTTTTCATCCACATCGCGCTATGAATCTCCCGTAAAAATGGCAGACAACAGTTCGATGCCCAAATGAGAAAAAGAACTGCATAAATATTAAGATGAACATTTGTAAATAATGCGAGATTTTGTTTATGCCAACGATTCTGCACAAATAAACAAGTCCAATCTGAATGCAAATGAAATTATTGCCTCTGCATTTTGCCAAAGGAATTTCGCTGTATATTTCGCAGCAGTTTGTTCACCTCGACAGATGCAAATAAAAATAATTTTCATATTATATATGCATGCGTATTTATACATACTCGCATCTACTATAGATGGCATGGGGAGAACGCTGCTCATTAATTTATTTCTCCACTATTCCATGGCCTAATCAGGGGCCTGGCATCTTCGAACTGGCCATATAAAAAGTGACACTTTTATAGGGCACTTGGAATTCGCTGCGAGACGAGCCCAAAGCATCTTGGTAGAAGAGAAGAGGCTAATGCGCATTTGCATATGTTAAATTTACATATGCATCTAACAGATGCAGTCGGCTAAAGACACCGTCCCCATAACCATACTACCAGCATCCATTAACCGTCCAGCCAACAAGGCAGAGGGCCTGGAAAGGCATCGCTGGAATGTTAAAAAAACCATTTTATGATTCTGCTGCACAATGTAACCTCCATCTGTGTCTGTATCTCTATGCAGCATATGTATTTGTATCTGTATCTGCATCTGATGGAGATACATTTAAATTAGAGCATGACCTGCACGCGCACCAAATCAAAATATGTACAAATACGAATGACAACAAGAATGTCACAGTACTCGGGCAAGACGAACCTGCTCCTGACTCTTCACTCCGGTCCCTATTCATTCACAGTTCCTGTCAAGCTCTATTTGCGTCCAGTTAACGCGACTGGGCCATAAAAGTCAGCCGGCCGTAGAGCCCTTAAACAGCCGTACAGTTACTTCAATCGCTCCCGTTGCTTTAGGCGAGATTCAAATTTTCCGTTTAGCATCCGTTTGCCTCCTGCTCCTGTTCCTCGTCTGTCCACCGTCCTCCGTCGTCTGTCTTCCCATTTTGCCTTACACAATTCATTTTATGATTTTATTGCATTTACGCATATTGCGATGCCAATGTCGATGTCGATACTGATGCTGATACCGATGCCCAACTGATTTATGGATGCGACGGTTGGAAGAACCCTTTCGCCTCTTCCTCTTGCCTCTTTTGTCTTTTGCCTCAAATATGGAACGCGGCGTATTCAAAACTCAAACAAAGGACGAAGAGACCGTGAACAATGAAATTAGAGCAACGCATTGAGGGTGGCATATCGTTGCCAGGGATTGGCCTGTCGCTCTGTCTTTCTGACGGTCTGACGGGCTGTCGAGCTGCTTCGGGGTGAGCATTCAACTAATATATACAAAAGGATTGTTTGTGTTTGGGTTCGCTTATGTAACTTTCTAAAAATATGCCCGTTCTGCCCTTGTTTCAAATCATGTTTCAGTCCAAAATAATCACAACTTTCTATGCCCCTCAAGCAGAACATTGAGTGTGGACTAGCAAGAGTTAAAGCAATTATAATTCAATAGGGTTGAATGGACAATGTAGAGCGGTCGAGCCAGGACACTCTGAACCTAGAAATAATAAGACCTTTAAAATTGATTTAAAATTTAAATCATTCAGAATGGTAAAAGATAGACAATCAAGTCATTTGCTTTCTATCTACTTGGATATTCTCGTGAATAGCTAAAGTCCTATTGAGAAAGTGTATGTTTTAAATAATTATAATACTTATAATCGTTCTTCATAGAAATAGCTTCGATATGTAAGGCCATTTTCTAAACGTCAATTTCTTTAATGTGAATATATTTTCAACAAATGCTCTAATTTATAATGCCAATTGATAATATTTAATATTATTGGAGTTCCTAATTTAATATATATTTATATCTTTTATATATTTATCAATCTTTTAATAAGCAATTATCAAATTGATCTAAGAAAATTCTCCAATTAGCTCGCTTAAAAGATATTCCAGCTTTATTAAACTAGTATTAAACTTTATTATAACTAGTATATCAGTGCATTGACTTTAACGATGAAAAAGCCATTTCAGTGCACTGCCTAAAGCTCGTTGGAACTGTAAAGTACAGTTCAAATTTAAGAGTAGGTGATCCTCTGACTCGTGTTATCCACAAATTGGACAGCGTCAGCACCAAATGGAGACTATCTCAAAGGCACGAAAGAGTTTCAAATGCTCAAGCACACTCGTATGTAGACAGCCAATATCCACTTACCACGCGGAGTAAGAGACCCAACTAAGAAGAGATAACAAAAGATAAAAAAAACACCTCGCACCGCAGCCAACTGAAAGGCATAAAAAATTTTAAGAAATGTCAGAAAAAAGAAATAAGAAGAAGACGAAGACGAAGAGAATAAGAGGCAGAGAAGAAGCCAACCTTTATGCCTATAAATCCATCGAAATAATGGATCGGATAAGAGGCGCGCATTTGAGATGAGTTCGATGCCGATTGCCTCCGAGTGGGTTGAATGCCGCTTCTGCTGCTCTAAGCTTGGAGGAAACAGAGGGAAAGGGGACTGGGGAAGGACTCTCCACTGAGACTGGGCAATCAGGTCACAGAGCCAGCAAAACGAATCGAAAAGCGGCCAAGACGTGAGCTGTGGCTCTCCATCTCGTCAACTGCTTTTGGGAAGAGCGGGAATAACTGGGGCAAACGTGAATTGTGAATTGTGAGCAATGCCGACGGCGATGGCAACTCTAACTAAATTACACGAAAAATGTCTTTCGGTTCGGGCATTTAACCCCTGCAAACGATGGACACGATGAACATGGACGGTCACCATATGCCGCCCCAGGAGGTTCAACCACCAAATTCATTCTGGCAATGAATCAAGCTCAAGCCTGATCAAAAATTCCAAATACGTTTCAAATTTAATATGTGCATTTATCTCAGTCCCCTTTTTCCTCCTCCCCTGCCCCCTTCCCCCTCCCACTCACGTAGCTGTAGAAGAAATGTGTGTGAGAGAAAGGGATGCACTGCAGCAGGCAGCCATTTGATATTTCCTTTATGGGGCTTAAATATGTATAAGCCTCGACTTGGTTACGTGCTTCTCCCTTTAATATATGTGTGTGTGTGTGTGTGTGCTTGAGTGTGTGTGTGTAATATTTCGACTAAAAATTCACGCCCTGTGTTATTCTATCAACACCTCGGCATTGTCGCCATACGCGACCCCAAAAGCCCCAACCACAACCAAAACAGAAACAGAATCATAACCCCGCCCCATGCAGCGGCTGATGTTGCATACGAAATGAGATTTGTGGCAGCCGCTGTTCTCCGGCTGCGTCAGGATTTGTGTAGAATGATGCCAATGGTGTTGTAGTAAGCCAAAGGGGAACGGGAATGGAAAAAGATAAAAATGAAGGAGAAGGGATGTCGTACGAGGTAGAAACTTAACTGAACTCACGACTTGTTCCCTGCTGTCGCCGTGGCTGTACACAATTATCTAAATATATGAAATATTTTATTTATTTTTCTAGACTTTTTCAGGTATTTATTTGAATTGATGTTGTACTTTCATGCCATAAGCTTATATACTTACATAAAGCATGATTTCAACTACAAATTAAATTAAAAATATACAGGAGGTGATCAATATTATGTTCACAAGGTCATGTTAAAAGAGTTCATTGCAAAAATAAGTGAGAAAACAATACTTTGTTTGAAACATTTTTCCAACAATAACAAGAAAATACAGATTATGTAAAAGAATAGTTTTAACCACTTAATCTCAAAATTATATACCAAAAATTTATACTATTAAAATTTGGAAACAAAAATTTGCACCTATTTAAAATACATTAACTAAAAACACAAGTATTGAAGACGCATGAGGGTTTAAAATTGTATTGAATATATTTATTACTATTCTATATAAAATTTCAGCTACTTTTCTTTAAATATGTCTTATTTGTACTGTCCAATTCTGATAATACTAATCTATTGTAATCTCTTTTAAGCATTTTTTTAATTAATCGTAAGATATTCTTTGAGATTCGATTGTTCCTAACAATAGTTAAATCTATTTATATCAGAGTTCAGATATGTCGACATCATAATGATATTGTAATTTGATCTTAAACTAATTTAAACACTTTAAAGTGTTTTAAATTTGGATAAGTTGCTTTTACGAATTTAAATGCAAATATTGGTTTCACAGTATGCAAATTTAATTAAAATAGATACTCTATTTATAGTAGACCATATAGAAAAGCAATTAAAAAACAGCATAAATCAAGCAAAGTAAACAAGAGCAAAAAAAAACAATGACAGACACAGAAATTTAAGTTTGTCCAAAATTCTCTGCCGTCGGCAAAATGTATAACTTTAAAAAATCGCAACTGAAGATCGTCAGATATGTTCTCAGATAATGATTTGTTGTAATCGACAATATGACTTCAGACCTAAGACAATCGCTTCTCTGTTTGAATTGAAGTTGGCATTTGTATTCGCACTCGTATTTCTATGAATGAACATTTGAATACACCCACTTTAGCTATTCTTTTGTGCAGTTTCTTGGGCAAACGCGAATTCAAAGCTGACATTTTGAATGCCGTGTGTGGCCGGCATTGTTTTTTCGCAAATTATAGTTGGTGTAATGAAGTTATTACGAGTCTTAATGCTCAAATTTATGCGCGGCCATTAAAAATCGAGAGACACGTTTTTTGAATATTTTAGCATTTTTTCTTAAATTTTTTGTTTTTTTTTTTCATTTTGCAGTCGCCGTCGCATAAATTAGGCGACGTGACTTGTTTGCGCCAACCGATAACGATGCACAGCTTTAAATCGAGCCTCGAGGCCTCTCTATCTACGGAGATTGTGCGGAGTGAGGAGGGAGTACGGTCATCGCCCATTATCGGACATAATATCGCGAAATTTACAATGCAAATTCCGAGCTCTGGCTTAATCGAACTGTGCAAAATGGAGTCGAAGACAAAGGGTCGCCGCTGCACCAACTCACAGCCCAGACATCGACGATGGTGATGATGATGATGATGACAATCGACGTAGCTCGATCTTATAATGTCTGCTGTTGAATTTGTATTTGTTGTTGTTGTTGTTGTTGCTGTGCCGTGGTTTGTGCAAGCTTCGAAAACTGAGAAACTCATTCCGCGGCGGCTTCAAACTTTGTTGCAGGTTGCTGGAACATATTAATTGCATTTTATTGGCCTGGCCTGGTCTGGTCTGGGCTGGGGCTGCAACTGCTTGCAGTTTAATAACGCGCATTAAAATCACAGATTTATTGCTACACGCAATCCGATTTCACGACTACAATTGCCGTCGCCTGGCAGAAACCAAAACCGCATTTGCCATCGCAGCTTTTGGTTTTGAATCTTGTGGTTGCATGCATATGAATGAGGCCATGATTGCGTACTTGGAGTCAAAGCGGCCATTGCAATTGCCAAACAGACACACAGACAGATCGATAGACACACAGACAGTCAGACAGACAGACAGAGTGTATGAGGGTGAGAAAGAGAGTGGCCGTAAAACAAACGCCAAGATAATTAAAATAACTCAAAGCCTTTCCGAACATTCCGCAACAAAACGGCGTTTTGCCAAAATTTCATTAAACATTTTAATTGCCGCCATTTTGTGCTGGAGTAAAGAGCGGGGAGAGGGGGATACAATGAGTTTTGTCCCCAAAATTATTGCATTCCTATTCGGGCCGAATAAAATACAATTTCATTTTCATTTTCATTTTGGCACTGCTCAAGAATGTGACCAGAAAAGGGTTGCCAGCCGAGCCAACTGGAACAACTCGACGCATCCCCCTCTCCACTCACCTCCCCTCTCCCCTTTTGACATTCTCGTAATCACTTCAGCACGCAACAAAAGCCAACAGCCCCAACGAGAGGAGGGACTTCCCCTTCCCCCTTCCCCTTCCTCTTTCCACGCAGTTCAGCAAGCACGCAATTTTAAAATAACAACAAGCCACCCTCCCATCCCATCCCATTTATCCCGTCGTCCCGTCATCCCGTCACCATGTCATCCACCCCTCCAGCTGCTGCCGCACCCTTGTCTGGGAGTGGGTTAAAGTGCGAAATGGCCCAAGGACCAAGAGGACCGACTCCTCGCCCCGCTCGCCTCCCCCTTCTGCTCGGCATTCTGATTTCGCGCTGCCTCATTCGATTGCGTAACTTGCGCTTTGTCGGGGTGCGGGAAGTCCCCCCCCTCCCCACCCACAGGGTGAATGTCGTTGTTCGCCATGTAAATATGTAATTTCCTGCTGGGGTGTCGCCCCCCGCCCCTGTCCCTGTCTCTGTCCCCGCACAACCTTTCGTGGCCGCAACAGCCGTCGCACTCTAAATTTAGTTAATGAACGTTGTCGTTGTCGGTTGTTGTTGTTGTTTTTGTTCTTGTCGCTGTCGCTGTCAGTTCGAGTACAAGAACAAAGAGAAGAAGGCAACGAGAAGAGAGTTCACATACAGTCACCCACGCGTGTAGACACACCATCGTTCCCGTTCCCGTTTCGAATTCAGCCAGCCCACAGTCACATGGATACACTCACGCACGCACATTTTTGAAAGTAAACAAAATTAGACATGATTATGTTTGTGCCTCAGGACATAAAATAAATTGGCTCCCAACTAATCCCAGCGTGCACGTGGAATGTCGGGAGACGCTTCTCCCCAACTTTTGCTTTCCTTTTCTGCCTGCTCTTCTACATTTTCATCATCATCTTCTGCTTTGTGCTTTCGTTCCGTTTGCAGGCAAAGTTTGTTGTTTGTTTTTTGCCCGCATTGAAATCAAGATACCAAGTTGAAAATCGCAGTAACAGCTTTGGCTCTCTTTCTCTATATATGTATACATAACAAGTAATACATACTAAAAACTTGAATATCCATAAAAACATACGCACACACACATACAAACACTTCAGCGTGTTTACTTATGTAAAGACGATGGAGCTCAAAAATCGCCAAGAATATCGATTAAAGAACTTAAAGATTAAAGTTTTGTTTTTATAATGAAAGTAACAAACTTATGGTCATAAATATAAATTATAAATGTGGACAACACATTCATTTTATTTTGATCAACTTTTATTTTAAATAAATTTTAAAATTATCTCAATCTCTAACTGAACTGAAAAACCGTTCAAGATAATTAAAAATTTTCATTATTATTATTTACTAATTGCTTACTTTTAAATTTGTATGCATATATTTATTTATGTATTATTACTTAATACATTTAATTAGAAAATTTAACGATTTCTCGACTTGAATTTAATATGTATTATGTATTATAAGTATCAGATTGATAAGGCGTTAGACGCATCTGCTTTCTATCGACAGTACTTATGGAAATGAGAGGAGTGTCTCGGTGACTTGGATGAGTACCAAGGTAATATAAGCTGAAGAGCAGCTGATGTGCGATTCATCGAAGTCATAAGTGAGCAAGAGTAGCTGCTTGTAAGCGGGTGTTTTCCATATGTGGCCAGAGCGGAAGTCAGCCAACTGCACGGGCAAATGTGGAGCAATCACCGACTGACTGTTCCACGGAACTGCCAGCGGACAAGTTGCAGCAACGGTCATGGGATGGCATTTTTCCCTAAGAATTCAATTTGCGGGAAATGGAATGAAATGAAATGAAAATGTTCGCGACGCTGATGCCATGTTCTTGGAAGAAGTTTTCATGTGTTCAGCGTACATACGCTTCCCAACCCAGTCTCGGTTCCGTCGCTTTGCCTTCTGTTCAACTTGCACATGCTTGGGTAATTTCTGGCTTCCTTCCTCTGGGCAATGGCCCAGACATCTGTGGAGACCGATGTGGAGTCAGCATTGGTAACACAACAGCAGCACAAGTAGAAACACGACGAGAAGTCGAACCCAAAGCAGAACCAGATACAGATACAGATACAAATACAATTTCAAAGACATGTCCCCCGAGAACAGCCTCGCTCTGTAGCAATTGCTGTTGAAATTGTTCCTAGATAAGAGCAACAGGGAGAGGATGTCAGTTGAGTCCGTCCCTTATCTTGTCGCATTTGCCATTCGGAATGGGGTTGACTCCACCCACCACTTTTTTCTATTTTTTTTACTTTCAAAATGCAATGTTGTCTATATGTACCAATACACAACTTTAAATTAAATAATATTTTTATATTTACCTGACTCGAATATAAATCCGACAGAACAAAACTTGACTTACAGCTGGAAGATATTATTATACATACATTTTTCTTTTAACCAAATAAAAAAATGTAAATGTACGAAAATTAAAATTATATCAAGAAATAGTCTCGAATAACTAAAATAAACAAATTTATAATAGTCTTTTTCAAATCTATAATAGTCTTTTCAAACAGGGAAAAACTATAATGAAAAGATGTTCGTTTCATTAATTGTTAGTTGGTCCAATTCTAATCGAAAAATGGTTGGCAACGCTAAGCGACATCTATCGACATTAACTCATCATCTAAGTGAATTGCATAAAATACGCAAAACTAATCGAATTGATGTTTCTAGCTTTTTGCTTTCAGACGTCAGTCCTACAAGTGAATCAAATAATATTGATGTGATTTATAATTCATTATTTAGAATAATGCAAAGCTGTCCCATACCATTAATATTTGACATTAATGTATATTTCACTGTCCGTTGGATCATCCTCTCATTCATTCACCTCATTCATTTTACAGTTGCCGATTGTTAAGGTAATGAAATAAACCCAATTTTTATGTTCCATTTTGACTGCCGGTTTATTTTAAGTATTTTCAAAGCGCGCTCTGTTGTCGAGTTTGCGCACTAAATTCTAAAACGGCAGTCTGTACACAAACCAAACTGTCCGCTTGCCTAGCGGGGAAGGTTTGAACTAAATAACTGGTTTTTTTAACGAGCGAGGGTAGGCACGACTCTTACTCGTTACTTTAACTCGGTATGTATTTGGTGATTAGTTGGTAATTATTTACTTTTATTTTAATATATTATAGTTTAGTTTGGTGTTATGTGAGTTGAGGTAAACAAAGAATAATTGATTTTAAATATAAATACATGCATGTATACGGCCTTATAAATGTGTGGCCATATAAGTAGCACAAATAAAATTGTATATATAAATAGATCGGTTTGCTTGACGATATAAACATGTCGACCTCAGAGACTGCGTCAATTGCACAACAAATAAACAATTCACCTTATTTAAACTTAATTTTTTATTAGGTAATGTAGACAAAAGTAACACAATAAACAAATTTGTTTACTGCACAACGATTGTTATCATTTAGTTCTTTCTATTTCTAGCACCACTATTTCTCTCAGTGTAAGCACGCACAGTCGCAATGGCAGCTGAACGGCAGCCATCATGGCCGCCGCCGCGTCGCATTGGCCAACCACCACCGTCGGCAAATGGTGGCAGTACGCATGTCGCATGAAAAAAAGATACACACACAGCACACAATTTAGGCCCTGCCCCTCGTCTGAGTATCGAACTGCAGGTGATGGGAAGTCGCCTTAAAAACTTTGGAATTTGATAGCGCTTTAATGAACTCATGCAATGCAATCAGAGTTTATTGTGTCCAGCTCCTGCTCCTGCTTCTCATGCAGGTTCTATTTTAGGTCGACGGTAAACCGACCGCATAACGATTAGGTATATTTATGAAATGATTGCCGCAATTACTCACGACTGCGAGGTGCAGGTGAAGATGCAGGTGCGAGTGGTCAGAAACGACACGCAATGGATTGGAAATGGCGATGACGATGGCGATGGAGGCGGAGATGACGACATAGATGTCAACGTTCCCGACGCCTTCACCGATGTGGATGTCGACGTCGACGTCGATGAGTGGCGCTAATGACTTTAGTGCCGCTAATAAATCCAGTCAAGCGCACAAACAGAGCAAGCTCTTCCTTCATCGAGTGCTCGTGCTATTAAGTGCGCCATCAACGCTCAATTGAGGAGATTCCACCATAAAACGGACACAGGAAAAGGCCAAAGTCCTTGGCAAGACGTTGTGCAATTAACACCTGATCGGTAATGAAGTGTGCACAATGTGTGTGTGTTTGTGAACAGTGTGAAGCGCTATTTACGAGTATATTGACCTCATATAACAATCTGTTATAGTGCTCAGCTGATTATTTTAATGATTTAAACAAACAAATTTTTATTTATTCTTAAGATGCAAAGATTGATTGAGTGAATATCTATGCAAATGGGATTTGTGTTATGAATAGAATCGACCCAGAACCGAATCTCTTAAATTTCTAACCAAACTTAACCACTTTCTTTCATTTAAAACAAAGCAAAATAAAAAATATATCAAAATAAAATATGCTGAGCTGAAAATCCTAGATTTTATTTTGGTCTTAAAACTGATTTTAAATTTAACATATATTTGTTGAGTGAGCCTTTAAGTAGGTGACGTTTTAAAGAATTTCAAAGGATAAAAACAAAAATCTTTGGTAAAAGCCAGACTAAAAAACAAATTAGAAAACAAACCAAATTTGCACTCTTCATTGTCGAATCGTGTTTCTAAGCATCCCAAATATTTTAATTTTCTACAGCCATATTTTTTAACAAGTTAAAAGTGAGCTCAAGTCTTCGTTATTGCGTAGAGAAACCAACTATTAATATTAAATTTTAAACTAAATTAAAACATTAATATTAATGTGTTTTTAATGTTATAAATTCTTAGTTTGAAGAAAACTGGGTTCGATTCCCACCGTCAATTGTAGTCAAAGTTTCAAGTTCAAAGTGCTAAGTTCTTTGGAATGAACAGCAAACATATATACTTTCTGTCATTTGAAAAAAAAAAATAGATAAATAAAAACGTTCCTATTATAATGCAATAACCTACTATCAATAATTGTAATGCTAACAATTCAAATAATTGATTAAAGCAATTGCAAATAGACAAAGATGAAACTAAGGTTGCATAAATTAATTTGAGCGCTGTTTAATTAATGAAACTTTAATCTTTAAACTCCCTTCGATTTTTTAAGCCCTCGAACAAGTCAAAAAAGTGTTTTATTTCAAGCTGAACTCAGACGCAGCTGCAGCTACGGCAATTGCATAACTCAAGTCATGCATCCGACAATTGCCAGAATTGTTGGAATTGTTGGAATTGTCGTAAGTTGTAATGGAAACGGCAAATGGCTGCGACGTGAATCCATTAAATGGCAGCAACCTTGAAGCGTTAAAGTTAGCACCTAACATCGGTGTAGGTAACCTTGGCAGACCAAGGACCCGACCGAGGACACTGTCACTGTTCAGTTAATGATTCAAATTGGCCAATTGGACACATGGCATTCATATGTTAGTTGCCAATTAAACAACAATTGCAGCACTTATGAAGATTGAAGCTTACTTACGTGACGTGTCAGCTACTTAATGGTCGTTCTGTGGCTGAGCTTGTGGCTTGCAGCTTGCAGTTGGCACGCTGTTGTTGGCTGTTAGCGGTTTGCAGTTGCGGTTAAAGAATCTGTGGAGCAGCCCTCGACGGCGCTTTTCGTTCGCCCCGGCAATTTGCTTGCATTTTCACTCGCGCCAAAGCACTTGGAAGAACACTTTCCCGGCACTATCAACGGTAAATGGTAAATTCTGATATGCTTCAACTATTCAGAGTTTGATCTGTAAGAGCTGCGATTTTGAATTGTGCGTAATTCGCCTTGTCTTATTGCTGTTTTTGTTTGCTTTCGCTTTGCTCTTATTGTCTGTTGTTGTTGTAGTTTTGTTGTTTGCAGTCCAATTCTGGCGTTCGGTTCTCACGCGCTGCGATTCGCTCTACACTAACAAGAAGTTTATGACCAAATGCCATAAAATTCGTTGTAAAAAGTCGACGAGGCTGGAAAATGTGTTTTCCGTTTGCAGCTCCGTTTCTTTGCCGCTCTCTCGCTCTCTCTCTCTCTCTCTTTTCTATCCCCTCTGTGTCTTATTCTCGTCTTTCGCTGCCGCTGTCTCTGCTGCTGCTTCTGCTGCTGTCGCCTTTGCGTTGGCTTTTAATTTTGTTGTGCGTTTGCTTTTGCATTCGCTTTTTTCGTTTTTCCTCTCTCTTTATGCGTCTCCATCAGCGTCCGCTGTCGTGTCGTCGTTGCCGTTGCCTCGGTTGGCTCTTTGCGGTCGTCGCCAGTTCATTTTCGGCACTCTGACCGCCCCTCTCTCTCTCTCTCTCTGACTGGCTCACTCTCCCATAGGCTGCCATCTCGCTCTCGCTCGTACAAGCGAGCGTGCGCCTCTGCTCTCGCACTCTCACCAACTGCGCCCTGCATTTAACGAAATGAGTGTGTATTTGTGAGTGAATCTATGTATCTGTATTTTTGTATCTGTTTCAGCAACCGTTGCTGTGTCTGGCATCTCTATCTCCTGGTTCTGGGTATCACAACAAAAGCAAGAGAAGAAAAAGAAAAAAATGCCCCTGCGCTCGGCCTCTGCTCTCCCTTGTCTTTTCTTTCTCATTCTCATTCACAGCCATTTTATTGCTGCCTCGTTTTGTGCTCTTGTCTTGCCTTTGTCTCGTATCCATTTTCTTGGTATTTGCTTCGCTGCTACTCCACCACATTCATTCAATTCATTCGCTCTCTGAGCAAATCTGTAATCAGCGAACTCGTCGCATTTATCTTTGTTGAATTGTTTAATTTAAGTGCACCTTTAAATTGCCGATATTAAATTGATAAAGATTTGCACTCACAATTATTGAATCTTACTTAGTATTAGTATATCAACGGTATTTTAACATTTCCTTACTTTTTAAAATAAAAGATCTAAAAATTCTTCAACTGGATGATTAACTTTCTTGAAACTCGACAACTGAGTAGGAATTTAATTAAAAGATAATTTTAGTAAGTTTAGCAATTCTAATATTTTACAATTAATGTCAATATTATGAAAAATAAAACATATACAACACTCGTACATATTAACATTAAGATTACTGTAAAATGAACTTTTAGAATCATAAATTTTGTGCTAACGTATAAGAGGAGAGTATTTTCCAACAACTACAAGAGCAGCAAACGGTTTTTTTAATCAAATCGGAAAAGACAAATACACGTATTCTAGGAACATTAAAACAAAATTAAAAGACTGCTGTTAACCTGAAAATTCAACCGGCTATAAGGTTGAATCTAGGTGTCGGTAACTAATGAATAAAAAAAACCTCTTTACGAGGTAAAAGTCTAGTGACGAAAACATTTTCATGCCCCAAAATTTCTGATATCCAATTTTGTGACGAATAATATTAAGTTTTACACATAAATTATTTTAAACAAAATTTTGGCACCCGGCACATTGCGCTAAAATGTCTCAATTCTTCATACCAAATAAAACTCACTGTTTTGCGCAGTGCCGAATGCAAAAATTTTGTTTAAAATAATTTATGTGTAAAACTTAATATTATTCGTCACAAAATTGGATATCAGAAATTTTGGGGCATGAAAATGTTTTCGTCACTAGACTTTTACCTCGTAAAGAGGTTTTTTTTATGGGATATCAGAAATTTTTGAATAAGACATCAGAAATTTTGAAATTGCAATATTTTTTGACAGTATAGTTTTGTCAATTTTGTTTATTGTTTGTACAGCTAAAACAAGTGTCTGGCAACACTGGTCCCCTTTACAAACACACATGCCTAGCGCATAAGCTATCAGCACTCTTCAAATCTGGCTGCTATGACACTTTGCTGCTGCTGTCCTATTCCCATTATACCTTTGTAAATAAAAAATAAACGTTGAAGGTATGCCTAAGAGCCCTTTGAAATACCTTTTCAACGAAATATAGATCATATCTGTAGCTTCTATCGTTTGGACGCTATGAGGGTTTCAATTTTAGCGGTTTTAAGCGATTTCCCGCTAAACTAGCGATTTTTCGAAAAAGTCGTAGAACAAACGATTCTATATTTTTGATTATAAAATGATTTATCTGCCGCAAAAAAAATTAACCACTTGCAAGCAGTTTATTTCCGCATTACGCTGCAAGCAGTGTACATACTGCATATGTACATGCAGTAGTGTAAAGCTAAAAGGTATATTCAGTTAATAGGTAATATCTTGTCCAAACGAATTTTGACAGATACGTGTTATATGTCAAAAATCGCGGAATCAAATTGCCTATAACATATAACATATTTTAAAGTGATCTCATGTGTAGATTTTTCTTAAATCGCCAAAATGTGTAAAAAAATACCTTGTTTCACCTGTAGCCGTTTACCTTTTTACTTAAAAAAAAACTTTGAAGGTATGTCTAAAAGCCCTTCGAAATACCTTTTCACCGATATATAGATCGCATCTGTAGCTTCTATAGTTTGGATGCTATGGGGGTTTCAATTTTAGCGGTTTTTAGCGATTTCCCGCTAAAATAGCGATTTTTCGAAAAAGTCGTAGAACAAACGTTTCTAGATTTTTGAGCGGGAACAAGTCCTCATTCAAACTTTTAAGCTAAAACAACGATTTGATCTATACAAACAAACAAACAGACAGACTGACTTTTCATCTCGTTTTGAGAAGGGCACCAAAAATTTCAAAATAATTTATCTTTTGAACCAGTAGTCGGATTTTGATGATTGAGGTGTCATTCGACGCGTATTTTTATGAGAAATATTACAAAATTAAAAATGTTGACCAAAAGGCTCCAACGGCCCCACTAGCTCCAATCATTTAAATTTTGCCCCTTCCACTTACACCTGTTTATCTCACGAACCAGGTGAGTTTTCAAAAGTCTTAGTATGCACATTTGTAAGTTAAGTTGATACCTTTCGATCGGTATATAACTCGACCTGATCGGACAGTCATAGCAAATTTTCCATTCTTCCTGTGTATATATGCTAGTCGCCTTCGCACCCTTCGTGCTGCTTTCGTCACTAGCGCGGACTGCCGTCCGCAGTGATAACATACACATTTTTATGTATAATGTACATTCAAATGTACATATAGTAAGTCTGCATACATTTGTACATACATGCGTATATACTTCAACATAAATTCTCATACACTCATACACATATAAAATACACGTGTGTCTGCTGATGGGCAACTTAATTCTCATAGCATGCTAATGCAGATTCTGTTTCGCCCCACCCCCCCATGAATTGCTTCTGTTGTTGCTGCCAGAATTTTTTGGGGGTTGCAAATTTAATGGGCTTTTCCCCCTTTTTACGAGCTTCCCTTCTGCCGACCCTCAACCCCACGGAAGCCCAAGCAGAACCGGAAGCATCAGCCTCACGGTCCCCAAACGGGGGAAGTTCGTATTGCATTTGTTTGGATATTTTACGAGCTTAATTCCTTTGGAAGTGGAGCCCGGTGGGTGAAAGCCGCCATTTGCAAAAGCAAAGGCATGCATACCCACATCCACATTCACATCCGCATCCGCCACCACATCCACGTTCCCCATTTCACATCAGAGACCCATTATAATTTTACAAAATCCGAAAGTTAATCATACGAAATGACTGCACCCGAGCAGGGACGTCAGCTTCGGATCTGGATTTTGTCCGGGTCTGAAACGGAAAGGAAACTGCGCATTGCGGCTCATGTTTTCAAGCCATAAAACGCAGCCACAGCTGCTACCAGACGCAACCACAGAGCCAGGCCGAAATTCCAACCAATCTTTGTTATTTTTTCAATGTTTAATAATTTGCGTTTAAAAACCAACCGGACAACCGGAGAGTCAGATAGCCGTAGAGGTGAACCATTGAAACAATGGAAGTCCGACTGCGAATCAGTTTGCGCATTTTTGTATGCCAATTAAAAGCATCCGGATGGTCAGCTACTGGACTCCAAGATGTCTGAGCTAACCCACGACCCGCTTTATGATTCAATTTATCTTTTTATCAATTTGTGCGCTCGCTGTCTGGCTGTCTCCCTGTCCGGCTTGTTCATGGTCTCTCCGGCACCCGCCCGCTATTCAATTTCCATTTAACGAGTACTTAATTTGAGCAAGTGTTTGCTTGGCTGTAAATATTTATGGCCATTGCCTGTCTGCCTTCTCTTTCTTTCCCTCTCATTTGTCTCTTTCTCGACGGTGGCCAGTGCTTCATAATTTTATTGTTTTATTGCTGTAATTATGCATTAATTTCATTGAGATAGTCGTAAATGGAATGGCGCGAGCTAAACAGATCGGCAACAGTCCAAATGCCTGCCATAAGAGCCAATTGGGCCAATTGTAATTAGCCAAACGCCGTTTGTCCTGCCTAATTAGCAGATATGGCAGCGGCGTGTGGCCGTAATTGATCAGACGTTCAGGCAATCAAAATTGTTATTGTTGCCATCTTGCCTTATGTTCTTTAAATATGAAAATATAAGAGATATGTAACAACAAAATACATCTTTACATCACCTTGGTATCAAACCTTATCGAATATCGAATTCCGTTGCGCTTTCGGGCTAGTTCACATTTTAGTTCTCGGTTACCGACCATAAAAAGGGTTACCGGGTATTTTTATGTTTCGTTTTTGAAATACCGGTATGATTTTGGAAAAATCTAATTGTGACCTCGATTTTTCAATTTTATTTATATAAATTGATATTCTACTAAGTAACTACAAATTCAATCAAGCCCTAGATATTACTTAGCCTAATAAAACTGCGAATTTTAGCTCATTTTAAATTAAAATTTAATTAACATTCTTAAAATTAAATTCAGTGTCAACTCTGGATTTAGTGTCAGTTTTATTCTTTAGTTTCTTCATTATTTATTAGTTGCAAATGCCACAAGTCCAATAAGTGTGATAATAGGAATCAGTAAATCCACGGGAATTATGAAAATGAATGCAAAGGGGTAAGTTTCGGATTCTATTTATGATAATTGCAACATCAAAAATATAATGTCGATTTCCAGACTTAAGTTTCGAATTCATTAGGTTGTCAATCAGTTCGTCACTCGAATTGAACAGAAACTTGTAAAGATGAGTAAACTTATCATTTTCCACCAAATTCATTTCAAAACTTATTTGACAGATCGATACACTGAGGCGTTCTGTAAGTATAGTTGCAATAATATCATACAACCAGAGAGAAGTGATCTGTAGTACTAAAGTTAAGACTTTGATTTGAGCAATTTTGTGTCAGATTTAAATTAAATATTCTATAAGTCAATTTGAAGATTATAGATGATATGAATATTGTTAGTTTTAATAGTTAATATATTATATATTAATATTCAAATTAAATTATTAAATGCTCCTGAAGCTGAAGACCAACTTCAGAAGTGTTCCTGAGAAGTATAGTTTTAGCTTCTTATGGTGATTTGGGATCAGCGATTTGCCCCTCATAGAAGCTAGAGCCACTTGAGACTTTTTGAAAAAAGGGTGAAAATATCTTTAAAACTTCACCAAATATTTCAGTATGCCAAAAGTACTTTGACTTTATGTCGAATAAAAGATATTATAAATTATATTTCTTTTCAATACAATTTAAACAAATGATATAATGTTAAGCTGAATATCCAATCTGTACTTTAAATTATTTTGTTTTTGTCTTCAGTTTAGTTTTTGTTTATATGCTAAATACGTTTGAAATTTAAGTATAAATTTAGTTTCATTTCATTTTTATTAAATTTTTTTTTAAATCTTATATATAATGAATTTTCTCTGGGTGTACGAATATACGAATATAAATTGTTAAAATAATAAGACTAATATAGTTAACCTCAACTAATCTTTTACAGCTTTTATATGAGCTACTAAGCATATTTTATAACAGTTTATCACTGAAACTGCCAAATAAACATACATAGAATTGTATTAGTTACAGCAAACAAATTTACTGCATTTTACTTGAAAACTTTTCACGAACACTTGGATGAAAATTAAAAAGAAAAAATTTATTCTGTACTTTAAAAATTGTATTTTCATTTGACTTTTACACATCCCAATATAAAACATATTTCTTGTGGCATACATACCTTTATTCTATAAAGTGCACAAATAATAGGCTAATTGGCCAATTTGATTATTATTATTTTTCTTAAAGTGGGACACGTCGCCAGCGGAATTTCTTCATCTTATTAAAGTTTTTAATTGTTGTTAACTTTAACACACACTTGACACTGCACCATAGTCAATAGTTTACTATATAACACCCGAGTCAGTTTTGTATAATTGACTAGCCCCCTGGATGTAGTTGATTCGTTTTTAATACTATGATTGGATTACGCGACCAATTAAATTATTATTGAAAATTGCCGAACTGTGATTGGTGCTGATTATATCTGGCTAAGATGAGTTGATTCTACGGGTTTATGGCTGACACTCCGCGGTTTTAATTTCGACTTTATGCGGCGATGATGACGACGACAATGACGACTCGCGGGTACTAAAACTCCATTGTAAAGTGGTAAATACTCGGGCGGCGCACCGTAAAAAACGCCAAGCGCCAAAACCAGAACAACAACATTAAAGAGGTATAGACACACACTCAGGCACACAGAACAGTGAATGCCTTGGTGTGTGTAAGCCAAATTCGAAATCACCACTTTGCGAGTTGAAATCTCTTTGGCTTTCGGTTCGTTCGCCTCTCGCTCTCGCTCTTGTACTCGCTCAGTTCGCTTGTGGTTCGTGATTTCCTGTACCAACGACAGCGACAGCGACAGCCTGCTCCTCCTGCTCCCCCTCTGACAGCACCTAACCCCTAGAAGGCCCGCAGCGTTGTCCATCGCACAGAATTGAAATTTCGAATTCGACTGAGGTTGCATTCACCATGGAGATAAGCGCGCACTCTGTGCGTGAACGTGCAACGACCCTTCTAAAAAATTTCCAGTTTCATTATCACACGATTTCGCCCTCTCTGACCCTGGAGCAGACCAATATCAAGCATATATATATGTACTCATATATTATAATTAAGAAGATATTTTACAATATATTAGTTTTACCTTGAAATCTTTTATTTATTTTTTATTTAATTAATTTCTTTATTATTTATTTATTTTAATCATTTCCATTTGACTCATACATTTAGGAATAAAATCAATTAATAAACGAAAAAAAATATTATAATTAAAAAACAAATGTAACATTTGGAACTATCACATTATTCTGTTTAACCCTCAAATGCCCACGTAAAGAAATAAACTTAAGCCATCACTGATTTTCAGACTGAGAAAATACTAAATATTAAAACTGGCTGATGGAAAATTTATTCATTCATTAAATATTGTAGCAATATACATTAAATTATAAATAATTGTAAATTAAATTAATTTTAAAAGTTCAAATTGAGATTTTTTTACCCCGCCTAAAAGGTATTAGAGGGTTAAGTCAAAAATTAAATTAAATAAAACTTTTAAAAATGTATAATTCTATTCAAAAACTTTGATAGGCTCCAGGAACTCAAGTAACAAATTTATAATGCTATAAAAGTCTATATACAATAAATATAAATTGATTAAAAGTTGTAAGTTTGAAGCTAACAGTAAGGCCAAAATAAAAACTGTCAGTAAATAAATTATTGAATGGAAATTCTTTATAAATTGTTCATTCATCACTGTGGGCGGCAGGAATCCCAAGACCAAATTAATGTATATGCTTCCAATAAATACATTTCTCTACATACCTACTAAATTGGAAATATTTTCTTATGTTTGTTATTGTAGCTTTCGTTCGCCTCAATTTGATTTGATTTGAGTTGTCGGAATTGAATTACGAGCCAATAATTTACGATTCGATTCAGTGAGCTTGAAAATATTTTGCAATTTGGCGAAATTGTCGTTGCCAATTATTTTGCTGTTTTGCCATCGAGCAAACAAACCTCCCCCCTCCTCCCCGCGCAGCAGAAGCTACCCTTGAGACATGGCCAAGTCGGCCATCTTGTGCGGACATTTTCCATTTTCCGTTTTCCCTCGGGCGTGGGGAAGGGAGGGAGGTTCACGGAGAACACTGAGTTTTGCTACTGTTTCGTGTTTCGACTACCAAAAGTGGACGACTGCTAATCGCATGGCAAATGCGATACATTTAGGAAATTGTCCTACACATTTTCGCATTCCATTTTCGTGGCATTTTCATCGCCCTGTGCGCCGTCTTAGAAGCTGGCGAGCATTTTACGACTTATAAATTATCGTTGTTTTTCTTTTAGTTGCGCCTGCCTGCCGCAGGACACCCAGAAGGGTGTGGACTACAAACCAGGGACTGGCCATTGCCATTGCTGTTGCCGTTGCTATTGCTGCTTGCTGCTGATTGTGGCATAAATTTAGGACAGCCGCCCCATTAAGACAGTGACAGCCGCAATTTATGGCCTCTGCTGACGCTGACGCTGGCAGCGTCAATGGCCACAAGGCTTGGCTCTCATTTTCTTCGCTTGCCATTTGTGTTTATTTATGTGCACACCCAGATACACGCACACACACACATTCACACACACACAGATACAGATACGTACTGTGATTGTGGCAACCACATGTGCTCTCGCCAGTCGCAACTCAACTACTAAATTGGCTAACCCAAGGAGGATAAGACGGGCTGACAAGGACATCTGCAAATATTACTGAATGCATTTCAGATCCCACGAAACCTGCTACCAGCAGTTTCAAGCCAAGCTGCCTCTCTCCATAATGGCTTAACGCTCCACTTGAAGCGCAACCGCAGCCCATTAAGCGGCTTTGCCTTCGCCGCGACCAAAATGCAATTTCCTTGAACTTCTCGGTTCAAGTGACAGCATTTCATCCATGGCTTTGTCTTTGCTTTCGCCCTCAACTAGTTCTGACTTCATTCCACTTACCAAACTGATTGATTGCTTCTTGGCACTAGGTAAGTGTGCCTCAAAGTACGATTGTTTTTTTTATTTTTGAATTTGTATATTGCAGCAAGTGGGAGTCGAGATTCCGAATATGAGAGACCCATACAAAATTTAAGTATACATTAATTCTGAGTTTTAAGTCTCTAAGGTATCAACATTAATCACTATTAATTATCAGATATTAATGCTTTTAAGCAGCATAATATATATAATCTTATAAAATAAAGCCTCTAATCGCGGTAAAAATCCAGTGACGAAAACATTTCCATACCTCAAAATTAGTTGTATTCAATTTTGTGATAAACGATATTTAATTGAATACATAAGTTATTCTTTAAAAAGCTATGGTATTCGACACTGTGCAGAAAAATTGCTTTTATTAGGTATGAAGAAACAGAAAATGAGCCGAACGCCAAACGTTTTTTTTCGTAAAGAGGTTTGTCTGGGTCTCTTTCGGTCTCAGATGGATGACTTGGCTGCTGATGCTGATCAAATATATATCACTTAATAGGGTCGCAGATGATTTAAACTCCCTGTCAATATACCCTAATACTTATTGATTTTTTTTAACGGGTTAAAAAAAGGATAAAACAGGCGAACTTCTCTCACTCGGATTTTTTAAAGAAGAGTATTCCTTTGTGGTCGGAAAACTAAGGAATTTCATAACGGTCTCATAGGCCAATTAATTCCAACATAATCGTACACAAAAGTTTTTCATAAAGTGATATAGTACTAGTAAAGCCACCCACAGCAGCCTGTCCCTGGAGTCTTATCGGCTAATCATTGTGCCTATACTAACACCATTTGCTATTAACTTATTTAAAATTTATAATAAATCGTTTTTCCAGATTAATTTACTTAAAATAATATTTTTTCTGTTCATTTGTTGGTTCATTTATTAGAAAGCTCTGATGTAGTAAAAATTAAAATATTTAGATTTTAGCTCAACTCAAATAAAATATTACCATAAGACAAAACTAAGCGATTGAAAAGCGAAATATATATTAAATAGAAATTTATATTATTTTTGCGATTTAAAATATATTTCGATATAATTATTATTTATACGTAAATATTATTAATTTTACAGAATTTCCAGATGAACATCTAAGAATTCTCATCAAGTTTATTTGAAACGGCTGTTTACTTTGTTTTCCTATACAAAGAATCATAAAATATCGTATGCAAATGACATTTTTCGAAAAGGGGATCCATAAAATGCAAAAAGATTTTATTATAATTTGTTTTTTCTTTGTGTGTGTCGAAAGCAATGAGAAGAAATTTTTCAACTCTGGGCAATGGATGCATTTGACATCAGCTGTCTGCGCCCCATTTTAATGTTGCCGAAAAATGTAATTTCCGTCGACGACATTTTTGCCACAGGGCCATTAAAATGATGCACAACTTCAACGGCTTCATCAGCGTAAAAATTGAGACTGGCAACAATGACGATGCCAACGATGCGGAAGCGGCCAAGACGACGCGGCGGCCCAAAGGACACAGGATGTGCTCGAAAGTATCCCTGTGCTCGGAATTGCGCATACGCCTCGTAAGGCGTAAAGGTATACGATTTGGATATGGATTGATAAACTCATACAAAGAATTACAATACTTTAAAGATGATGCCACAGTTTTGGAAGCACTGCCAACTTTTACTATTTTGTTTAATTGCCTATAACAATTTTTACTATTGAACGTCAGAAGTTGTCGACTCATTTATCGTCGCCAAACTCAAAGTAGCTACTGCTTCCATTGGTTCTGGTACTGAATTCCCCGTTCATGACAACCAAATGGCAATTGACACCCCTCGCGCTCTCTTGCCTCCCTTTTATTACCCCTACTAGGCAAATGCGCTGAAGACTCGAATTTGGTTTGAGTTTGGGTTCGGGTTTCAGTTGGAACTTTTATGGTAGCTGAATGTACCTTGAAAGTAACCAAATTGTTGCCTCCTCGCCTGGGTTGACTATTCAACCAAGCAATTTATGATTGACAGTTCCTACTAATTGAGACATAAACTTAACTTGATAGCCGACTTCATAAAGACGCCATAAAGCCCTCAAATCAATGCCAACTATTGGGCCAACTATTTGAATGTTGAAGCTTCGTGTTCCAGGCGTGAGGATTGCTATTATGTTGATTTGTATTAACAAGTAGCACGACTAGTGAACTAAATTTGACTTACTTACTTAATCAGAGACATGACGATTTATGTATCCTGTCAAACAGCATTTACAATAGAGGTCTGCATGAATGAGCTAAAACGAAGTTCGAAGCATTCATGTTCGAAAGGAATTGAACGAAGTCGAATGCAAAGTCGAAAGATTTTGATTGAGTTTGTTCGTTTTTGTCAAACTCAGTTCACAATGTTCATACGGAGTGACAGAAAGTGAATGAGTGAGAAAGCTACTTTGTTTTGAGTTAATTCGAGTTCGTTTCGAATTTTGATTTAATTTTCATATTTTTTTTTAAAGCATGAGTATTTTCAGTTGATTTTTTTTTTCATGTGCATAATGAACATATAAAAGAAAAAGATGAATAGCTTTATAACGCATCGAACGAATTTTATTTTTAATATAACTGAATCTAATTCTTCCTATTAATAACAAACTATTTATTCTAAGTTAGAATGTGAAAACATTATTTTATTGACATTGTCTGGGATTGGTGGCAATAACACAACGCTTCTCCGTTATTAGATTTCTTGCATCAGAAAAAACTCGCTCAGAAGCCGCACTGCAAGCTGGAACACAAAATATTTTGCAGCTTGTCTTGTGTAACAAGGGAAAAATACCTCTCTGTACATTCCACCAACCCAGACAATCAAAGTCAACTGTATATGAAACATTAATGTTTGCGTAGCCTCTCAGTTCCTTCCCAGTGGCGGAAATTCGCCTACGAAAATCGATTACAACCACCATACTTCGTGGAATGTACTCAGTTGAGTTCATATCAAAATTTCCATTACTTTTACATTAGGTGGGCCGCTGTTAAGCTCGACCAGCTTTTAACTCATATACGTGTAATCGAGCAAGTATGCGAGTATAATTGAGTGAGCACTTTCGTCTTGCATTACCGTTCTGTATACTAGTAACAGCTGTTGCTTATGAAATTGTAATGCAGATACATTACGATCCTGTATACTGTTGCGTATAGGACTGTAATGCAGATGCTAAACCAACCCCAAAATAAAAGATTGTCATTTTTCAGAAAAATATTTATAATTATAAATATTATATTATATTTATAGTGATTAAATCAAAATAAAAATATAATAACTAAAAAAAATTAACAACAAAAAATTAAACAAATTAAAAATATAAAAATTAAAATAAAAATTGGTTGTTTAGAACAGAATACATTTTCTTCTCCACTTGCTCCATTCTGGCTTCCAGGGATTTAAGGGCGATGTCGGTATTGTTGTCCATTTCTGAAAAGCATTTAAATATTTATTATATGTTTAAAACAATATAATTATCAATAAGCTTACCCAAATTTACTTTCCTTTAAAGTTGTTGAAGTGTTGCAGCCACGCGGTAAAATAGAAGTGACACGCGACAAAACAAACAAACAAAACACACACATGCTCGGTTGCAACCAAAGCAGAATAGCAAAAGCCGAAAGACATTCGTGCATGTTCGATGGCCGAACAGTGTGAGCCAAAACGGCGCCCCATTACCAACCTACGTTCAAAAAGTGAAGAAAGTATCGGTTACGAATGTACATTCGTCGATGCATTCAAAAGCGTTACAACAATCGGTTGTGGCCGTGTTCCGCCACTGGGTTATCTATTTGATCAACATTGTTGTTATTTGCCAAAACTTCAACATATTCGGCAAACTCGTCATTAGGTACTGGATTAAGTACAGCATCAAAAATATTGGTGTCCAAAAAACTTGTCATTATTTCTTTGCGACCGATTTTAAGGAAAGTTTGCAACAAAGTTAAGGAATGCAGTCATTTGACAATCAAAACATCGAGTCATTCAATTGAGTTTGACATTGTCAAATTTATTTTACATTCCTTCATTCGCACTCATTTCGATAGGGAGCTGTCATTTTAGAGCTCAATGTCACTCACCCAGTGGCGGAAATTCGCCTACGAAAATCGATTACAACCACCATACTTCGTGGAATGTACTCAGTTGAGTTCATACCAAAATTTCCATTACTTTTACATTAGGTGGGCCGCTGTTAAGCTCGACCAGCTTTTAACTCATATACGTGTAATCGAGCAAGTATGCGAGTATAATTGAGTGAGCACTTTCGTCTTGCATTACCGTTCTGTATACTAGTAACAGCTGTTGCTTATGAAATTGTAATGCAGATACATTACGATCCTGTATACTGTTGCGTATAGGATCGTAATGCAGATGCTTTACTGACTGGTATACCAAGCCTATAGGACTGTAATGCAGATGCTAAACCAACCCCAAAATAAAAGATTGTCATTTTTCAGAAAAATATGTATAATTATTAATATTATATTATATTTAAAGTTATGAAATCAAAATAAAAATATAATAACTAAAAAAAATAAACAACAAAAATTTAAACAAATTAAAAATATAAAAATTAAATTAAAAATTGGTTGTTTAGAACAGAATGAATTTTCTTCTGCACTTGCTCCATTCTGGCTTCCAGGGATTTAAGGGCGATGTCGGTATTGTTGTCCATTTCTGAAAAGCATTTAAATATTTATTATATGTTTAAAACAATATAATTATCAATAAGCTTAGCCAAATTTACTTTCCTTTAAAGTTGTTGAAGTGTTGCAGCCACGCGGTAAAAGAGAAGTGACACGCGACAAAACAAACAAACAAAACACAAAATCACATGCACGGTTCAAACCAAAGCATTGAATAAGCAAAAGCCGAAAGACATTCGTGCATGTCGATGGCCGAACAGTGTGAGTCAAAACGGCGCCCCATTACCAACCTACGTTCAAAAAGTGAAGAAAGTATCGGTTACGAAAGTACATTCGTCGATGCATTCAAAGCGTTACAACAATCGGTTGTGGCCGCCCAGTGGCGGAAATTCGCCTACGAAAATCGATTACAACCACCATACTTCGTGGAATGTACTCAGTTGAGTTCATACCAAAATTTCCATTACTTTTACATTAGGTGGGCCGCTGTTAAGCTCGACCACCCAGTGGCGGAACACGGCCACAACCGATTGTTGTAACGCTTTTGAATGCATCGACGAATGTACATTCGTAACCGATACTTTCTTCACTTTTTGAACGTAGGTTGGTAATGGGGCGCCGTTTTGGCTCACACTGTTCGGCCATCGAACATGCACGAATGTCTTTCGGCTTTTGCTATTCTGCTTTGGTTGCAACCGAGCAGGGCTCGTGTGTGTTTTGTTTGTTTGTTTTGTCGCGTGTCACTTCTATTTTACCGCGTGGCTGCAACACTTCAACAACTTTAAAGGAAAGTAAATTTGGGTAAGCTTATTGATAATTATATTGTTTTAAACATATAATAAATATTTAAATGCTTTTCAGAAATGGACAACAATACCGACATCGCCCTTAAATCCCTGAAGCCAGAATGGAGCAAGTGGAGAAGAAAATGTATTCTGTTCTAAACAACCAATTTTTATTTTAATTTTTATATTTTTAATTTGTTTAATTTTTTGTTGTTAATTTTTTTTAGTTATTATATTTTTATTTTGATTTAATCACTATAAATATAATATAATATTTATAATTATAAATATTTTTCTGAAAAATGACAATCTTTTATTTTGGGGTTGGTTTAGCATCTGCATTACAGTCCTATACGCAACAGTATACAGGATCGTAATGTATCTGCATTACAATTTCATAAGCAACAGCTGTTACTAGTATACAGAACGGTAATGCAAGACGAAAGTGCTCACTCAATTATACTCGCATACTTGCTCGATTACACGTATATGAGTTAAAAGCTGGTCGAGCTTAACAGCGGCCCACCTAATGTAAAAGTAATGGAAATTTTGATATGAACTCAACTGAGTACATTCCACGAAGTATGGTGGTTGTAATCGATTTTCGTAGGCGAATTTCCGCCACTGGGCAGCTTTTAACTCATATACGTGTAATCGAGCAAGTATGCGAGTATAATTGAGTGAGCACTTTCGTCCCAGTGGCGGAAATTCGCCTACGAAAATCGATTACAACCACCATACTTCGTGGAATGTACTCAGTTGAGTTCATACCAAAATTTCCATTACCCCAGTGGCGGAAATTCGCCTACGAAAATCGATTACAACCACCATACTTCGTGGAATGTACTCAGTTGAGTTCATACCAGAATTTCCATTACTTTTACATTAGGTGGGCCGCTGTTAAGCTCGACCAGCTTTTAACTCATATACGTGTAATCGAGCAAGTATGCGAGTATAATTGAGTGAGCACTTTCGTCTTGCATTACCGTCCTGTATATTGTTGCGTATAGGATCGTAATGCAGATGCTTTATTGGCTGGTACACAATGCCTATAGGACTGTAATGCAGATGCTAAACCAACCCCAAAATAAAAGATTGTAATTTTTCAGAAAAATATTTATAATTATTAATATTATATTTTATTTATAGTTATGAAATCAAAATAAAAATATAATAACTAAAAAAAATAAACAACAAAAATTTAAACAAATTAAAAATATAAAAATTAAATTAAAAATTGGTTGTTTAGAACAGAATGAATTTTCTTCTCCACTTGCTCCATTCTGGCTTCCAGGGATTTAAGGGCGATGTCGGTATTGTTGTCCATTTCTGAAAAGCATTTAAACATTTATTATATGTTTAAAACAATATAATTATCAATAAGCTTACCCAAATTTACTTTCCTTTAAAGTTGTTGAAGTGTTGCAGCCACGCGGTAAAATAGAAGTGACACGCGACAAAACAAACAAACAAAACACACACATGCTCGGTTGCAACCAAAGCAGAATAGCAAAAGCCGAAAGACATTCGTGCATGTTCGATGGCCGAACAGTGTGAGCCAAAACGGCGCCCCATTACCAACCTACGTTCAAAAAGTGAAGAAAGTATCGGATACGAATGTACATTCGTCGATGCATTCAAAAGCGTTACAACAATCGGTTGTGGCCGTGTTCCGCCACTGGGTATTCATGCAGACCTCTAATTTACATTCGGATTGGATATTCGACAGCTGACAAACATATCAGCGCTCTGTACATTGTGATCTTTTTCATTCTGAAAAATTGTTTATAATAACTGAATTATCGTATTAAATCTGGACAGCAAGCTATTCGAGCTAAAGAGATAGTTTTAATTCACTTCTCGCCCCCTAGTCTTTGATTTGAATCTCGGTTTATTTTTATGCACAAAACTATTTTTTTCCATCAATTGTGTAACAGCTTTCCTAGATTTTTTAAGCTAATAAAATGTATTCCCAACAATAGTAAGATAATTTTTAATATTTTGAGATTTAAGCTATGTCTTGTAAATTTATAAATATTTTCAAAAATATAACTAATAGTTTTATTTTTTTTTTTTTTATTAGTGTGTTTTAAGAAGAAGGTTTGGTTCAGGCTCGGTTTCAAGATGTATGGTAAGAGGTAAATATCTAGTAACTATCTTGTATTAATTAAAAAACTTTAATATGAACTTAACTTTACTAAAACTCATCTGTCTTCATAGACAACTAACTGATATATTGATAATCGACAGGCAGGAGCACTATTCACGGAGATCCGAGACGGAAACTTCAGAGCCAGACAAGACTCTCATGACAGGTAAGCCGTCTGATGGTTAGCAAAGATAGCCAAGAAGGGAATAATTTATGTAAATGTTGTGGCTGGGGCACCAGCATGATGCGGATCATATTCGTGGCTCCAAAATGGCCGCACAGTCGACTGAGATCGATACAACAAGAGAGGGTCGAGTTCATGGTCCGGAGGCTGTCAGTACTCGAATTTGAGATTTCTTGTCGTCTGTGAACTGAGCAGAGCTCGCGGCTTGCGTTCAATTACAAACACATAAATTCCCATTTCCATTTGACACATGACAACCCATAAAACTTGTTAAAATGTACGGCAACAAAGGCCAGCAACCTCTCGGTGGTCAGAGGCTGGCTCAGAGACAGGCAATGGGATGGCGATTGGGACTGAGTCAGGCACTGGAAATGGGACCGGGACTGGGACTGGGACTTGGTGATGACTGAGCAAAGAAGAAAGAACACAAAAATACAAAAACTGTATCCAAAATGGTAAAATCTGCTTCACAATCTTGCCGCGTCGCACATTAAAGACGCGGGTTCCCTTTTTTTTTACGGACGCTGAATGATATCAGATTTCTTTTCTTTTTTTTTTGTGTTTCGTTTCGTTTTGGTTTGGTTTGGGCTTGGGTTTGGTTTTTCGGCTTTGGCTCGGCTCATTTAAGTCAAGATAAAAGAAAATGGCGTTTGGCATCATTTTATGGAGTCCATCCCGGGCTCATTATACAAATCCCATTGATCCGCCATTAAAATGTAGTCCGTAAATGGCCAGGGGAAATGGGGAGCACAACAATGAGAATACCCAGCACGATACCTAGTCACATTTAATGATCTCAGCCGCCTTCGACGACTCTTACTACTCTTTCCTCTACAACATGTGGAACTGCATTTGCATTTCGAATGGGTTTGACTGACGTCAGTCTAGCACAAAGTGTTACTTTTATCATTGTCAATAAACATATAAGTACCCTCCACATAAAGCTTTAGATTAGCTAAATGGACAAGTTTTCAAAACAAGTTGCAGAGCTAAATATAATATTTGCCAAGTATCTTTTTTTTTTGTATGAATCGTTGTTGATGTAAGTTATTATTGCTGTTTTCTGTTAGTATTTTTTATCAATTAATTTGTTGTTGACTCAAAAATGGAAATGATTTAAATATTTGACAAATGCGTGTTTTACTGTTAAATTGGAAAATTTATTTAATTTACTTAATTTCCACAGCAATGTAACGTAAGGAATGTATCTTTCTTCTCCTATTTAAAAGCTTCGACAAAGTAAACAGAATGACGAGAGACAGTCTCAAGAAATGAGACGATGGACAAACTCGAAATCCACTTTGTGACAGCAATCCGCATAAGCTTCCCAAACATTTGATGTCGTTAAAGCGAAATTGACATTTTCGGAAACTCCACTGTTGGCAATAAATCTGCTTCTTTTCGTTTCGTTTCGTTTCGTTTTCGCATTCGCATTTGTTTTTGCCTCTGTCTTTGTTGTCTTCGTTTCCGTTTATTTGAACGCATTTTTTTGGCACTCGCGAACAAAAGACAGCTCCAACATTGTAAGAAATACACAATCTAAGACATTTGCCCCCGGCACTTTTTAGTTTGGGACAGTGGCCAGAGTCTTGTCCTTTTATGGGCTCACGTAGACGGGGGACCGGTCCGTGGTCCCCGCCAGACCGGCGATTTGGATTTACGACGGCGATGACGCTCTAATTTCGCTTAGATTTCGCAATCGACGGAGCAGAAGCTTAACACTTAAATACAGAATCCACGCGCCGTGCTTTTATTGCCGCCGGCATTTGTGAGAAGTGTCCTTTTGAATGTCCTCAAACTTTAACTCGCACGAATTTAACAGCTGCTCGTCGGAGGAGAACTTCAAAGCCGCACCCGAAAGACGGACCGATCTGGTGGAAGCACATGTTGAGCAACGTTCATGGCGAAACCGCACTGATCACTGATTTGCATCACGGGATCTCCAGGCGCTGCAGCCCAGCCGCTTCACATACGCTGACCCACCGACCTTCGACCGCTCTCGCTGACCTTGAAGCGCCCGACTTACCAACTAACATATTTACATCTCACCCTCAACTCTTTTCACATATTCAAATGGGTTTAGAAATCGCCCCGCACCATTATCCCAAGGTCAGGTAGCGCACCTGACGGACAACGTCCCTGTCATACCGAAATCCTTTCTGACGCAATCTTGCACGCACATAATGCCATCGCCAAACACAATATGTGTGCCAAGGTCGACATTAAGTGATTTACATTTTCTATTTTTAAGATTAGCTGAAAATCATCTCTGTGGAAAAGAATAGCGTGCAAGTATTTTTTAAGTATTTCCAAGAAATGTTTCAAATATTTTTAACGATTCCCCATCGTAGTTCTAGATTCCCCACAATCTAGAGCGTCTTTTTAAAAATTATTAACTAAATGCAACTTTTTAAGCTGTTCAAGTGAAAGAGATACCCTGTACTCACTTTAGAATAAGGTGTATATATGTGTATCTCAAGTAAAAGTTATGAAAAACTAAGCTTTTGTGTTCAATTTTTATTTATAAATCAGAGCTTGACTGTTTTTTTTTCAATTTTTCTTATAAAAATAAAAGTATTAAAAGTAAAAATGATTTTTAAATTATTAAATTATTATAAAAGTTAAATGTAAGTATCTTTTAAACCGGAAATTGTATTTCATTCACAAGGGCTCCGACTCTCCTTGGCTGTGCCTGCTGTGTCCAGCTCAAAAGATATTTATATTCAATTTTAATTGTAATAAAAATTGAAAAATAACTTATGTTTTCATTTTGTACAATAAAAATTGAAAATAAAAACAAGTTCTTTTTTATTTAGATCGAAGAATAAAAGTTTTCTTAAAAACTTCTTTGATAAAAATCAACAAATAAATTTTATTTAATAATTTATATTTAAGAAATTATAATAGTTACGGTACCGGCTATATTCCCACATAAATCTGGGCGTGATTAATGAATTTATTACAGAATTTAACTTTAATATTTGGTTGAAAAAATTCGAAGAATTTTAATAATAGTCACTTTTATTCTTCAAATAAAAAAATTCTTTAAATATTTAGAAACTTAATATTATATTTATTGCATTGATCTTTGGAATTCTTAAACAAATATTCGGATGGCGATCAAGTTATGTATATGTTGATATGGTTGACTTAATATTGGTTATTACTTAAGTACACGCAAAAATATGTATCTTTCATATCACACCAATATATCTTTATGTGTATAATCACAATATTATGCCTTCGAAATAAATTGTATAACTTTCAATCTGCTTGCTTTTTTCTCAGTGTATGCATACTGCTTATGTCGTCTGGCGGCCATTATGAAAATAGGCTCCGCCCTCTTATACTCGCATTGCGTGTAGTAGACCGCTCTTATAAATTGCTCCCTGAACGGTTGGTTGCCTCTTAAAAAAAGCTGATTGAGCCAAAAACAAACAACAAATTAGCCAAATTAATTAAAAAAGAATCAAAATTTTTATTTTAGTTAATGTTATTTTTGCATTTAATTAAATAAAAAACATTTCGTTTCCATATTTCAATCGGGCGCGAGCTAAAACTAATGTTGAGCGAGCGAACGCATTGACAGTCTCTCTCTCTCTCTTTCTCTCTCTTACTCATTGTCACGTTGTCAAACAGCACACACACACACATTGTAGGGCGGCCATTAAAACTCACACACCAAATAGCCGTATCATTCACACACAAGCAGCGCACTTTTTCGCTCCCAACGCAAAACGCTTTTTGCGTTCATCTACTTGCTATGTTAAGTTTGTTCTTTTCTTAATTTTGAAGCGAGTTTTGAAGATTTTACCAGAATTTTTCTTAAGTTTTTCTCGAATTTATAATTTTTTTTTTGCCTTCTTTTTAATTTTGATATTTTGTATTTTGTTGTTTTTTTTTTTTTTAAATTGTTTCTCAATTTTTTGTAATTGATTTTTGAAAATTTTAAAATTTCATTTAAAATTTTCGCGCTCAATTCGGAAATCAGCTGTTATGTTATTTACAGACTCCCTGAACAAAACGCCCAGTGGCGGAACACGGCCACAACCGATTGTTGTAACGCGTTTGAATGCATCGACGAATGTACTTTCGTAACCGATACTTTCTTCACTTTTTGAACGTAGGTTGGTAATGGGGCGCCGTTTTGACTCACACTGTTCGGCCATCGAACATGCACGAATGTCTTTCGGCTTTTGCTATTCTGCTTTGGTTGCAACCGAGCATGTGTGTGTTTTGTTTGTTTGTTTTGTCGCGTGTCACTTTTATTTTACCGCGTGGCTGCAACACTTCAACAACTTTAAAGGAAAGTAAATTTGGGTAAGCTTATTGATAATTATATTGTTTTAAACATATAATAAATATTTAAATGCTTTTCAGAAATGGACAACAATACCGATATCGCCCTTAAATCCCTGGAAGCCAGAATGGAGCAAGTGGAGAAGAAAATTCATTCTGTTCTAAACAACCAATTTTTAATTTAATTTTTATATTTTTAATTTGTTTAAATTTTTGTTGTTTATTTTTTTTAGTTATTATATTTTTATTTTGATTTCATAACTATAAATATAATATAATATTAATAATTATAAATATTTTTCTGAAAAATGACAATCTTTTATTTTGAGGTTGGTTTAGCATCTGCATTACAATCCTATAGGCTTGGTATACCAGTCAGTAAAGCATCTGCATTACGATCCTATACGCAACAGTATACAGGATCGTAATGTATCTGCATTACAATTTCATAAGCAACAGCTGTTACTAGTATACAGAACGGTAATGCAAGACGAAAGTGCTCACTCAATTATACTCGCATACTTGCTCGATTACACGTATATGAGTTAAAAGCTGGTCGAGCTTAACAGCGGCCCACCTAATGTAAAAGTAATGGAAATTCTGGTATGAACTCAACTGAGTACATTCCACGAAGTATGGTGGTTGTAATCGATTTTCGTAGGCGAATTTCCGCCACTGGGGTAATGGAAATTTTGGTATGAACTCAACTGAGTACATTCCACGAAGTATGGTGGTTGTAATCGATTTTCGTAGGCGAATTTCCGCCACTGGGACATAACAGACTCGCGGATTTAACATTACAGTTTTACTTTACACGTTTCCAGAATTACTCCACACTTAACGAACTTCTTCGGCAAGCAGTTTCGTCAAATGAGCCATTCGTTTCACCAGCAGCGACATCTGTTGTTCAATAAGGGTGGTACATAACTAGTGCTAATTTAACAGAATTAAATTCAGATTTAAACATAATTAACAAAAAACTTGAGAAACAAAAAACGTTAGAAATTCGAGAAAAATTTAACAAAATTTCTGATATTTTTTTCAAATTTCTAGCTCAAAGTTGAATTTTTTGGCCGAAAAAACAATGTCAAAAAATTGACCCTTTTTTTTGGGAGCGATAGAGGGCGCTTTGCAGCGCACTGATTGGCTAGATTGGCTGCCAACTTAGCTTTTTTCCCGTCAAATCTGATGGGTTTTGCAGACCAATTGCGGGAAGCGGGAATTCTGGCTTTTTTAAAAATGCATTTAAACATAGTTAAATGATTTCATGAAATGCATTTTTGTTGCTGTTGTTTGTTGGTTTACTTTACAGTTACTTAAATCAATACTTAATATGCCTAATAATATATCAATCATATCGATTAAATTAAGTATGCATCAAACTAAACCGTAACGACGATGTGCCGCGTGACTTGTCGCTATTTATGTAAATATTTATATGTACATATATTCGAATTCATTATTCGTTACAAATATAGTGACTCGAGTACTTCTAAAATATCTAAAGTGACTCTCACAAATATCTGACTGTCTGGCAACTCTGCTGCACGCCATTATACTTCAACCAAGTCCCGCCCACAAGCACTCATCACAGCGAGAACTCTTATCTGAGAGCGGCAACAATGTTATGCCGAGCGTGTGTGTGTATTGCGTTTACTGCGAATGGTGGTTGGAGATACTGTAATTCGCTTACACATTTACATGAAATGTGTGTGTGTGTGTGTGTGGTTCGTAGATACTGTTTACGAGTCTGAGGGTTGCCAGCCGTGGGCTCCATTTTGCAGACACGGATTAGGCAACAGCAGCCCTTAAGTGTCGCCATTTCCATTATCTGTATCAGTGTGTGCGTATGCATGTGTGTGTGATTACGGCCGTACGTGATCTCTCAAATTGTTTCCCTCTGGATGCCGTGGGAACATTTAAAATACTCAACGCACCCGCGCCTTTATCGCCGACCATAAAGCATAAAGTAGAAATGGAGACAGAAAATATTGTTGTTCCCACTCCCTGACTCCCAAACTGGGGGAAATGAAGGATTGCATGAAATTGTATCACGTACGACCGAATAGTGCAATCGACTTAAAAAGCGATAAAAAACTGCAAAGATAACATTGTCTTTTTAATGGGGCTGCTGTTTCTGCTTCATGCGGAAGTAACGCTTCTACTTTATTTCTCTTAAATTTGTTAACTTAAAAGGAAAACGAATGTATACCGGAAAGAAGAAATTTTCAGAAAATGCAATATAGAAACATGCGTTTTGTTTGCCATATACAGCTTATAAGATATAATAAGTACTTTTTATTTAGCTGAGGTGATCCAATATTTCCATTATAGTATTGTATAAGACAGTATATTATAATACTAGACAGTGTCATCATTTGTTTAACTGAGTGTCGCGACGAATAAATTCGAGCTTGACCATGAACTGAAAAAGCCCACTTCAAATTTTGATCAATGCTTAAGATGCTACTATTTGAAGCAATAATTACTTCTAATTTGATGCTTTATTTCATTTTTTTATTACGTGTAGAGTTAAACTGCAGCTACAAATAAAATATTAAGCTGCAAGGTATCCTTAAAGGGCTGTAATTTAACAAAATACTAAAAATACATATATTTTTTAACTCGCTGATTACGAATATTACATAGACATTCGCTTATCATGTGAGTTTTGCACTTTCAATGACAACAACAATTTCAACTAAGTAGTTAGATAATATGGTGTAAATTTAAAAAGATAACAACTTATGTCAACACAGGGACAAAACAAACGTAAATCTCTTTATAAACACTTTAATTCATCTTTACCTCTAGTTTTGCACCATAGATGTTTGTACACTTACATCTCTGTTTTAGAATGGAAATATTAATATTGACATAAGATCGTTTGTTATTTAACTATCAATCAAACCATATTAAATACAAACTTGTTTAATTTTACATTTTATTATTTTTGTTGTTAATTTAAGAGAAATATAGATTTATGTATGTTACATATTGAAACTCAACATTTTAAACTGTAAAAGCACAAAACTTTACGTCGCATAAAAAATGATTGAAATCATTAGCGTGGGTGCTATTGGCTTTCAGTTCAAAGCAATTGAAGATGAACTATGTAAGTGGGCTTAGACATTTTTGTTTTACTTTTTTGTGCTCATCGACCAGTTTATCAATACAAATTATTGTAACTTTTAACTGAATATGAAAAATATTAGACATAAACAATTTTACCAAATATAAAAATAAATAGCTTTAGTGATTATTTGACTTTAGAACTTTAGTTGAACCAAAGATTTTTATACCCTGAGGGGGGTATATTAAGTTTGTGCAAAGTATGTAACAGGGAGAAGGAAGCATCTCCGACCCCATAACGAATATATGTTCTTGATCAGCGTCAACAGCCTAGTCGATATAGCCATGTCCGTCTATCCGTATGAACGATCGAATCTCAGAGATGGTAAAAGCTAAGACGACCAATTTTGGAATGAAGACTAAAATTTTGACACGCCCCATGTGGGGTGTCTTTAATTTAGGGTTTTAGTTTAGATTTTCCATTTTTTCTCACTAACGGGTGTAGGATCATGCCCAGAGTCAAATCACCAACTTTCAACACGATTGGGCCTTAAATAGTGAAGATATTAAGCTATAAATATTGGCAAAGTATATACATATGTAAATATATAAATAGAATTAATGGTCAATTAATTTATTTTACATTTACTCTGTCAGAATGTACATCGAGAATGTATATCGAATTTGCCAGCATCACTCCAGGTGTCGGAGTAGTGGAAGTGATAAGTGCTCGGCAAGCGAAACGGGGGATCGGGGCTCGAATCTCGGTTTGGTGATGATTTTTAATTACTTAATATTTTTCGTTTATTTTAATTGCCTGGACTCTAGAGACACGCGCCCATACGCGGGGGGCGTGGGTTCGATTTCTGATTGAGTCAACGAGTTTTTTTTGTTTTTAAAAATAATTTAATAATAATTTAATAATTTAATGTAGCTGTCACAAAAACAATAGGTCGATAATTAAGGATTATTATGGGAAATGCATGGGCATCAAATCTTCAGCGTGCCGGGACCTAGGCTCCGGGTATACATACTACTGTCGAGTGCACTCGACTGTTCCGCTTGTTGATATGATTAATATGATTATGTTGTTTAATATGATTATTGAGTTTTAAAAGTAAATACACAATTATTTAATTGTACATCCCAATTTATTATCACTAAAAGAACAAATTTTATACATTTACATCTTGACTAATTTTTATAAGAAATTAAAAGATTTCTTCTTTTTGCTGTTATCTGAGCAGAAAACTATTTCCAATTCGCAATTGAACTCCTTGATTTACTTTATAGAAATACACTTTCGATGACAATTTATTTTTGGTTGCTTACATTTTGGTTGTTATAACTAATAAAGGGCCTTTTACTGAACTGCAGATGGTTTATGTTTCAAATCTTGTGATGAAATAATTAAAATTAATGAATCAGAGCTCAACTGCTGAGAAAATTGGCTAATAAATAAATATCAATAATTTAAATTAAATACATGTCCAGGTTTTATACCAGTTTACTGAGTTTAACACAAATTAAATAATTTTGTTCAATTAAAAAAGGGACCTTTTTTAATTTATCTAGTATTATTTTAGTATATCATAACAGTATTTATCACTTTATTCTTAATTTATATTACGTTTACATTAATTTGGTATGAGTACTTACCTGTCGATAAAAACGTTAAGAAACAGGCCAATCCAAATGGCGATTGGATTCACAAAGAATACTTCACCACATAATATTCGTTAAAGAATAGTTTGAACTTTGAAAAGTGTTCCTTGCCGTCGGCTAAATTGAATATTCAAATGAATCACTAACAGCGCGATTACGGTAGCCAGTTAACTGTTAATTGGCTATTGACCACTAACCAATTGGCCATAAACAATTGCTGAAGAAATCGAGGCGTTAAATGTTGACGCGATAAGTGCTACCGTTGTCATAGATATTCACATCACTGGAGTCCGCGTATTGGTCTGCGTATTCGTGCTCGTGTTTGTATTTGTATTCGTTTAAGTATTCGTTTATTATGATGGTTATAATTTAAAAGTGGCTGCCGGAGTTGGAAAAGGGCTGGGAACTGACGCTAAATGTTTATGAGACTTGTACATTAAAATTTGTTTTTGTTTCGCATTTTTATACAATCTTTTGTCGCTTTTATTGTTATAATTGATGTTGTTGTTGTTGTTTGTGGTGCTATTGGTTTATTATTTTAACACTTTCGACATAGAGCACGCCGTCGGCCAAGTTCCAGTTGGACTTGCAGTTGGAGCTGTGCGTTGTGCGTTGTGCGGAACGGAACGGAACGTCATCGGAAAACGCTCAAACTGTGAATGCGATGTGCGAGTTTTGTGCTGGGTGTGAATAGCTGTTAGATTCCAGGAATCGAATCACATCCACACCACCAACAAGCGAAACCAAACGACGCCGACGCCACAGCCGACAGCAGCAACAACAAGAACAACAACAACTACGGCGACAACGACAACATCGACGACTCCAACGCCAAAGCCAACGTCAACGACGACGGCAAGAGTCACAGTCACAGTTAGGGCAACAGTGATACCAATAGCCTTACCAATACCAATACCAATACCACTACCAATGCCAATAAGTAACAGCAACAAAGCGAGCGTAACGAACCGACAGCCGAGAGAAGAGCCAGAGTTCGAGCATATTGGCAAGGGACCAAGCCCAAGTCCAAGCAGCAGGCAAAAGCAGAGGCCAAGTCAGAGTCAGAGCCAGAGCCAGAAACACAACAGAGCCCGGCCAGACATTACACACGGGCTCGTAAATAGTAGATAAACAAATAAATAAATAAGTGGGAAGGGGACACGGGCACACAGTTTAGATATATGGCCGGGGCTATATATCTTTTGCATGCTCGCTGACTTATTTACCCTCGCACATACACACACAAATACAACCTCTGAAAGACATCCGACAATGCCGATATCGCCATTGACTTCGATGTATCGGCTATTTTTGGGGGTTGCGAACTCGCTCCAGATACATTTATTTATTCACCCACGCGACGTCGCAGATATCAACCACCGACCATATCGTCGTCCCTTTTCCGTCCCCGTTTCCTCCTTTTCCCATTGCACATGCGAGCATGTGGTGGTTGTGGCAAAGCTGTCTGTCGAAAATCAATTTGCAATTGCTTCCCAATGTGCGCAAACTCCGATTCCGTCTACGTATCCTCATACCTATTTACTCGTACATTCAAATAAACATTTTCTTTCATCTTCAAAAACGAGAATTCTTGAAGCTTGCAAAACGGTTATTAACTATCAATAATGAAAGTGAAAGTATAGGCTTTCAAGTTTTGTTATGGAAAAATTTAAGGTTCCCTTAAGACAAACTCCAGAATCCCTATTTAAATAATCAAATGTTTTAGAATATTCAGGTATTATCTATATTATGGGAAATTGAGAGACCACGAGGTCATTGTCTTTACACTTATATAATCAAATGAAATAAAATACAAATTTATTATAACCAATTTTGTGACTAAGAAAATTATATATAATGTAGGATCTATTATAAAATAAAGTACTATTAGTTTGGCTTACGCATTGCCTAAAAATCCAAGCTTCTTTTAACCTAAAACTCAGTTTTTTCTGTGTGCTTATTCCTAAAATAATTTTTTCTGTCTCAATGTTATGGCTTTCTGGCTTATTCGTCCTCGAATAATATAATATAAATTTAATACAAAACGATCTACAAGAAAATATTTTAAATTATAGATTTTTAATGAGAGTTTTCGACAAAAGCATTTGTAGGGCCTTAGTTTGCTTTGTATGCCTGCGCAGATACGGGTACGGGATATCTCAAATTTTTTTAATGGTTTGTCATGACAAATCAAGAAAAACGAACATAGACTATCTGTATCAGTTGTTACTTGTTTGAACTTTCATTGTGCTTATGTTTAAGTAACTGAGTCTTTATTATAACTTTTCAGCAAACTCAGAAGGCGTCTGCTATCTCGTAGGAACTATATAGTGTGGATCAGGATGATGAGCTGTTATCATATGTCGTCTGTTTTCTTGTCTGTTGCCTATCAGAATCTATGGAATCAAGACTTTCACTTTCGAAACTAAGAACTAAAATTCGTATTGACAAATAATTCTACCAAATAGGTGCAGAGAAGCAGAGTATATATTTAGCGGATTTATTTCGCTTAATCCAACATACATAATTAACATGATAATAATATGTTAGTATGATTTAGTTAAAAATATCTCCTTATTTAAATAATATTAAAACAAGCCTTTCAATCTCAAAATTTAAAAAAAACCTAATTGCGTATTTAGGCCAAGAGCAAAAAAGGTGCTATTTGGATTTACGGGGTATTTGGATTTATGGTTTGTATCTTCTCAGACCGCTTCAATGAGCGTAACCTGTCATGTGCCAACAAAGGCCGGGTGTCCGCCTGGTTGATGTTTGCATCCAACATCAACCGAGTGCTCAGCTGCAGCCTCAGTTCTACAGCTTTCTGCCAGAGAAACACATTTCCAGGCGGGAGGGCGCCAAAGCCAAAGCGACGACTGGACCGCTATTTACCTGTGATATCTGTTGCCCGCTCTGTGTTTTGCGAGTCGAGTTGTTGCCGCGTCGGACACTTCCTTGAATGGTGTTAAAACCGCTAATTGACGGAGCAAACAACGCGTGCTGGCCCACAGTCGCACCACTAATCTAAATTTCCGAGGATTAGAGAGTGTTTTGTCGAAGCAAAGCAGACCTCGGTTGCCCGAAGACGCAGCTTGTCGCAGATATAAATTTGTATTATGTGATGATTCAAACTGTCGATTTTTAAAGGATTTTCATCCAGATTCTTACCCGAACCGAACCCATTTTTCCTGATACATATGGGTCATATATGACAAAAAACAAACTTTTACTTTCAGTATTAAGACGGTTTTTTTTATTATTAAGATTTTGATTTTCTTATTTATCACTTATTAGATTTGCGCTAGCATTTTTCATCACTACTCAAGAATGCCATAACTAATTTTAAAAATATTTACAATTTCTGAGTATACAATTCCAATGAGTACAGGGGTCGGCACTCGAAGTGTTACTAGCAATACGCTGCTCTAGCATCCAAACGGCAAAAGACCGCGCGCTCATGTTTTGGCTAGTGTTTGTCTGATTAATTTTCTACAAGCTTACAAAAGTATATCGATATATGTCGCAGTTAAAAAAAGTTATCTAAATGGACTTGAAGCGCAAAAGTGCAACACTTGCACGTTTGTGACGAACTTAAAAATATTCCATTTTCTGATGAAAAAAATTTTATAGTTCAGCAATTTGTAAACAAGCAGATCGATTGCGTATGGTTAAAGGACATATCAGACGACACTTTAGACCAACGGATTGCTCTGCGAAAGCAAGCACCTGCATCAGTGATGGTTTGGGCCACAGTAACTGCCACAGGACGCTCACCACTGGCTTTCATCGAGCAGGGCGTAAAGGTTAACCAACATATCTACCTTAAAAAGATCTTAAAAGATGCCTTGGTACCTTGGGCACGTAAACAATTCCGTAGAAACTATTAGATATTTCAACAAGACTCGGCACAATCTCATTAGGCCGGACAAACCCAACGATTTTTACAAAACAACGTTCCCAGCTTCATTTCATCACAGCAATGGCCGCCATATTCCCCAGATTTAAATCCAATCTAGTTTTTTATATGGTCCATTCTGGAGGCCAAAGTGTCAACTAAAAAATATGAGACGGTCAACGCTTTGAAAACTGTTCTTCTCCGAGAATGGAACAAAATACCATCAGACCACATTCGTGCTGCGTGTGAAGCCTTCCCGACCAAACTCGATGCTGTAATCCGCGCTAATGGTGGCTACATCAAACAACAAATACATTTTCCTAAAATTTGAAATGTTTTCAAAATAATCTGAAGTTTTGAAATGAAAAATAAAAAAATTGACAAAATTACAGCATTTTTTATTGGTAACACTTCGAGTGCCGACCCCTGTATATGCATCTGCTAAAAAAATGAAGATATATTTTTTTTGGAAATTCGAAAAAAGCATAATATTTTCGCCTCTTCTTAATTTACATAGCTACAACGGTGGCCATAAGTATCTTGACACCACTTAAAGTTAATTCTACTCATATTTGAACTTACTTCATTTTAAGTTTGGCATCACTGGAAAGGTCATTTGAATTCCATTTGAATGATACATAACATTCCTTAACCCATTAGGTGCACATTGCAAATTTTGAATTTTTGTAATTGTCTACTTTCGCTGTATATAAGTTACGCTTCGTTTGAGCTTGGACGGATGCCAAGTGATTTTCGACCAATCGTCCCAGCGTAAGCCAAATGATACACTGGTCTGATCTAACCCAAATTTTGTCAGATTGTACTATACAGGACAGGATTTACACAATTTGTGAGTTTCACTAAGATATCTTAAGAAATAAAAATTCTCTACTGATTCAATCTATGGCAGCTATTTCATATATCAATCCGATTTGAGCTAAATATTGTCAGAATGTATACATATCTATGGCAGCTATTTCATATATCAATCCGATTTGAGCTAAATGTTGTCAGAATGTATACATATCTTAAAAAAAATCAAATCAAAAATCAAAATCTTACCAAACGTCTAAATCACTTTGCAAGGAAAATTTGCAAAATTTGGTGATTACGATGACTGAAAATTCATCAGCAAAATAGTACGCTGAAATTCTGTGATTGTAGTGCTTTGTAATCAATACAAGAAATCGTAACCAACAGAACATAATACATATTTGAAAATAAATAGGGCAAAATTAGCAAGGAAATCCCCTTTATTAATATTAATTTGGTCTTCTTACAAAAAATGCAAAGAAGACGTTGGAATCAACTAATACTTTAAATCTGGCTTTTTCTGTGTTGATTCCCATTTCATTCAGCATTTTGCGTCAAACTGTTTCAAATTTTTTTTGACAAAAACTTTAACAAAAAAAGAAATGACAACTTTGATTTTGCCTTAAAATTGTATCAAAGTGTTCACCAGAAGCCCATCAAAAATTTTTTGATTTCTGATACATGATTACTGATTGATTAGTTCTGGTGAACACGACCATTGATTTTACTAAATTTTATCTTAAGTGAAGCCTAATTAATGCAGCTATGTAACTAAAAGGTTAAGTCATATGTTACCATTAGAGTACATTTTAAACTGTGTACGACTGAATTATAGAGATATTCAATAGCTTTGTAAACACGTAATGCTATTGAAATCTGTATTGACATTCTCGATGTAAGCGATGACAAAATGTAAGCGCATATCTCAAAACAGCTTAAAAATCATTTTAAAAGCTAAAAGAAAAATAGTACCAAAGAAAAATTGTTTTCGAAGCTCTAAGCATTTAATTTTTAGGGCAAAAGTTGACTGACAACCCATTTAATAGATCCAGTTGAACTTTTCCATATTGAACTTATACATACATACATACATATGTAAAGAAGCCTTCCATATTTTAATACATTAATTTCAGGTAAACGGTTTTTCAGATGACCATGCTCGATGACCAAAAAAAGCTGAACGCCACTGCTAGATAATTCAAACTCCTTGCACAATTGGTGCTTATTTAATCAATTTAAGGAACATGATTAATTATAACTTAAAACAGGGATTCCTTTACTTTCCTTTCTCACTGCGGTTTTACTATATTTCAATTAACTCAAATGTTTATTTTAATGTGATTTGTGAAATTTTGAAAATGTATACAAAAATATTTAGTATTGAAACAATTTTTTTGTCAGGGTAATTGAAAGTTACATTTGCATATTCCTTTGTCTACTTTCATACGCATATATTCACTAGGAACTTTTAGCTTGATCGATGCTGATAATTGAATATTGTTTTATTTTTTTTTATAACTTTTCCATAGTTAAACGAACTAACTTAATGATTACCATAAATGGTGTTAATAAATAAATAAATAAATTATCATATTTCGCAAGACGAAAGTGAAAAACATTTAGAAATCCTTTCAACCCTTTTTTTATAAAATTTTGTTTGCTAAGACCACTTCTTTGGAATGCAAAACAAATGTTTTTGGCAAAATGTCAGTCACGCACCGTCTGTCAGTTACCACAAATCAATCAGTCGATGTCAGTCAAATATTTTGACTCAACGATGTTAAACAAATGTGGAAACGCACCGGAACAGAAACTCTTAGTTGTTGGCAACTTTGTTGCTGTCGAATTGCCCTAGAATCGGGAGCGTCGCCTTTGTCTTTCTTGCCGCCGACAAACGGCAATGTTTAAAGCCGAAATCACACTTTACGCCCGATTTGCATTTGCTTGCGAGCCAACGAGCATGTGAGACATTGCTTGAGAGCTGTGATTTATGGCTATGCCATATCGATCCCGCACCCTAGACGAGGTACCTCATCGAACTCACAAATAGTAATCAGTTGCCAAAACTACGAGTACAGCACGAAAACCGGATGGCATAAGGCGGCATCGGGAGCAGATCGAGCTACTGTTTACCCGGCGATTCCAAGATTTTCACGAGTTTCCGTCGAGGGCAGATCCAAAATGGCATTCAAAATGGCCGCGGCAAGCACTCGAGCATCGCGAAATGGCTAATGCATCTTTCTGCCACATCGGGGGTGGATGGTGGGTGATGAACGGGCGCGAGTGAGGATTGAGGAGTGAGTGCTGAGGAGTGAGTTTTAGCGGCACCGGCCGTCTTGATACTTATGGCAAGAAAATGGAAAATTCGATGTCGTCATAAACATTTATTGCTACTTTGGAAAAACTCGATTACAACCGCCTCACCAAGCTCCGACCCCAGTGCCAAATGCGCAGCCGCCATTTTACGAGCCGCGCCTGGGCACTTATGGCATCATGACGGGACTTGGGCAGCCGCCACATGGCAGAGTCCTCGCCTGGGCTCAGATCCCGTAGAGCAGGAAACGGATTTTGTGCTTAGTCAGGATGCGTTGGTGCGAAAGGAGGGAGAGACGGCTGATGATTCCCATCCGAGTACTCGTACTCGTATTGGCAGCAGTTTTATTGATGCCTGGCACTCGGGAAAATGTATACAATTTCCATTTTTATAACTTTTGCGCTCCAGTGCGCTCCGTGCGTCTGCAGCCTCCGCTGGCGGCAATAAAATGTGCAAATGTTCGCGCAATCATAAAACTTTACGAGCCCAAGCACCCCAAAATTGGGTTTTGCTCCTAACAGAGTTTTGGCATCAGAGTGAAACATTTGATTCGGTTATCCTTAAATGTTGGAAATAGAAATTGAGGCTAGAGAAAGTTGTCAAACTTGAACCGACTCCATACACAATTCATTCACTTCAAAAAATGAACAGTTATATAGTTTTTGCAGTCCTCACCTCCTTCTGGGTCCTATTTGCAATAATCGGCTTCCTGGCGGCGATTCCTTTCAAGGAGCGAGCACTCATCAGATGCTGCGTCATTCTCACGGCTGTCTGCTGCTGGCTCCTCTGGCTGGTCACGTTTCTGATGCAGCTCAACCCGCTCATTGGGCCACGGGTCAATCAAAGAGTTATCTACGGTATGATGTCTTACTGGGAGAACTCCTACATGCAAGATGAATAGAATACATAGTCGCCATATCTCCTCTATGCCTTGAATGAAATCAATATAATCGGAATGCTCGTACAATGAAGCCTTAACTTATCTTGTTCTTCATGTTGTACCATTTAACTTAATTAATTATTTATTTAAATCTTCAGTAAAATGTTAAATATTTGTTCACATCCTTCGGCAATTGTCTAAAGTTAATTACACGTTTTTTGCGCGAAGAGTAATACAAAAAGAGAACATTTTGGTACAAATAGAGCAACAAGTTCCGATTCATTATACCTAAAATGACTTTGTGCTCTGTGCCAAAAAGACAAAAAAATTTTTTTTCTTTTAATATTTTGTGTGTTTAGTTTATTATTGCTCATCACAAAATTAGATTTCACAAATTTTGGATGTTGAAAATGCTTTTGTCACTAGACTATCACTTCGTTCAATTTTTTTTTTTTATAGAAAATATCAGAAATTTTTTTCAAGCAAGTGAGAAAGCTATATTGATATTCCGACTGCGTAACAGGCAGAAGGAGGCGTGGCAGAACCCATAAAGTGTATATGTTCTTGATCAACAGCCGATTCGATTGAGCCATGACAATTTAAAAGATAGAGATTCTTAATTGAATATAGAAGCCAATATTATCTATCATGTTTGCTGATATTAAACATCTAAATTTGCCCACATATGCCTTACCTAAACAGCAACAATCACAATTAAACAGTTACGTTTCCTTACAGCCCAGTAAAAATCAAATCTGGAATAAAGCAGAAGATTATAAAAGGTCTCTGTGGCGCAGTGCGTTGAGCGTTCGTGTTTTAGATTTTTTTCTGGACCACCGGTCCCGGTTTAGAAAGATTTTTTTAAGATTTATAAATGATTTGCTGTTATTGTTTATATTTATGTTATATTAACATCAATTCTATATTTATATTATGCACATATCGCTCTCTTTCTTTCTGTAATGCTTAACTCAATTGTATAATCGCCTTTATTTTGATTCTTCATTGATTCATTTTGTGCACCAATCTGATGCTGATACATTCGATGCTGTATTTTAATAAATCTTTATAATTTCTTTAATGCAAATATATCATGAATATATTTAAGCGAAAAGTACATTCAGGGCCGATTTTTTTTAATGTACATATAAAGTCTATTTAACATATGGGCTAATCCTGAGTTGCAGACTTTACATTTCCCACAAATTTTCATGTTTACACTGATACAGCTCGCGTTCAGATAGGTGAATTTGACTGCAACTTTCTGGAAAATGCATTTCGTTGGGAGTACTCTTAAACCTATTTTAAGATAAAAACCTTACCGTTTTTTAAAAAAAATTAGCCTTGCGTTGCGGCCGTTACAAATAATGAAAGTCGATTTGAGGTTGACGTGCATTTGCACATATATTAGCGAATTTTGCATAATAAACAAAAAATATCCAAATACAAAAATAAGTGGAATATATGACCATATAAATCAAGCATCAAAAATAAAGATAAGTAGTCTCGTTTATTAAAAATCTTTGTTTTTGTCTGTTGCGGACGTTACGTTGCGGACGTTACACTTATTACACGCACACTTTTTTTCAAATTGGTTTCATCTTAAATAAAAAAAAAGAGCAATTATTTGATTAGGCTCGGCCATGAACAACTTAAGCCACCGTAAAAACTTTTTGATTTTGTAATTTGAAGCGCGAAAATGTATTCTATTATAACAAAAATCAAATATTATTAAAAAACATGCAGTCTTTTGAAAACTTTAGGTTTTTGCCCTTGGTTTAAAAATTTTCGAAAATCTTACACTAGTTTCTATACATTTTACGTCAAATTTTATTTTTAAAAGTTATCAAATACCTTATTTAGACATTGATAAACGGGCCTAATTACATGATTACATTTAAGTAGTGTCTCCAACAGTCGAGTGTGTTCAACTGTAGACCCGCGTGCGATGGGAGCCCCCTATTTTTGAATAGTATTTTAAGAAAATAAGTACAGTCGAACTTCCCTAACTCGAATCACCATTATCCACGAAAAAAAGTTCGAGTTAGGGAGACTTCGAGTTAGGAAGTAGAATTGCATGAAATTTGCCTAGTATTGCCACTCGATTTTGTTCGAGTTAGAGAGACTTCGAGTTGGGAAGTTCGAGTTAGGGAAGTTTGACTGTACATATTTTTTTCTGTTTTTTTTTTCATTAGCCTTATGACACGAAGATAATACAGAATGAACTTCCCTAACTCGAATCACCATTATCCGAAAAAAAAAAGTTCGAGTTAGGGAGACTTCGAGTTAGGGAAGCAGAATTGTATGAAATTTGCTCGCTATTGCCACTCGACTTTGTTCGAGTTAGAGAGAATTCGAGTTAGGGAAGTTCGAGCTAGGGAAGTTCGACTGTAATTAGAGTCCATACTATTCTAGAGAATTAATTTTAGAGTAAATCGTTAAAATAAGTAACTTGAATATGTTTCTGGAAGAAAATTTCACAAGATGTTGGGTTTGATCATATTAACGACTTACACCTGTTACCTGAAAAATAAGTATAAGGGTATTTTTTATTCGTTAAAAATCGAAAGTCGGTACTTTTTTATTTCCGTGAAGCTTTTCAAAAATTCACTAAAAATATCTATTAAATTGTTAAAAAATAATTGGCATCGCCACTAGCATTTTGATTCCGCTACTCTCGTGTAAATAAATCGGTTCAAGCAATCGATCGTGTGATTCACATAGCGTGAATGCCATTTAATGTTAGGTGCCAGTTCATCAAGTTTGCACAATGCCGAAAAAATGTATTGAGAACAATTTCGGGAATTTGCATCAAGGCTTACTGCAAATACTGTAATACAAGCCTTAACGCAAACCGACAAACTTCCAGCTCATTAGTGCTGTTTGCCAAAAATATAATTTAATTAAATTTTCCGCCTGAGTTTTACATTAATACTGCTGAGCAGTAGGCGACATTTGCCATGCTTTTATTTAATATTGTTTGTGTACATGACAACTATAAGCAAGATTGAATTTTGACATTTGTCCTGCTCTCCTGTTCACTTTTATAAACGTTTTTGTAATTTTTCGGGTTCCGCTTTTCTTATCGACTTTATAGTATCTCGAAATGTTGTCATCATCAAAAGTAGCCCCATCAACCCACTCACGTAAAAAATTTTACCTAAGGCTTTACCTAATTGCTATTACTTAATATTTTATTAAATTAAATAGAATTTTTTATTATTATTCCCGGGCTGAAGTACTAGATCGTTCAAAAAGTCCCCGGACTGACAGTGAAAAAAACATTTTTTTTTTTTTTAATCAATTTATTTATTCAATATAGTCTCCGTCTAGCTTAATGCACCTTGTCCAACGGTCTTTCAACATTTCGATGCCTTTTTTGTAGTGGTCTGAAGAAAGTCCCTCAAAATACTAGATCGTTCAAAAAAGTCCCCGGACTGACACATAGGCCACTCCACTAAAATTTTGAAATAAATTTTTTAGACTGACTAGTTCATTTCTAGGCTCCAGTGAAAATTTGAGCGCAATCGGAAGATTCGCTATCGAGTTAGAAATATTATTGTTGTGCAACTTTTTGAGTTTTTTGAAAAATGGAAAAAGCTGAATTTTGTGTTTTGATTAAACACTGTTTTTTGATGGGAAAAAATACCGTAGAAGCAAAGACATGGCTTGATTAGCATTACGGGGTCTCTGCTCCAGGTAAATCAACTATTTGCGATTGATATTCCAACTTTAAACGCGGTCGTACGAGCACCGAAGACTCGAAGCGTTCGGGAAGGCCAAAAGAGGTGATTATCCCAGAGATCATCAGACAAGTCCGTCAAATCGTATTGACTGATCGAAGAGTCAAAGTGCGTGAGATTGCTGAGACTGTGGGCATATCGACTGGGTCATCGGTTTCGATTTTGCATGACCATTTGCATATGAAAAAGCTCAATGTAAAATGGGTGCCGCATTTCCTAGATATTGATCAAAGGGAAAAACGAGTGGCCGATTCCAAGTCCTTTTTGGACATGTTTAACCGAAATACAAGCGAAATTTTTCGTCTATATATCACCATGGATGAGACTTGGATCCATCACTACATTCCGGAGTCCAATCGGTCATCAGCTGAGTGGCGAGAGGCCGGTGAAAGCCGTTCGAAGCGTGTGAAGGCAAGTCGATGGGCTGGTAAGGTTTTTGCCAGTGTATCTTGGGATGGACATGGTATAATACACATCGACTATCTTAAAAAGGGTGAAAAATGCAACAAAGAATATTATACAGCATTGCTTGATCGTGTGAATGACGAAATTAAGAAGAAACGCCCGCATTTGGCAAAGAAAAAAATCCTTTTTCATCAAGACAATGCACCATCTCACAAAGCCGCTTTAACGATGGAAAAAATCAAAGAGTTAAGTTGGGAATTGCTTCCTCATCCTCCATATTCCCCAGATCTGGCCCCCAGTGACTACTATCTGTTTTCAAACTTGAAAATATGGCTCCAGGGAAAAAAATTTTACTCCAATGAAGAAGTTGAATGGGAAACTGAAGCCTATTTTGAGGGACTTTCTTCAGACCACTACAAAAAAGGCATCGAAATGTTGAAAGACCGTTGGACAAGGTGCATTAAGCTAGACGGAGACTATATTGAATAAATATATTGATTAAAAAAAAAAAAAAAGATCTTTTTCACTGTCAGTCCGGGGA
>JBAMBJ010000515.1:0-58800 GCA_037043495.1 Drosophila recens | reverse complement strand
TTAAGCCAAGTTGTTTTGGTAAAAACTAAATTGAGGAACCGTCTAGAAATAGATTTTTCTTCTGCAGATACGGTTTGCGTCGACACAAAACTTGTTGCTATACGAATAATTTACCTGGCAAATACCTTAAGAAAATGCAAAAAAAAATCATTAAAGATGCTTTAAAACTTTTAAATTTAAAATAAAATGGAGAAAAGTTTTGCTTGTTATTTCTGTCTTTTTTTTTAGTTTTCAGCTGTTTTTCTCTGTTTTCTTTGGCTGTTTGTCTTCTTTTCCGGAAAATGGTTGGCATCACAACTGAACAAAATGACTAATTTAGTTCACGACTCAACAATTGAACTTGTTCAGAAAATTGAACTAAAAAGACCAACTCTATTTGGTATTCGTTTGTGTGTGTGTGAGATTTGTCTTTGTGCTAAAAAGCTTGTCAACATATTTTTGGCTAAAGTTTCAGCTTTGCTCGTTCATTGACTTTTTAATTGACTAATTACAAGCAAAGCTTATTGACTGTAATTTCACAGCTAGACACTATGTGCAAATGTTTGTGTGTGTGAATGAGTGTGTGTCCTGTATTGTGTACCCCTTTTGTATTGTGAACTAAATATAGTTGCGCGCATTGTGGCATTCAAGGCCCTTTTGCTGTTTGTATGTTATTATGCTAAATGCAGTGCTAATCTATAATTAAATACTACACGCAGCTATTGATTCTGAGGCTGTGGCTGAGCTGCCTCGTGTCTATATTAACACGTACCCTTGCTTACAACTGAATGCAAGCACTGAATTCTTTCAAATGGTTTATTTTATAACAAATTAGTTCGAGTTTTTGAAATAAAAAAGATCGTTTATAACAATCACAGCTGTGACTGTTAAAAGCGCCACCTTGTGCTTAGTAGCACACATTCAACGAAAGCTAGCGAAGACACAAGCCTTTCGAAATGTTAAGTTGTACTTAATTCTGTTAAATATAGTTATGTAAACAAACAATTACTTACTATAATTACTACTTACTATATTACTATAATTTTAAATAATATGGATTTTTATAATTGTTTATATTTTTTGTGTATATATTACAATATTATTCTCCAACAACACGCGTATAACATATTTAGTAGACATGGTATTGCATCCGCTCTGCTCTGAGGAGTCATTCATGTTTAGGGTGGAGCAGATCTGTTGAGTCAAACATTTTGCCGCCAAATTGTACCGATGCTGCCAGATAAGAATTAACCCTAATACTCAGATTGAGGCGCCGATACCTAACCGCAGTTGGGTCCCATTTTCTTTTCTCTAATTCAACTATCGCGGCGCAAACAATTCCTTTTTTAAAAAGACATAAATGTTGGAAATCGAGTTATTTCTGTGGCGTGCCAACGCGCTTGGGAGCCAAGGCTGCCATATTACATTGCCAAAGTTGGGCCAATGTTGCCACAATTTGGAGGGAACATGTTCACTTGCTCACTTCAGTGAACAGCTCTTTTTTGTTCACTCACGCTCATGAGCAACCCAACACTATTTTTTGTTGGTTGTTGTTGTTGTTCGACGGAAAATACAATTAAAAATTGATTTCATTATTTAAATATTCAAAGTATCAAGGTAAGTACAAATAGCGGCACATTGTGAGCTCAAAAAACAAGCCAAAACCCAAATAACTGATGAAAAACGTGTTAAAAGTGGCGTTTGAAAATAGCGCGTCACAAGTGTGTGTGTGTGTGTGAAAATGCGCTAACGTACGATTAAAGTACACAACTGCAACAGTTAACGCGTTTTTCCAACCAATATTTGCATTAACTAATTTTCTTGTACATTTTCCTGCCAACGCTAGACAACAACAACGCGGCGGGTGGCGGCGGCAAAAATACCGAAGAAGCACAAAAAAGAAGAAAAATTTGCAAGGTGTTTGTGTGTGTGTGTGACTGTGTGACAACGACGAGCGACGACTTTGCTGCTTCTGGTGCGTGCGCGCTGTCGCAGGGGACCAACTCACACACACGTCAAGAACTGCAATAGTATTGGTGTATCCTTTGGCATTTCTGCGAGCTTGGTTGTTGGACGTGCGAGAGAAAAATCGCTTTTACCAAATAATAAACAAGTGCATCTGAAGTTGAATTTAAAAGCAAAAGCACACCGAACACAATGGAGAAGAGAATAGAATTGGAAAGACGTGCACGGAAAACAAGCCAGGTAAGCTTAATTCATGCAACATATTTATAAATTCTGATTGATAATGTGGTGGCAAGCATGCGAAAGAGAGATAGAACAAAAAGCAAGCCGAAAAACGCGCAAAATTAATGTTTAGTTGTGATTACACAAATTTTTCATTACAACGCGCTCTGCTCTTCAATGTGTATGTGAGTGAGTGTGTGTGTGTGCGTGCGTGCCCTGCAACAACAACAACAACTACGCCATGATGTAAATCTAGTTTCAATTTGTGCCGTTGTCGTTGTCGTCGTTGACGCCACATAAAAGAGCGCTAAAGCACACAAGAAGAAGAAGAGGCAGCGACAAATAACATCCATCGTTGGTTGGAAAAAAAAAATTGATCGCCATAAGCAAATTCACACATGCACATATACATATGCATAGACATATATACATGCAAGCGCTGCTATTCACATGTGTGTGTGTGGCTATTGTGTATGTGTGTCGCGAGCAGTGTTGCCATGTGCGCGCATTTTTGCGCCTTTGCTTTGTTCAAACTGCAAAATATTGCATTAATTCTAATTATTTCATGTAATCGTGTAAATAATTGTAGCAAGTGTGGGTAAATATATAGTAGACATGGGCTTGTTTTCTGCATATTAATGCATGCTGATCGCGACACGCACAAAACGGAGACGAGCACCTGAAATTGCGCCAGCTGGCAATGCTTCCATAATCTGTTGTTGTTGTTGTTGTTGTTGCTGCCGGCCTTCAATTGCGACAAACAGTGTAATAAACAAGCATACATACATGTATGTCATATGTGTAGATGTCTGTGTACACGTGCATGAGTTTGTGTGCCATGTTGCTTGTTGTAATTTCAGGTTATTTGATACCAAAATGTATCTATAACAACATTATAGCGCGCGCATCATTCATATGTACGCAACAACAACGTCAAGAACCGCACACAGAGGCGCATACACACAATCAAAGACATCCCATACACACACACACACACAGCCTGGCTAACAAGAAACGTGTATGCACATAATAATCGACACATTCTCGCCAATGCCGATGGGTCGCCAAGCTTTAGCTCTATAGCTGCTGCTGAGACATGCACACACGGCCATATTGACTGCGCAGTCATAAATACCCACTCTCACACACACACACACACACATTCATACACATGTATCTTCTGTCGCAGGCTAGACTTTTCACAATGCAAAAAACCGGCCGCCCCAAAACGGTACTTGCACTGTTTACATGCATTTACCCCCTCCCCCCACTCTCGCTCTATCTCGCTCTCTGTATCTCTCTCGCGCTCAGCACAAGAAATGCGAAAACGAACGGAGCAGAGACAAACCTGTGTCTTTTTTGTGTGTGGCACTTCTGCTGATTAATAAACATGCGCTCTGGCAAGGCCTAACCAATCAGGCACCCACACCCAACCCCACCCCACCCCACCCACTCTCCCGAATCGCGCCCGCTGCGGTACACACAAAAGAGACTCAACTACACAAATACACACACACACTCACAGTCAAAGCTAAGCTGATATGCACACGCTTCAAAGCTTAAGCTGCGTATGTATGTATGTGTGTTTGGGGCACTCATTTAACTGCACGTTTGTATGTGTGTGTACGTGTGCATGTAACTGTCCAGTAGAACACAGATGAGAAACGATTCTTAAATGGGGCCTTCATTGAACTTTTGTTGCCAATAGCAACAACATGCCTAAATCTTTGTGTAACTGGGCTAATCAGAAATCAATCAAAAACTGCCCTTTTGATTTGTTTTCACGCATAGGCAATGCAACCGCCCACACCCCACCCCACCCCACAGTTGCTAATCGCGAGACACAAACAAAATGTTTGATATCTGCTTTTCTTTTGCTCTCAAGCGCAACAAATACAAACGTCAGTTTGTCAACATATTGTTCTTGGGGCTGCCGGCTTGTTTCATTTCCACAAATTGCAGGACTTATGCTGTTTCCTTTCTTCCTCCCACCCATCCTATCCATCCATCTCCGTCCGTTTTCGTTTCGTTTCATTTGTTTGGCGCTGCCATGTTATCAGCACTTGCTCTTTGCGCTGCTCTTTCAATGCCCATTCTCGCGCAATCCGTTTTGTGGCGCGTACGTCACACGTACACGCACACACATCCATATATACACACGGCTGAAAAAATGCTATTACATAAACGCGTTGCCACTTTTTCAGCCTCAGCTTTTGCTGAATGCGCAAATCATTGAAAAATCATTTTATCTCAGCACATAGAATTGTTTTTACCATAATTTTGTTTGTTTCTCAATTGCGCCATTTTGTGTGCGAGATTTGTATTGCAATTAAAAAAAATTCTTTTGCGTTTGATCGATTTTTTGCGTATGTATTGTTATTCATTTTGAGTTTTTTTCTTTTGCGCTTGTTCTGCCACACGTTCACACAGACATGGCGGACTGTCAGGCCCCAACATGCCAGTGTGACCAGACTGTCTAACGATAAATATGCCCATTTCCGTTTAAGATTCACTATCACAAAATACCGAAAGACGTTAGATGTTGAAAATAAAATCATGTATTTCCTGTTTTTTTTTTACCACAGATCACAGAGCTGAATCTGGACAACTGCAGGAGTACAAGCATTGTTGGCCTTACAGATGAATATACCGCCTTGGAATCATTAAGTTTGATCAATGTGGGCCTTACAACACTAAAAGGTTTCCCCAAGTTGCCCAATCTAAAGAAGTTGGAATTATCCGATAATAGAATTTCGAATGGCCTCAACTATCTGACGACCAGCCCAAAATTACAATACTTGAATTTGTCTGGTAATAAAATCAAGGATCTGGAAACGTTGAAGCCATTGGTGGAATTCAAAAACTTGGCTGTCTTGGATTTATTCAATAATGATGCCACCCAGGTGGATAATTATCGTGACAAAATCTTCAAGATGTTGCCATCTCTCAATTTTCTAGACGGGTAAGTCCCCATTATATACATATTTAATTGAATGGCAAAAATATTCATTAATTGTACTATTCTTTCAACAGTTTTGATGCCAATGATGTGGAGGTGCAGTCGGATGGAGATGATGATGAGGAGGTCAATGGCAACGACTCCGAAGAGGAAGGTGTGTATTAAATGTTTGCGACGAATCATATTGATTAGGTTAGATGAAGAGGAAACTATAATTTCCGATTCATAAACGGAATATTCATACAATTTCGAACTTGTAATAATGAGTTCTTTTAGCCACGTCCGACTAGAGTCATTAAAGCATATCCAAATCAGTTTTGTAGATCTTTGGATCCAACCTTAGACAATATTGGCATTGACATTCATTCATTAACTGCCAGTTAAGTCTCAGCCAGAGTTGCCAACTCTTCGGGTCATAAATAAGCTAAACTAGCTAGAGTAGTGAAACGATATTTTTATTTATTTAATCCAGTATTTTTGAAAACTTCTCAAGTTGAAATTAAATGTTATTAATATTATAAGATTTGAGTTGAACAGATAAAATACCTCATGTGTAAATTTGAGTTTAATGTTTGAACGGCCATTCTATTTCAAAGTTTAGTATTGACTTCGGCCCAAAAGCTTGTGGTACCCTTTAAATTGAACCACTTAATAAGGTGAATGCTCGAGTATTGAAACAGAAACTCTTTTATATTGCTTGATTCCACCTTGAAGTGCTCGATGATGTGCACAATGGAAAATAGCTATATTTTCCGCTAGCCGCTATTTGACAATTAATCCAGCATTTGTCAATTGCTAGATCTAGATCTAGCAGGAAAATAGCTAAATTGGCAACACTGGTGTCAGCTTCAGTTATCATCATATTCATCACACACACATCTCAACCACAGATTCTGTGTCGCCTTTCAGATGAGCGCAGTGCGTTCTGTTTAAATGGCTTAGAGATCGATTTAGACGAGCTCGAGGCATTGGAGCAGCGTGTAAAGGCCAAAAAACGTTTGCAGGAAGCGCAAGACGATGCCAGTACCAAGTCGCCTGCAGCTGCAGATGAAATTGACGAATTAGATGAATATTTAAGAGAATTGCAATTGAGAGAATCGTCTGCAACGAGCCAAACTGTGATAAAGGCGAACCATGAAACGATACAGACAAATAGCGACAGCAGCAATTCAAACAATCCAAGCACAAATTTTGCAATCTTACTCTATTGGTTTTTAGCAATATTAAATCTGGCAAATGCCACCTATTGTAAGCATAACGTCAATACGATTTGTTTTCTAATAACACCCAATTTATTTGCTTTGTTTGCCTTGCAGTTTCTGGCGATGATGATGACGAGGATGGCGACAGCGATGAGAGCGACGAAGAAGATAATGGCGATATATCACTATCGGAGGTAAATACCCTCGATTAATATTAAAAAAAAAAGGAAACAAAGCACATTAATATAATAATTTAATTTGATTGCAGGTCTATAATGATGATCTAGAGGAGGACAATTCCGATTGGGAGGAGGGTGAGGGCGGCGATGACGATGAGGACGAGGATTCTGATATTGATGAAGCCGATGGTGAGGCAAATGAATCGGCCGCATCTGTCAATGCAAATGCCAATGCCAATGATAAGGAGGCTGATAAGCCAGGAGGTAAACTATCATTAAATTCAATAGAGTTGTGTCGTTTAGTTCTGAAAAAGTTCAAGTGAACGGGTCATTAAGATGAACTAATGAACTTATTTATTAAGTCAATCATGATCTAAATCGGTCATTTCGCAGTTGGTCAGTAATTTCTTAATAATAATTTTAATTTCTTAGAGATATAAAATACAAATACGGAGTTCCGCAAATGGATTCAATTTCTTCTTAATTTACAAGTAACAATGTTTATTTTTTATATATTTTTAAGTTTTTAACAATGTGAAAGGTAACTAAGCCCAAAATTAAAAACCAATTTACTCCTTTTTCTCATTTTCAAAAAGCCAGGGTATAAGCATAACCCAAAATAATAAGAGGAAATCCGGAATCTATGTGGCATTTGTCGTCTTTTTGATTCAAAAACTTAAAACACATTTCACATTCCACTAAAAAGAAACAGTCGTAGCCTATTCATATCGTTTATCGTTCATAAACAACTGACCAACTGATTAGAATGACCTTTTCATGACCAACTGAATAGAAACCATCTCGTTTATAGTTCATGACCAACTGAAAAGAAACTTTTCATCGTTCATAGTTCATGACCAACTGAACTAAATGACTGATTTAGTTCACGACTGAAAAATGAACGATTGAACTTATTCAGCAAATAGAACTAAAAATCCCAACTCTAAAATTCAACATACAAATCATGAAATTTATACTGATTTATTGCAATTTACAGAGGAGTCGCAAGCCAGGGGCAAGAAGAGAAAGCATGATGGTTAAGACACCATGGAAATACAAGTGTATCGTCTTTGTACGTTATAAATTTATAAAATACACCCACACAACAAACAAACACACACACACACAGCAACAAGTACACACATCATATTTTGATAAAAACAAAACAAAAAACAGAAAAAAAAAGTAAGAATAACAAAAACAAAGTAAAGTAAAGATAAAGATAAAGATAAAGGAAGGGTCCCATTAGAAAAACCAACATTTGTTTCGTTACATTTTAAGCTTAAATATTCTAAACAAACAAACACACAAACTCTCAAACACAATGTAATAATCAAATGAAATACAACAAAAAAATAATAACTTTAAGTCAATAATAAAAACACACACACACAACTATAGCAATCGAATCCAACATTTGTCAGTTTTCAAAAACAAACACAAACACACGATAGAAAGAGTTTCCGTTTAAATATTTTCGCAACGAGATTTGCATTCTGAAAACACCATTGTAAAATTTGCTTAGCCTTAAGTTAACAGAAATATTTTTTATCAATTATACGATTATAATGACACGATTTTTTCATGTTAAATTTAAACAAACATAATTTTTGCATACTTGCGCCTCAAATATTACAATATTATTACTTTCCAATTTTGATTATAATTCTATTATGGTTTTTTTTTTAGTTGCTGCTTAACCGGTTTCGTGTTACAAAACAAATTTCAACATCATATTTACTGCTAAGAAGGATTTTTAACTAACTCTTAAGTCATTCCTTTTTGAATATACATTAAATACACATAAATTAGTTAAGCGCGATTATAATTTATACTTCCTTATAATGTGAACAAAACAAAACAAACACAAAAACAAGACAACTATTCATTGTTACCCCAATTCATTCTCTATACACACATTTTTGAGCAAAAATCTGTTTACTTTTAAGTACTATACGTAAACTATATTATCACACAGATTGTTTCCAGTTCTTCAAAGGCAGTAGCATGTTTTAATTATCGCAAGTAAAATGCAATACAAACGTTTTAGACAATGTATTTTTCATTTCATCAACAACTATGCAATACGTTTGTTTAGATGCAGGCAATTTGTATAAACACCGAAAGCGAAACCGAAATACATAAAATTAAATAATTTTAAAAACTGTTGTTTTCATTTTCTACGTAAATAGCACTTCTATAAAAATCTATTGCTTATTCAATTAATTGTTTTTTAGTTTGAATTTAACATTTGGGCGAACAACTGAACGATGAACAACTGAGCAAGTGAGCAAAAAAGAGCAAGTTGGAAGGAACATGTTCACTTGCTCACTTCGGTGAGCTGCTCTTTTTTGTTCACTCACTCATGAGCAACCCAACACTAACATGTATCACCCTGTTGCACCTCTGTAAGAACACGATTTCCTCACGCACGAATGTCCCATGTCATTTCTCTAATAAAATAAATTAATTTAAAAAAAATTATGAAAAATTTTAAAGTACAAATTGAAAAAAGCAAGAACGTACTAAGTTTTGTAAATTCATAAAGTTAATTTTAAAATTTGTTTGGGGAACGTCAGAATAAAATTAACATATTAATAAAATATTCTAAAAAAAAATTATACAAATTTAAAAAAATATTAGAAATCCTCCTGTGAAAGTTTCAAAGCTCTAGCTTCAATATTTATTAAGAAAAAAAATTAAATGTTCGTATTTAAATCTTTTTCTGAAAAGAGTTAAATTCGGTCCATTTTGAACCGTTGCCAAGGCTGCCACCTTTTTTTTTTTTGGCTGCCAAGCAGAGCAATTTGGAAGAAACATGTTCACATAATGAGCACAGCTGTTACCTAACATTTTTGCATACAAATGTTAAACATTGATGCGCTTATTTCGTTACCCACAAAAGGCAATGCACATGCACAAAAATACTATATTTATTTATTTTTATGGGTTATTAAATTATTATACATAGTTTAAATATCGATAGAGTGGTGTCAATTGATTTATAATCGTAATATGAACATTGACGTTATTCAACACTGTGTCGATACGAAAGTTAAGCAACACTTTTGCTGCACTCAACATGCGCAAAAGAGGAAGCGGGCAGAGCAGATATGTGAAAGCGAGAGAGCGATATTCAGCCAGCGCTGACTACTACGTCGCGACGCTGTCGACGTCTCTTTATTTGACGTCGAGTCGTCGCTGCGGCTGGCTGTGTTAAAATATACATACTAGACAAGTAGACTGCGCTGCCTGCTGCATTCTTGGAACAAATTTCACTGTTGGCAGCGACTGAGGAATAAAATTGAACGTCGACGTCGCGACGTTTCTTCCTCGAAGAAGACCAAATCAAAATAAAAACAAATAAACTATAAAGGGTGCGTGCGCGCCAATTATTTAACAACAATTAGCAAACGAAAGAAACAAAGTGAGTTTTAGTTGAATGGCAGTTTGTGGATCAAGTGGCCAATTTAAACACAAACATATACACACACACATACACGTATCGCACACATGCATACGTGTGTGCATATACAAAAAGCAGTATTAACATTAATTTCGTTGTTTGTTGTTTTTGTGTGTTTCTCGCAGTGCACACGCTTAGTGCAGCCATCGAGATGGACAAACTGGATGCCAACCTGGAGCAGCAGTTTGATCTCAATCTAATTGAGGCGGTCAAAATGAATCCCGTTATATACGATCGCTCACATTACAACTACAAGCATTTTGTGCGCAAGGCGCAGACCTGGAAACAAATTGCCGAAACACTCGGCGTAAGTGGTAAGTGAAATTTGTAGCAGTGCAATTGCCGTAATCTTGTGGAAACTTGGGAAACGGGTCCAAAGGGAGCACCAACCATACGCTGTGGCAAGTGAAATTCGTTTGGTTTGCTGCTCGCTGCAAATTGATTGATTCTAAGTATGGGTGAGAGCGGGCTGGCAACAGAGACGACGACATCGTCGACAGCAACAGCAGCAGCAGTAGGCCGTACGTAGGCAGCGGGCGACGCGTCGGCAGCAGGCGGGCAGCAAAAGCAAGTGTACAGAAACGACGCAAAAGTGAACGGCGACGCGACGGAGACGCGACAGACGGTTGTGAAATGTCAGGAGCGCAGTTCATAGTGTGCGGGTTAGGCGCTATGCCAATGCTATCAACCATATAATGTAGTATTTAATCTTTTTGCTCAAACAAGCTAATATTCAGGCTTTCGACTCATTTTAAATACTTTTCTTACAGTAAACGAAGAACTACGTTTCAAATAATCTAAATAACTTTTACTATCGCCCTAATTTGGGCGCTGAAGCTGCGCACCTGACAGCGCTGTCGACGGTGCTCGCGCAGTCAACATTTTTGAAGTTGCTGTACTTTTGCGTCGCAGTAGTTGTCTCTGTCAGACGCACGCTGCCTACGCCAGCGTTTATTTTTATACAACTGCCACTGCTGCCGTCGCTGCAGCTGCTGGCTGTTGGTGGTTCACTCACACAGATACAAACAACACACGCACACAGAAACAGGGTATCGTCGACCGACCGAACAGCTTTCATTTCATTTCATGAGTATACCAAACTGTATACCAACAAAAATGTCCGGTCTCTGTGCCATGCCTTCAACATTTTCTGTTATATGCTGCGTTCCCCTGATTTACATAGATATTTGTGTTTTTTCCACGAATGAATTATGCAAGAAATTAAATTGGGGTATCAGAAACCCATTGGCGCCAAACCGTTGAATCCAACAACAAACATATTTTAAGACTGCCACAGATTCTCTGCCTGGGTCGCTGCTGGCGTTGTCAGTCAATACCAAGCGCGGGCAGAATCAACTCGTAGTTGTAGTCGTCGTTGTCGTTGACGTCGACAGCAGCAGCGGGCGCGCGCGCCTGTCAGGCCGCTTCGGAAGCTGCTGTCGCTGCTGGCGTGCCACGGATTCAGCTTCAGCTCAGCTGCTGCTTCTGCCAACAGCTAACGCCGTTTGTTCAAGTGTCTGTCTGTCAATGGGGGCGGGGATGACGGTGGTGACGTCTCGCGGTTTGTTTTGGTTTGCAACTTTTGACGTATGTACATATGCTGGCTGACGTCTAGTCATGGCGTTGCCACCCACCAAAGAAAAGCTGACAAACTGATAACAGTAAATGTAATTTCTGAACGACTATCGAGTTAACTTGACTTGAGAGACCCTGTTCATTTTAATATCTTCTTTTTTTTAAAGAACAAAAATGTACAAAGCGATGGAAGAGCCTTCGTGATAAGTTCGCGCGCGAAATGAAATTGTGCCAAGAATCGCGCTGGCGCTACTTCAAACAGATGCAGTTCCTGGTCGACTCCATCAGGCAGTACCGGGAATCGCTGTTGGGCAAGTGCGCCAATGGCAGTCAGAACGCCAGCCAGGTGGCCGATCCGACGCAGCAGCAGCAGGCGCAGCAGCAAACTGTCGTCGACATCTTCGCCCAGCCCTTCAATGGAAGTGCCACAACATCCGCACAGGCGCTGACACATCCGCATGGTAAGTCGTCAAGTCGAATTATTAATAGGGGTACTCCTGAAATTGATTTAGATTGTGATTAAATAAATTATAAATAAATTGAACGCTCGTTTATAAAGTCAAGTCGAATTAATAGGGGTATTCCTGAAACAGATTTGGATTGCGCTTAAATAAATTAATCGGGTCTGTTCCAAATTCTGAAAATAGACAATAAATGGCATATTTAAAACAAAATGTCATTTAAAGCATTAAAATAAATACCAAAAATTATAAACTGAAAATTATAATAATGTTGAACATTTTTAGAATCGTTTAATATCAATACTTCAGGTTTAAACAGTTAAAGTATTTTTTTTTTAAAGAATTCTTTTAAAAGCATCTATAAAATATTTTATAATAAACAAAACCGAGCTGTTCTGAATTCCACTTTAATTTTCTTATCGATAAAAGCTCTCGCAATCAAAAGCTTCGAATTTTGAAAACGTTCGGAGTTCGGAAAAGACCTGAATAATTGTGTTTTCTTTTGCACGTTCGTTTATTAGTGATTTTATATTCATGTTTACGTTTTTCTTCTTACTTTTACATAATAATAATAATAATAATGATTTTGTTTTTATTGCAATAGAAATAACTGTTACCGGTGATGCGCAGCTTGCAACTGCCGTGGGCAAAGACCAGAAGCCATACTTCTATGAGCCACCGCTGAAGCGTGAGAGGAGCGAGGAGGAGCACAGTGATAATATGCTGAACACCATCAAGATATTCCAGAACAATGTCTCGCAGGCGGTCAGTGCCGAGGATCAATCGTTTGGCATGGTTGTCACCGATATGCTCAACACGCTGGGCGTGCGACAAAAGGCCGAGGCGAAGGTGCACATCATCAAGTATCTGACGGATATGCAACTGCTGGCGCAGCATAACAAATATTAACTGTCGGGCTGCTTGCAACATTGTCATTGTCAGCAGCGACAATTGCTGCAACAGCTGCAGTTGGAGAATGTCCTGGACGCACGATGGTTACTTTAAGCAGCTACATACAACAACAACAACCACAACAACAACAAACATACATACATGAAGATCCCAACAACAGGAGCAGCCTGTTGTCGTCTGTCTTTTTTTAGCTACTAAGTCTTAAAAGTCAAACTAAAGTTTATAGTTTAGTTATAACGAGGGAAGAATGAAAACACTTACTTCATTTACATATACATATATACATAAATACATTACATTATATAATACAGAATTACGAATTCCAATTACGTTATCTCAAATCAAACATATATATATATTCCTTGATTTGTCGTAGTTAATTGCAATTCAATTCTCTCACCCAGTTTAGATGTGTACAAAGGCAAGGAAACAAACTAAAATTTGAAAATGAAATGAAACTGGTTCTAAATATGGACAATTTAATTTTTATGTAGTTTGTGAGACAATTTACAAGTGTTTTTTCCCCCAATATTTTGTAATACAGCATATTGTATATTTTTGACTACCATTTAGTTTAAACATGCCATCGGGTTTAGTTTTGTAATTAAGTAAGTAAAATTGTAAAAAAAAACAGAAAATGAAAGAAACAAAAAAAAACGTTATTATAATTTTATAAGTTCTGTTGTAATATGCTGAAAACGCTTGAAATTTAATTTAAAAGGCTTTAATTAAGTATGATCCTTTTAAACACATACATATATATACATATACATATTGATAAAAAGCGCATATTACACAATTACTTGAATATACATATTTTCTCCATAATTATTATTTCTGAAACAATGCCGAACATTTAAATGGAAGTCAGCACAGTCAGTCGTGTGTAGTTTCACAGCAAACAAATATTGTTCAACATTTCAATTTACATAAATGTTTTGATGTACATGAAATCATAAATTGTGCAATTATTTGCAATAAAAAGTTTACAATAGATTTAAAAAATTGCATTTCTTATTTAAATTGCGCGCCAAACTTTCCTTCCTCTAGAAGTGTATGACATTTGCAAATTGATTGATCTGGCAGCACTTGTCTCGTAGTAAACAAAACACAGCTGATTGATTCACTTCATTTGCTTAGCACACATTTTTATATAATGTCTGCAAAAAGTGAAAATGCTGAGACAAAAGAAACAAATACCAAAGCAAAGTTAGATGATACATGGGCCGTAAGTAATAAGCATTAAATTAACATATGCAACTAATGGGAATTCCATATAGATTCGACCCTGTCACTTGTACAAAGATGAGTATGACGATTGCAGCAGTTTCAAGGCACGTTTCCACCAATACTTCATACATGGCCAAGACACAGACTGTTCCCAATGGCTGACGGACTTTAGAAACTGCGAGCGCTATGAACAATCTAATGGCAATGATACGGAAGCGGGTGCTGCTGTAATCAAAAGCGAGGAGCAGCGACGACTTACACGACTGCGGGCGCACTTTGCCAACGATACGTGGACGAAGCGCAAACAGCCGCCAGAGGATTGGGCCAAGCCGCTGCCCGAATGGCTGCAGAAACGCAACGAGAACACGTACTTGGAGCTGAAACAAAAGGAGTTGTCCGGTGTGGCCACAGAGCCGCAGGGTGAAGAGCAGCGTTCTTTCTGTGCTATCATGTAAACAATTAAAGATCTAAGAACAACATGAAAGAGTGTTTTTTGACCAGTGTTTGCATAAAGTTTAATTTGCGCCATTTTAGCTCCGACCGCTCGACAGATTGTGGCGGTCGGGCGATATTGCTTTAGCAGCCCTAGTGATTCATGTGTGGGTGCCATTTATTAGCAGTCTGGCAACGCTAGTTGAACAGCTGTGCGCGTATTGTTATTGGGGGTGTTGTTTTTTTTTTAGCTGTCGCTCTGCACACACATTTTGGTATACACTTTTTTGGCTAAGAGCCGCGATTAAATACTGATTAAAATGTTAAAGGGCAGCACATTAAAGGCATTGGATGTAAGAATTTTGCGGCGCTTCATTGAATCAAGGTCAGCAGGTAAATATGAATTACATAATCTAGAATCTCGGCAACCCTTGTGCTGTTTGTAAAATGTAAATTGATTCGTGTATACAACAACAAAGAAAAACACGATGTATAAATTGTTAAAAAACTGTTATTAGTCAAGTCCAGTATTAATTGTTGCAGTTGCCAGCAGCAGAGCAGCATTCGACACTATGCCAGTGGCATACAACGCACCTACATAACGTTCAATGACCTTCGCAACAAAAGTCGATCCTACACCAAAAAGGAGCTCGTCGGGTGAGTCAGAAATAAACAGGGGGGAAGGGGAAACTAGTTATTAATATTGTTATGCATACTCTTGCAGCTACTCCATGCAGGACATGTACAGTGTGGTCGCCGATGTGAGCAACTATCACAAGTTTGTGCCATATGTCAAGAAATCCCATGTGCACAGTCGAGACGGCGACGGATTCAAGGCGGATCTTATTGTGGGCTTTCCGCCGCTGAACGAGGCCTACACATCGCGGGTAACACTGGAGCCGATGTCGCTGGTGAAGTCCGAGTGCCACGATGGCCGGCTGTTCAACTACCTCCTAAACGAATGGCGATTCAGTCCTGGCCTCAAGGATATACCCAACTCGTGTGTGCTGGACTTTAAGGTCGCCTTCAGGTTTAAATCGCTGCTGCACAGTAATATTGCCAATTTGTTCTTTGATCTGATCTGCGATCAAATGGAGAACGCATTCATAGAGGAAGTGGGTCGCCGGAGCGGACCGCCCTCCATTAGTTCGCATGTCCTCACCTCGCAGAGATCCTGACACCCGTAATCCTCGGACGTTGAAGAGCTGCAGTGTTCTTTTTAGTTTAAATTTAAGTTAAACATTTCTATTGTACAAGATGCGTTGATAGAGGCGTTTCATATATATTTTTGTTACAACAATTGAACAAATTGTAAATAAAATAATTAACACAAAAACACGGGGTAATAAGTACATGAAATTCAGTTGCTTAAATTAATCATCATTTAAAATCAATCGACTCTCGTTTTTGTTAACAGTCTCGTATTTTGGGTTTTGAATTACACAACACAAAGTAATCAATGAAATATTGAAATTGTTTAATTGACAGCATCGGTTTTAGTTTATAAACTAAAAATCAGGGACTGAAAATGAGGAAATATGCTATAGTAAAATGGTGTACACCAAAATTCCTATTTCAGTCGGGACTATCGATATCAGCCAAAAACTTCTATTTTCAATTTATAAGATATAAACCAAAATTAATTATTATTTTTAATTATTTTAAAAAAGTCAAAAATAATCATTAAAATTCAATTTTCAATAAAAAGTTTTGAAATAACGATTATTTCAAATTTATTCAATAAAAATATAAAATAGGATTTATTTTTGATTTTTAAAATTAAAGTTAGGGAATAACTCTTATTTGTAACTTTTAAAATAAAAAGTAACTCTTATTTTTATTGAAAAAATCAGAAATAAGTGTTATTTCACAAATTTTTATTAAAAATTGAATTTTAATGATTATTTTTGACTTTTTCAATAAAATTTAAAAATAATTGTTATTTCGTAACTTTAAAATATAAATTTGAAAATAATTCTTAATTTGCAATTATTATTTAAAAACTTTTAACAATTACGGTCCCTGCTAAAAATAAAATCATAAATTCTATGGAATGGCATCGTTTAAGTTGAGAAACTCTCAAAAGTGGCCTACAACGTTACATTACATGCTTATTACAATATCGATCGTTCATCAAATCTGTATTTTAAGCCATACTACGTTTATACGATCACCAATTATTGCGATATTAGAACAGGATATGTGAAAAACCAAACAAATATATCTATTAAAAAAGATAAAAAATCTGGTTTAATGATCTTATTTCATGCAATTTACAATAGCTCAATGCATTAATGACAATTATCGCAATATGTGTGTCGTATAAACGTGGCATAAGTACATTTTCTTGATGGGCAGTTAGTATTTGAGTTGGAAAACTGAAGTACAAGTGTTCCCAAGTATATATATGTATGAATATATCTATGAATCTAACAGTTATCTAACTATATAAATCGAGTGTGGTGTCCTAGGATTATAATGCTAAGCTCTCTACATTTAACTTTATACAGGGATCGTGTAACGAACTCTCTACTTAGTTAGCGCAGTAAAAAAGTTGACTACAGTATAGTTAATTAGTGTGTATTAATAGTGATATACTCCATATACCCTTGGGTATAAGCTACGTTCTCTCTCTCTTTTAGGTTTCTGATATTGTCCAGTGAAATTTACGCGTGCAGCTCTACTTAAGAAACAATTAAGCTAATGGTTTAACAAATGGTTATAGTTGCTAATAAGTAGCTGCTAATGATTATGCAATACAAGGTATACACGATGAAGAAAGGTACAATTCCTTAACACTAACAATATATATATATATTAGAGTGTCCCTTATTTGGTCAAAGTCAATATTTTTAAACGCATACGGGCTAGTTCTGTTCATTAGGTCCTAAAGCACTCAGAAATAAATTTTTACCTCAATCGGAGTATGATAACCCGTGCCGACTTGGATCGGAAAATTTAAAAATTATATGGGGAAAAAAAATTTTTTTTTATTTTTTTAATTTTTTATTTTTTTATTTTGTTTATTAGGTCCTAAAGAACTCAAAACCAAGTTTTCACCTTAATCGGAGTACGATAACCCATTCAAATTTGCATCGAAACATGAAAAATCATCGAAAAATGTATAATCAGTGTTAAAACACTGTTCTTTCATGTTTTAATGCAAATTTGAATGGGTTATCGTACTCCGATTAAAGTGAAAACTTGGTTTTGAGTTCTTTAGGACCTAATAAACAAAATAAAAATAAAAAATTAAAAAATAAAAAAAAATTTTTTTTCCCCATATAATTTTTAAATTTGTCCGTGCACGTTATCATACTCCGATTGAGTAAAATTTATTTCTGAAACTATATAGAACTAGCCCGTATGTACTATGACTTTACAAATAGTGACCCCTAATATATATGTATATATAATATAGTAATAGTTAATGAAATGAATTAAATCAAATCTTTAAGCACAAAACAATTTACACAAACTTAAATTCGTTGTCATAAAGTGGAAAGGGGGACACGGCATAAACGCAACCATTTCAAATGGTTTACAAAAAATATCACTTGTTGTTGTTGCTGTTGTTGTGGCGACGTGGTTGCCATGAAGCCGCAGCAGCCACAGCCGCCAGCTTCCGTCGCTCTCAGTTGTGCTTGGCCCGTTTGCCGAACATGTAACCCTTCCAGCGTTCGGCCGTCTGTGCGATCAACGGATCGCTATCGATGGTGGCCAGCAGCAGCAATTGATTCACATGCGTTGCATGGTAATCCCAACGTGCCAAATTTGGTGCTACGCCCAAGCTCAAGTGGCGCAGATCGTAGCTGGTGCCGGAGCCGGTGTCATAGAGCAGCAGCATCTTCTTCAGCGAGTACATGCCCTGGGTAAAGAGTTTGCCCGCCTCGCGAGCTATTTTGCCAGGCGCCGTGCTGTTCAGATCGTAGAGACCGAGCAGTGAGTAGATGAAACCATTAAGCACAAAGGATGCTGGCGTTGTGGGATACTCCTCGTACCTGCAGGCAGTAATATTAAGACATAGCTCAATTGAATGCAAATCCTCAACAACTTACCAGTAATACTTGTCCATGAACTGCGCCAGGACGCCGCCATCGCGGGAATAGATGCGATACGGCTGCAAGCCCAGAGATGCCGCCTTCAGATAACGCATATCTCCGCCGGAATGCCAGTAGGCGCGGGCCAGCACCGAAATGGCATGCCCCTGACCCATGGCCGATATCCAGCCGGGACGCAGCTCGGCAAAGCCATTGAGATTGCGTCGCACTGGGTTCGACCAGCCGCCTGTCTTGGTATCCTGATTATGGACAAACCACTCGGCGGCATCATAGAAGTGCGCCAAGTGGTCACTGGTCGACAGCGTGACGTTGTCGTAGAAACCAATGCCCAGAAAGGCCACGGACAGCACTTCCAGGTCGCTGCGACGCACCTTCAACGGCGAACGCTTGTCGCCCATGACGATGCCCTTCTGGACATCAATGTGCAGATCGCGTGTGATGTGACGCCACTTGTTCAGCGCCCCGCTGCCCAGGCCATAGTAAATGTTGGACTCCTGGACGCTGAGCAGCAGCTCGGCGGCAATGTAGTGCAGGGTATAGCTGTGCTTCGTGTCCCGATTAAGTACGGTGACCATGAGGGTGCTGCTGTTGGTCACCAGCAGCAAATCGACGCTGAGCACCAGATCCTGCGTCTGGTTCAGCTGTATGCTGATGGCGCTCTCGTAGCCAATGGTCGTCTCGAACTGGACAATGCTCGTGTTGAACTTGTGGTGCCAGATGCGTGTCATGTTGCTGGTCTTTGGCGTTGTCCAGTCCATTTGATTGCCATCGGCGTCCTCCAGCACGTGTATTCGCGGCGTCGCCTCCGTTAGGTTCTTGCTATAATGGGCCAAGGCAAACTGTGCAATCTGCGTGGGATAGAAGTAACCACGTTTCTCCCACTGTGTGCTCACGGGCACGCCTTCGGCTGCACTGATGCACTTGACCCGATCTCGCACCTCCACGTTGTAGTTCTCAAAGTACATGAATACACCGCGCGGATCGTACTTGCCCTTGGGCAGATTCACCTTCGCATTGCTGTGCATCCAGTTGAACTTGGCTGCTTCGCCACTTGTCGTCACAGCGCCGCTCACATCGAAATATTGCCGTAGAAACGAGAATGGCACATACACCTCGTTGGCGTTCTCATCCCGCTTGCAGTGAATGCTGTACTCCTGATTGATCGCACACTCAATATCCTGCAGCGCTGTCAACTGATCCTGGCCAGCGGCTGAGCTCGTCAACGCTTCAGCCGTTTGCCTCCGCCCGCCCAGTTGACGCACAAACTCCGGTGAGAAACTGAAGGCGGCACAGCGCATATAAATGCCCAAAGTTATCACCATCACAGCCACAATGAGCAGCATCAGCACCGCTTTCAGATTCAGACGCATGATGAAGAATACCAAAGGTTCCCGCTGAAACTGAGAGCAGAAAATGTAGAGACTGATTTAAGATTAGACTAGAGATCAAAGCTGAGCTTACCTTAATATTTTGTGGCTTACGCGACGTCGACGTTTCTCTCTGCTCCTGCTGCTGACTGGTTGTCAGTGTGTGGGTGATAAAGTCATTGCTGGCACTGGCCTTTGCATTGCCATTGGCATCCACAAACAGAAATTCGGACATGCAGATTGTGTCGCCTGGTCACACTTTTGTGTTCCTCCTTTTCCTCAATATTCACAGCACTCTAACGTCATATTCTAAATATAAATCGCACACACACTCAATCGCGGAAATGTTGTGACGCCAGTGCTGGATTTTCCATTGATTGGCTGCACTTCAACATGGCTCTCTCTATATGTATGTGCATATAAATAAATACTGCACTTCTGTGGACTCAATTGCATCTGCAGTTGCAGAAGTTGTGTGGGTGGCAGGTGGATGAATATGTAGTTTATAACATGACAACAGCTGACATAGTGCGTCAATAAATGCTACCTAATATCGCTGTTTCCAGCAGCAACAATTTTAATATGTTTTTCATAAATTTATTAGTTTTTCATAGCACTCGAACACAACTCACTGCAAAAGCAAACACAAACACAACTGCAATGAAGACGAAGAAGAGGGATACTCAAGTTTATACGACGCTCATGCATCGCAATGTTGCTCATAGCATGATATTTACTAATTTATTTTTAAATGGTTTTGTTAATTGAATAAATCTATGTGACATTTTTAAGTCTGTTAAGGAAATTGCACTTTATTTCTTTATTTTAATATATTTAAACAAAGCAAAATTATTTATTTTCACATTAATCACAATATATATAATAGATTGCGATACTTACTAATGTGTAAACACTGCGCTAGGCAGTTGAGTGTTTTGACAGCTGACAAGGGTTGCCACCTAGTTCGCGAAGTTGCTGCACTTGTAAACAAATCAATTGAAAATATTTACAAAGACCGCGAACTGAGGAAAATCAATAAATTAAGTAGCATAAGCTATAATTAGGCAAATTGTAAACGCCTGTGGGTCGTTTTGGAACAACAATATGTATACATTCAGTATGCAACTCGGCAGCCCTAATCAAAGATAAAATCAATAGCGCCGTGATTTGTTTACAAAATGTTATAAGTGCAAAATTTAGTGTATTTTAATGAGCTGAAATTATAGCAAAAATGTTTAGTATTAATTATCAAACATGTGCAATATGCCTGCTACTTCTAAGCGGAGCACTGCCGGCTTTGGCCTCCAACGGCGATCGCACACAATTCTTTCACAATTGCCGACAAAATTGCGAACGCACAAATTGCTCAGCTGGCAAGTAAAAAATGAAATCAATGCCAACAAATGCAACAAGATTCAAATGGTTTTATTTTGCAGATGGCTTGGAAATACAGGAGCAGGCGATTAGCTTCTATGGCCAAACGATATTTGATCGCATCTTCGGCTGGAGCTGTGCGGACGAGTGCGCCTACGGCTGCATGTGGCGCACTGTGTTCGCGTTCCTGGAACGCGGCTGGCCCATACCCCAGTTCTATGGCAAATGGCCGTTTCTGCGACTCCTGGGCATGCAGGAGCCAGCCTCAGTTATCTTCTCGGTCATGAACTTCGTTATGCATCTGCGTTTGTTGCGCAAATTTCGACAGGAAGTGCGATCCGACAGTCCCTGCTACAAGTTAGCTCACATATTTGGCTTGGTAAGATCTTCTGTTTATATACATATTATATATTCTATTATTTTTAGACCTGCCTCAATGGCTGGGTTTGGTCAGCTATATTCCATACGAGGGACTATCCGCTAACGGAGCTGCTGGACTACGCGTTCGCGTACTCAATTATTCTGTGCTCACTGTACTGCATGGTGATGCGTATGCTGCATCGCTATTCGCTGTTTCTGCGCGGCGTCATCACGCTGGCTGTTGTCTCGTACTACATCAATTATTTTGCCTACTTGAGCGTGGGTAAATTCAACTATTCGTTCAACATGAAGGTGAACATTGCCACGGGAACGCTGGCAGCGGTGGGATGGTTTGTGTGGTGCCACCGGGTTCGTTATCGCCGGCCCTACTATAAGCGTATACTGCGATTCTATGTGCTATTCGCACTGGCCATGAGCCTGGAACTCCTGGATTTTCCGCCAATACTTTGGATCCTCGATGCCCACTCGCTGTGGCATCTGGCCACGGTGCCTTTAGTATCACTGTATTACGAGTAAGTTCGCAATTGAAGCAATTCAAAGTCCAACCTGTAAACTATTCAATTTTTCAGCTTTATGATCGAAGATTGTCAGACGCTGCGCAAGGAGAAGGCAATGACAGAGGCTTATCCATACTTTGACAAGGATATTTAGTTTAATAGACCGATACATATTTAAAGATTTAAAGTAAATTCGTCATTGGACTCGCATTTGATTGTATTGTAACTTTATTATACTTATATGTACGCATAGATTACAACAATTTTATTCTACATTTGTCCACATTGTGATATTGTTACGGGCAGTTTGGGCTTATTGTTGGGTCCCGTGGGCACGTTCTCTATTTTACGCATTATCAACAGACCGTCCAGCACACGTCCAAAGACCACATGCTTGCCATCCAGAAAATTGCATCTCGCACATGTGATAAAGAACTGACAGCCATTTGTATCCCTGCCACTGTTCGCCATGGCCAGCAGACCAGGTGAGTCGTGCTTCAGCGTAAAGTTCTCATCGCCGAATGTGTTGCCATAAATGCTGGTGACGCCGGTTCCATCGCCCTGCACAAAGTCCCCGCCCTGGATCATGAAATCTTTGATGACTCTGTGAAAGCTGGCGCCTTTGTAACCAATGGGCACACCATCCGGCCGATACTCGCCCGTACAGAATTGTCGAAAGTTCTCGGCAGTTCGTGGCACGGTGTCTGCGAACAGCTCAAATATCATGCGTCCAATTTCCTACCAAAAAAAAGAAAACATGTTAAACCGCATTCTGAATTTCGACTGCTGCCAACTCACCGTCGTGCCCACGGCTATGTCTAGGAATACCACAGGATTGTTAGAGCTGCGCAGTTGCGATTGTATTTGATTCCAGTTCGGCATATTAAATATATTAAATGAAATAAATGCAAACGTTTAACAAATAAAAAAAGCGCCGGTCTTCGTTTGTTTACGTTTTGCAGCGATAACTTGGCAATCATCGATTACCACTCATGCAAACGTGTCTAAGCTATCGATAGTTGTAGCAAGCCGGCAATCTTCGTTCAGCTGTGGTTGCCACATGATTTATTTACGTGGTTACACATGTGTGTTTATCTCGCGTGAAATGTTTGTTTTGTTTTTAAATTGGCATATAACTAGACGTATTAATTAACATCTAATTAGTTGTAGGCGTTATATACTGTGCTGAACGTGTGTGCGGGTCCAAACAAAGTGCGACTTACATTTGCTTGCATTTTGGTGATACTCTAACGAAACGGCAACAAGAGGGCAGGTTTGTGTGTTTTGATTTTATTTTCGTACATTGCGAGACGACTTGAAATTATAGTGTGTTTAATAAAAATCCCCGCACTTTACGTAGTGTTTATCTTTTGCTGTCGATGTTTGTTATTTAAATGGCAATTTCACAGAACGAGTTTATTACGGCTTCAATCTGAACGAATGCTCGCTTCGTTAAGAAAGCTTCGTTAAATATTCAAACGTCGATCTTTAACCCTTGAAAACTGAAGAATCCTGTTTGTTGTTTTAGATGTATATATTTAAAAATGTGCATATCAAATGCTAAGTAAATGTTTATGTTTATAAATAAGTGCTTTTTGTTCATGAGCTTTGACTAAACATACAAAATTAAAATTGTATATATTAGGTGTGGTAATAGGAACCCAACAATAAATTAAATGAAATTCAGCAGCGCAACTTAAAAACTATAATATAAATACTCGTGTACGAGCAGATTAAAATCGTCAGATTTTAGGTACTGGCCTCATTTCAGCTCGTTGCTTTAACCCCCGAAATCAAATTATCGGTAATACTATCTACAGGGAGACCAATCAGTCGGCATCGGTGCTCCAAAATTCAATTGCTCGCCTCATCCGTATCCACATCGGATATGTCCTTCAGTTTTGTTGTAATGTTATTCTTGTTGTTGTTTTCGTTATCTTCTGTTGCTTGCTGAAAGTTCTGTTGAATGGTTTTGGGATCGACCACCAATATGGGCGTACATCCATCCATAAGATGCTCGCTCTGACTTTGGAACTGTTCCCTCGATATGCTGCGGGTGAAGGAGAAACGCAGGGATTTGGTTCGCGTCAGCTTCTTCTTGATTGGCGGCTTGCCGGCCACTGGCATTGGCTCGGAGCTGGTGCGTTCGGTTTCGGGCGTGGGCGGCGCCGAGCTGATCTCCAGCTGGGCATCACGCAATATCTCCTCGGCGAAACCCTTGATCTGACCCCACGCATCCAAGATGTCCTTCTCGGTGGCATGTTCGTACGTCACACAGAAACGTATCACATAGCGTCCATTGAACTTGGCTGGCGTCATGTGCATCTTGCCCGAGTGGTTGATCTGAGCGAGCAACAGATGATTTGGTTCATCGCCCGTGCTGTAAATGAGATAAAAATGAGAAACTCTATAGATTCAGTTGGTACACTAAACTTACCGCATGCGGAAACACACTAATCCCAGATGGACATCGTTGCGCACCTCGAAGCGTTCGTCCTTGCGCACCAGCATCTCAAACTTCTTGGCCAGCACCATGTGATTGCGTATGTACTCCTGCAATCCCTTCACACCGTATGTGCGGAAGACAAACCACAGTTTGAGTGCACGGAAGCGACGACTCAATGGAATGCCATAGTGTCTGTAATCCACACCATTGATGTGCTCGTGCCTCAGGTACAGGGGATTCACATTGAGCGCACTCTTCAGGGTCATCACATCGCGCACCCACAGGGCGGATGCATCGAAGTTGGTCAGGAGCAGTTTGTTGGGATTCGTATTGAAGGAGTCGGCGTACTCCAAGCCAGCGGAGAAAACGCGCATCTCTGGGAGAATGAATGAGTTGCCAGCATAGGCGCCATCGACATGCAGCCAAATGCTGGGCACCTCACGGCACACCTTGCCAATCTCGGAGAGATCATCGAAGGCACAGCCGCCAGTGGTGCCCACAGTGGCCACCACAAAGAAGGGCGTCAGTCCGGCATTCACGTCGTTCTGTATGGCCTGCTGCAGGAGATCCACACGCATCCGGCCACGTTCATCGGCATCGATGATGCGCAGCTTCACCAGCGCCATTTTGGTGGCCTTCTCAATGCTGGAGTGCGCCTCCCGACTGGCATAGGCAATTAGATTTGGCAGAAAGACACTGTCATGCACAGTTGTTTGACCCTTTAGCTCATTAATGGCGCGGGCACGGGCCGTGATCAGCGAGACGAGGGCACACTCGGAGGCGGATCCTTGCAGGGCACCGCCGCCAGTGCTGCCGGGTGCATCGGAGATGAAGGCCTTGGGCAAACCCAATGCCTTGGCATACCAATTCATGACAATCGTCTCGAGCTCAGCTGCAGCTGGACAACTCGCCCAGCTGAAGCCAATGGAGCCAATCGCACTGCTCAGCATGTCACCCAAAACGGAGGGAAACGAATTGCCCGACGGAAAGTAGGCAAAGAATTTCGGATGATTCCAGTGCACCACGCCCGGCATGATCTTTTGCTCAAAGTCCTCCAGCACATCTTTGAATGATTCGGGCGATTGAGGCGCGTCCGCTGTAAAATAAACAAATGAAAGGCAAACTCATTAGTTTGGTTGATGGTTGATTGTTGGTTGGTGTCTTGGCCCTGGATTTGCTAGATCCGTAAATTTCTATATAGATACGTGCTATATATAGTATAAATATATCTTTTAGCAGCTATAAAGTTGCTGTTGATCCAGCGCACATCAATATTTATAGTGAGTTTTTGTTATTTTTGGCAGTGTGCGGAAAAGATGGAAAACACATCTTAATCTTTATCTACTTCTACCTGTGTACTGTGTATTCGCATAATTAATTGATTTGTTTAGTTCGACTATAGAGATTGTGGTATTCGTTAGACGTAAATATTTAGTTTAAATAACTGTGCGCAATTCGCTTGAAATTCTCTTGAAAAAACTCGGCGAATCTCATCGCATCTCATCTTATGACCCAGCAACAACTTCATGCCCCAAATTGTGCCCACGCCAATTTCATGCCACCTTTATTCACGGTTACTATGTGGGCTTATATTGAGAGGTGTACAAGTACAAGTATAGTCCATATTGTTGTATTGTTTGCACACACTGAAAACAATTAGTCAACATGAATCCACAAGTTTCTCAAGAGCCTTTTGAGTTGTTTTTTTTTTCTGTGTTATTTGTTGTTGAAATTTGCGTGTTTTCTCATACTTGTACAATTTTTATTTTCCATATCTGCTCCTCTTTCTCCTCCTCTTGTTGTACATATTTCGTGTGTGAAGTGAGATATTTATTTTCTCATTTTTCTTTTTTTTTTCCCCCAGCTAATTTGCTAATTTGTTTAGAAGTCTTTAACTAATTGTTGTTTACAATCCATCACATGAGTTCTCAAGATCTTTACGTCTCTAGTGAAAATATTTTACAAGAATAAACAAAATAGTTTAATATCCAAAATAGAGCAACTATTTTTGAATGAATTTCTTGAGTGGCATTTTTTAAATTCCATTCACAAATTATATATTTTTAGTTGCAGTCCAAAATATACGAATATTTAATAATGCCATTCATATATTTTTCTTCGTACCTGGCAATAGTTTTTTCAAATATCCGGGATTTAGTGTGGGCGCCACATCTCGCTCCTCAATATTACTGCCGTATTGGCATATGTAATCGATAACTTCTTTGCCGTACTTGCGAAACTCTTCGACATTCATATTTTTGCTTTGATTTTGTTATTTGTTAATTGATTTAACACTTTTTCTCTTGAAAAATTTAGCACCTTTGGAGTTTCTAACACTGTTCTGTTTGTCACTTGCTTTTATTTTAAATATAACACTATTTTTCTTCTTCTTGTTCTCTCTCTCTTTCACTATTAATCCGTTATGTGTTATCCACGTTGTGCTCGTTGCAGCTTCCTTTGCGCGAATGACTCGAACTTTGTTACAGCATTCGTTTTTATATGGAACGTGTGCGCTCTCCTGAGCGAGCTTTGCTCGTTTTTTCGCGCTCTCTCTTCGTCTCTCTTTCGCTATGGCATTTGGCATTAGCACCTGTAAGTGTTGTTGTCAGTTTGACGCGAGTGTCTCGTGATTGTTGTCTTTTTTCTTGGGCGGCACTCAAATTATTTGCCGTCATTGGTCGATCTCTGGGAAACCCGCATTGCCATTTTGTCATTTCTCCGTTTCGACGCTTCGCCTTAAGCTTTAGTTCCCTTCGTGTCATTTGTGTGGGTTGCTTTAGGTTAGTTACAACAAAAAAATCCCTGTTTGTTTGCCATAATTATATGGTTCGGATCCGAGTGAAGTTTTTCGTGCTGTGAATTGAAACTGATTGAGTCTTTATTAATAGCACATTACATGTGAATATCTCACTTTAATTGGATAATTCATATGCATGCACAAAATTATTGATTGCATGTTAGGGTAGTTGGGAAAGTCTAGAATCAAGATAGTACAACTCATCAGATTTCCTTCCTACATTTGGGTAGATGGGAAAGTCCTGAAAACTTATCCCCATCTATGATTCAGATAATTTTAATTACATTTGGATAATTTTAAAGCTCTAGTTATTGCAGCTCATAATTTCAATCATTTTGGGTAAAGTCATGATAATACTCGTTCAGCACCAGCAGTTTACTTTCTATGATTCAGATTATTTTTAGAAAATTGTGAAAATAACGCTCGAATAGTTAGATAAGTTTATATATGAGCAGTACAGTTGATAACTCTCTATGATTCAGATCGTTTTTTGATAAAAGCCCAACTCAAAAGAGCTTCTTACCCCTAAAGGTAATAATATTATTAATTTATTAACCAGACCTGTAACCTACTTGCTTTGACACGAGTGCATACAAAAAAAAAAAATTTATTAAAATATTTTTACGGAAAAAATATAAGGAGAAATTGTATAACTTAATGGTGATTAATGCTTAAAATATATTTATTTTATCAATTTATAAAGTGAAAATCAATATTTACTTAATGTTACTTGGAAACTGTTGAGTAAGGTAAGTAACATTTATAAAGATTATTCAACCAGATTTAAAGTTTCTTATCTTTGTTTTTCATTAATTGATAATTCAATAATAATTAATTCCACCTAATGATCACTTAATTGAAATTAAATGATACATCATTATTTTCAGCATTTTGCTTTGGGTTTTTGTATCTAATCGACTTCTAAGTTCGCCGACTTGGACGAATCTTTTAATCTTCTAACTTGCTTTTTTGACTTTTCGGTCATCATGAGGGCAATTTTTTCGTTAACTATTAGAGGACGTGCCTTGAATAGGCATTAGACAATTAGCAGAAAGTGCCTAAATAACTCTTTGACTGCATTGCCAGATGTTAAGATTTGTTTTCTACTTTTTTTCGTCTTTTTTTTCGGAGGGGAATCACTTTTAGCACATGGTTCAAATGTGGCAAATAATTGTGCAAATATGAATTGTTGAGCCATATCGTTGATAGCTAACAAGCTTATGTTCGCATCATCTTCAAGTTGAGTCCCCAAACATGACGAATGGAAATGTGGCAGGTTAGTGACGTAGTTGCCACTTTAACGGAATCTTCGGATGAAAATACGGAAAATCTAAACAATAAAAGTACAAAGTGCATTTAGAAATTTAGACAATTCTATCTCTCTCGCGAGTGGGTGTGAACACGAGTGAATGAATGCCAATGCATTGTTTTCTGTTAAGGGTTGTCTGCTAATTAGCTTAGTAGATGCGATAAGTGCTTATATAATCTAGAGTTCAAACAACTAGCTCCAGCTTCCAGTTACCACCTAATGCATAATCAATCATCCAGCAAGCTAAGCTCAGCATATTTTTAACTGATCAAAGTTTGAGTGAGTTCGGTACACTGCTGAATCATGCTGCGCACGCGCCTCGTTGCTGGGCAAAGTGCGGGCCAAGAGACATTGACAGAGAATGACTTGACGGTATTGTTTTGGCTATTGTTGTTGTCATTATTGCTGTTAACCTGGCCGACGATCTTCTTTTGTCGGCTCGGCTCGCTTCGCACTTCGCCCATGCCCCGAAACTTTCATTCACAAGCGCTAAAGCCGCTCGAATGACGTCGTTTATCTAAATATAAACTTCGTATTCAGTTTACGCGGTCACACTTCAAAATTGCTCGAGGGCCAACGGCGTTTCTTGTTCATCCGCCTTCCATACGTGCCTGGGACTTGGATTGGCACCGGCAACTGGTCTTCGTCTCCATCTTCATCTCTTGCCAATATCTAACCAAGCTCATTAATTATGAGATTTAATGTAGTTGGCACGGACAAACACCGAAATATCGAAATAGCAATCGTATAACTCATCATTTAAATATTTTTTTTTCTGCGTTCTGTTTGAAATTCAAAATTTGCTTTCGTCATTGTCAACTCGCCTGACAACCGTACTAACACACTTTTTTTTTTATAATTTTATCTTCTTTTCTTAGCATTATTTTTTTGATTCTACCAAATCACAAGTTTGGCATTTCGTATCTTTATGCTAATGTTTTTGATATTTCACAAACGGTGTCGATTCCCCGTCCATATTATGATTTATTTCGATTTATTTCAGTTTGATTTTATTAGCCCTCATTTAATTTTATTTCTTTATGTCTTTGAATTTCATGATCTGTTGAAAGTCGTGACTTAATTAATTCAACTGAAGAGTTCAGTTCATGAGAATCGTTTAGGCAAAGTGATGAAAACGATTTTTTATGCTTGAGATTTTAAAACTGATTACAAGTAATTGAATTCTTGGAGTAAGACATAATGGTGAATACTATTCTTGAAGCATGACGGTTTTAATTGTTGTGGAGAGTTTATTGAAAGTAAATCAAAGAAATCTGTTCAAAAGCCTTGATTTTTAACTCATCTTTAACTATAAAAATAGTATATTTATGATTTTTTTACAACTTTTTTAACGAACCCGTAAACAGTGCAATGCGTGTGATTGTTTGGTAATATTCCTTTAATTTGCAATACTAAATGAAAACTAACAAAACAACCTTTTAGGTCTTTAATGATCTGTAGTTTTCTGGTAAGATGTAGCTTGTTTGAGGCTAGAGCTAAAACCATTCCAATGGGTAAACTAGGACTACACAATAATTACAATGATATTGTGCGAGATTTGATCAAGAATTGGGAATCACCCATTGTTTATCTGCGACAACTTGGTTACCTGCCGAGTGACTATGAGGACACCTCGAAAATCAAGCCCAATTTGGATGCGTTGATGAGTCGCATGGATCGCGACGAGGAGAAGGAGGCGTTGAGTCAAGATGGAGATAAAACCAGGCAGCTCTTTTGTGGAACTTCTAAACTGCAAACAAAGATTAAGCGAGAAAATGTATTGGAGCTAAAAAATCACGGAGAGAAGCCGCAACGCCGACAACGTTCGACAGTTGGAAGCCAGTGCATAAACTATCCTAGTGTGGATCAGATGCTGGCCATGAAACAACCATCCCTGGCTGTGGCAATGTCCGCGGCCAAGGTTGATGACCTGATGCCTAAACAAAAGCCGGCTGATCATCACATCATAAGTGATTCGAAGTTGATACTATTGAGTCATCTGCTGGGCAAGCAACAGCCGGTGCAAGTGCATCCACAATCCGCGACGAATCACAAATCTGATGACTTCCTGCAACGGCTGGTGGCCAAAACGAGTCCACAGCAATTGGAGACACAAGTTGCCGCAGGATCACAATTAATTGATGAGAATTCGATGAAGCGAACACCAGGAATTCTGCCCAGCAATGCTGTAAGGAGTTCTATAACTGGAACGGCAACTGGATCGGAATCTGGAGACACCAATGCGTTGAGTATGTATGGCACATTGCTTAAATCCACTGATAAACTCGCTACTCATTCATCTAGTCGCCAGGATGAGGCGCAATCTCAAATCCCGATTGATGCACCGCACTATCTAAATTGGGATATCGCCAACAAAAAACTCAAACAGATCTCACCGCTCGAGAAGAACGCGTATGTGGATAAAGTGGTGCGCATCTATGTTCAAAAGCAGAAAGCCCAAGAAAATTCACAACCCTAACATAAATCACTTTATATCATTTCTCAATAAGAGTTTATATATTTTTAAGGCATTCACCGTTTCAATTCCTGACTCATGGTCCATTTAGCTCATTGGATACGACGTCATGGTCAAGGCATCATCCAGAAATTATGATTTGTTTATAACGCGTGTGGGGCGCCAAAAATCACAAATGTATATTAAAAATAGCGGAGGATCGAGGGGAGCTAGTCTAGTCTAGCTCTGTCTCTTTGTGTCTGTGCTTACATTATGATCTTGGCCGTAATTGTGGCCGATTGGCCAGAAAAGAACATGTGCTAAGGTCGAAAATAACACGATGCCTCAGGCGAAAAACAAAGGAAATCATAAATCTATCACATAAGATAAGCATTGTACAATATTTATATCTTTTAGTGCGAATTTGTCATCATCTCTATTTCTATAATTATCGATCCATTCATGCTCTGTGCTAAGCAAAAACTATGATTATCCTAATTTTGAATCTTTTGCAAAATCATTCTAAATGTATAGATGTGAAGAACGCTTACTAACAGTCCGCTAAGGTCACTTAAATGTTGTTGGAGTTTTTAATATAACTTTAATGGAATTCGGTGAAGAAGTTTTCGAAAGGATGTGCAAAAATTCCCAAACAAACCTAACGCTATCCTCTATGCTCACTTAGAGCATTGGTTATATATTTTAAAGATCCTCTAAGTTCGCTAATTTTAATCAATTATTTTGTTGAAAGCTTTCTGTAGTTCAAACAACACAAACATACAAATGTATGTCCTCCATGGTTTATTTATTTATTATAATTAATAAAAATATTCTGGAACGCTATTTATTCAGCATACTTGATAAATATTAAATTAATATTTGCGCAACAAAACTTACAGATGACTGAGAGACATTCATAGTAATTAATATAGTTATTATATAGGGTATTCATAAGGAGAGATCGTTATTGTAAATTGGTCTAGAATTCAACTAGGCGCCACAGTTTTATTTGAAGCGCGCCTTAATAGTTTAGCATAGTTAATTAAAAAGCCGTTGACACTTTAGTTGTGATTTTCTCGGGAGGAGGATAGTTTCCGTATGGTCAATGGCGATTTTCGCGGTGATTTTTGTTGTGGTTGCTGTAGCTGCAATTGTTGTTGTTGCTGTTGTTGATTGAGAAGTTGTTGTTGTTGGATATTCACAACGCCCGGCTCGTTCTCCGGCGATGGCGAGGAACCAGCTCCGGAATTGCGACGTGAAGTGGAAGTTCGCACATTGGTATCGAGATGACGGAAACTGCGAGAGGGGAAAAACATTGGAAAATTGCAAGCAACAACAAAGAGATGAACTTACCGCAATGAACAATTGTTGCCCTTGTCCTCGTTGTTGCTGTTAAAGAGAAACGCCAATGGCCAGGATATCCAGGAGTTGTGATCCACCGAGCTCTGGGTGCGTATAATGGGTGCACTGCCTCGACTCACCACCGGCGAGGGCAGCTCCATGGATAGCTTCGGTGTGCCGGCCTTATTGATAGCCGGATTATAGAGCTTTGGATCACTGACCATGCGCACGAAGAACGAACGCTTCTGTGCCAATGTATCCTGTTTCTTGCGATTGATTATATCGGAGATCTCGTCGTGCTGTTCCTTCTCCAGCAGCTCGTTGGCAAAGTCCACAATGATGTCCCAGGCATAATCAATATCCTCAGCGGTGGCATTCTGTGCCACCGCACAGAATCGGATAATATAACGATCGTTAACGCTGGCCGGGACCATGTGGAGTTTGCCCGACTCGTTGATGGTGCTCAGCAACTTTTCGTTGAGCTTGTCGCTGCCCTTGAGGCGAAAGCAAACCAGTCCAAGCTGCACAAAATAACCACAATAGATATCAAGAAATATAATCACTATTGTTAAACAAAATATAATGCAAACAATAACAATCCATTTTCAATTTAAAGTCTAAACGACATTGCGTATACGCAATGTGAGCGCTCAATTACGTGTATTACGTGATATGAAGCATTTCGGAAATATATTGTATGTGGAGGGCCAATTGGAATTGAGTTAACAAGAAACTGGCCCCCTTCAATAAGCAGCTGTCATGAATCACTTATTGTATTTCAGTCTGTTTAACAAATTTTTGTATGGCAATTATGCCAAAACACTTCAATTACCAGATTTTTGCAGCGTTTTTCTCTCTCTCTCTTTCTATCGGAACTTTTTGGCATGCCATTGCGCACGTTCGCCTTTTTTTTTGGTCTTTTCCGCTTTTGGTTTTTGGTGGGTGTGAATTAGTTTACGATAAGTCCAAGACAAATTTCATAATTTGATTTTTAGTCAAGTCAAAGTCAATGTTGTGTCTGAATTTGCGTCAGCTAAACAATTTCCCCAAAAACTTTGATAAATGTTTAACAAGCACAACAATCGACTATACACACACCCACACCCCCACACACACAAAAACAGTCAGTGTGGCTATAAAAGCAACCACAAAATCTTTTATTTATATAGCCAAAAAAAAAAGAAAAAGTGCTTTGAACTCGTCTCGTGATTGATTGCTGTAAAAGCATTAAATGTAACTCACCTTGACTTGATTACAAATCTCAAAACGATTATCTTTGAGCACAAGCTCCTCAAAGCGTTTGGCCAATTTGATATGGTGACGTATATAATGCTGTAGTCCGGATATTCCATAAGAGCGCAGCACAAACCTACGAAATTAATAACAACAAAAAACTCAATCAATCTGTCTAAAAAACGAACAAAACTCATCAATTGGTTATATCATTCTATTGAAGAGCATCTTGAATAATTTATTCATTTATTTCGCGTTCTGAATAAATATTTGGAATATATTATTTTTCATATCAGAGATAATAATAAAATCTAGTTCGAAGGGGAATTAAAATTGTGGTAGGTAATGTTTATTAGCGTCTGCTTATAATTTTTCTCTGTAAATTAGTATATTTCTTTGCTATTAATAAAAACAGTATATGTAGGAATTAATATTTTCAACTTGGCTATCTTATGGGCCCAAGAATAGAATAAGTTTGATCATTATCATCGATTTATAATGAGATTAATTGTGTAATTGATACTTTTCTAATTTGAACGACATTAATAATAATTGTTCTTAATCTGTTTTTTTTTCATTATTAATTTTATTATCTTTGTTTTAAAAAGTTCTTCGCCAAATAATGTCAATGCATAAATGCTCTAATTTGACTAAGTTATTTTTATCAAATATTCCAGAATTCACATCCCAAATTTGTTGACTCTAGCTCTGACAGTTTCTGAGATTGATGGACTTAGGTGTGTCTGAAATAAGCATTGTTAACTTCAACATTTCAACAATTTATTTTTTGTTTTTACAACTAAATCGCATGCAAATAATAAAGGCAAATGCTTCAAGTCAAGTGTACTCAATGCTAAGCAACATGTTTGGCACTAGAGAAGAGCCCCCAAAAAAAGAGTAAAGAAACAAATAAAGAAATATATTTGACAATAGTCAACAAAGTCATTCAGGCTTGACTCTTAAGGGTTTTCGGGTTGTTGGATGAGTTTTGGTTTTGATTTTTTTAATTTTTTTTTATATATTTTTTGTGAGTTATTGACTGTTTTGGGGCGCTACATACCACAGTTTCAATGAACGAAAGCGACGGCTGAGTGGAACTCCCCAATGACGATAGTCGATGGCCGAGTCCGAGTAGCCGTGCTTGAGATACAGCGGATCCACGACCAGAGCTGATGTCAGACGGATGCGATCGCGTACCCAAAGTGTTGAGCAGTCAAAATTGGTCAGTAGCCATTTGTTGGGATTGGTGTTGAATGAGTCAGCATATTCGATGCCCTGTTTGTGAATTGATTAGCATAAAAGCTTAGCGAGTGAATGAACATATGAATAGTAGATGAATGGATACCTTGAGCAGTGGCTTCAGTTCGGGGCAGATGAAACTATTGCCCGCATAGGCGGCATCCACGTGAAGCCAAACGCAGGGGAACTTCTTCAGTTCGTGGCCAATTTCGGACAGATTATCGAAGGCACAGGAGCCGGTGGTGCCCAGCGTGGTGGACACAAAGAACGGCACCAGTCCCTGCAGTTCATCCTCCTCCATGGCCTCGCCAATCGTCTGGCCCCGCAGACTGGAATTCTCATCCGGCTCGAGGATGCGCAACTTCACGAAGCTGATCATGGCCGCCTTTTCCACACAGCTGTGCGCCTCCTTGGAGCAATAGGCCATTAGCTTGGACAACAGATGTCCCTCCTCCACAAACGGATGCTGCGCCTTGAGACGCTTCAGCGCCTGTGCCCGGGCCGCCAGCATCGTGACCAGGACACACTCCGACGCGCATGTCTAACCAAAGTGCAACATAAATCTCTAAAAACAATCTTTATAATCGCTTTGATAAGGCTGCAAATTGGTCTTGGATAAATTAAACGAATGTTTAGCCCCAAAATTCTCTACCAAAATTTAAGAAATTTGCAGCCTGTCTATAAAGAACTTCCCCAAGTCCTTACCTGTATAACACCGCCGCCGGTGCTGCCCTCCTTGAGGGCCAGAAAGTGATCCGGCAGTCCAATGGCCTTGCCCAGCCAGTCGAGCACTATGGTCTCCAGTTCGGTGCAGGCGGGACTTGCTGCCCACGAGAAGCCAATGCAACCGATGCCATCGCCCAACATATCACCTAAGATGGAGGGAAACGAGTTTCCCGCCGGAAAATATGCATGGAATCTCGGATGCTGCCAGTGTGTTACGCCCGGCATTATTTTATCCTCCACATCCAACATTATTTGATCCCAATCCTCTGGCTCATGAGGCGCTTCAGCTGCGAAATTTAAAAAAAAAATATAGTCGGAAAAAATGAAAATCTACAGATTAAAGATTTTGGTTTAAGTGTAAGATTAAATGTTTGATCAAGTATGAGAAATTTCCCTGATGTGAATAGTTTAATTTCAAACAATTTATTATATGTAGCATACATTTGGGCGCATCACTTCAAGTAAAAAAAAAAAACTGACCGAAGATGCTAATAAAAATGCAGTATACATCAAACAATTTTTATGAAACTTTTAGAATACAAAAATATAATGCTAAGCATAACTTTTAACGAGAATCAATACAATATCTTAATAAATAGAGCTTAAAATATAATTCTTAATATTTCTGGCACATATCTTCCTGTCTTTCTTTATATTTCGCCCACACAAAATCACTTAAAAATTACATTTTAAACGCTAGATTTATTTATGTAGATCTGCTGTGGCATTGAATGAGTATATTCACCCGAAACTTACATGGTAACAGATGCCTCAGATAGCCGGGTTCCACGCTGGGCGTAACGCGCCGCTCGCCCAAGGTTTCCAGATAATTGCAAATGTATTCGACCATTTCCATTCCACGTTTTCGAAATTCGGTGCTATCCATCTTTATTTGTTTCTATTGCTCTTTATAATTGCAGTATATATTTTGATTTTATTTTCTTTTCAATGAATCAACTGGTTGGCATGTTGGAAAAATAATATATATTGTAGTAACAATTTATACATATAAGTTAACAGCTAATTTAGTTTTTTTCTTGTCAATTAATTACAAACAGAAAAGTGTTTACTGGTTCTTTACAAAATAAATTGTATTTATATTGAAACACGTTGTATAGTATGTCTTTTATTTGGTATGCAAACAAAGTGTAAAATTATTATATGTTCGCGTCATTCTTTATTTGTATTTTATGTTTTAGTTTTTGGCAGTTCTCACAACATGTTATCAATGATTTATTTATTTATTTATTATAATATTATTGGTGCATTCTTTTAATCTTTTTTAAAATATCTGTAGCTTTAAACAGAACTTTTAATACTTTCAAAGAATTTGTTTTCTTAATTGTGCCATAAACAAATTGATAGTTAAATTATATTTGTTATTAAAATTGAATTGTTAATGTCAGATTGCCCTTTGTTCCTTTTTTTATTTGCACTTGAGTGTGTGACAACTGCTGCTGCAACTATCACTGAAACTGCCAAAGGCCACTTACTTTTAACCGCGACTGTGAACCGCTGCTAACGGCTTGCAAACCTCAAATGATCCTGGCTCTGTGTTTTGGCCAGGAACTAAGCTCGGTTGCTGCCATCGTCGCAGTCGCTGCCTTGGCATGTCTAATGAATGCATACTTCAGCAGACATGCTGGCCAGAAAGGGGGCGGGGGAGTGGCAACGAGGGCTGATACTCTCAGCTAGGGGGTTGTGGAGCTATTAAGGGTAGGGTGCTGCAAATAAATGAAATATTTGCGAGCGCACAGTGGTTGCAGTTCGATTAATAAGTGATCAAATAAAAATTTAAATACACAAATATTTAATATAAAGTTATGATCAAGCAAATTAAATTATAATAATAAGATAAGCAATTATATTTTGAACAGAAGTATTTAAAAGTATATACAAAAATGAGTAAACAATGCTAAAATTCTTAGATATTTGCACTATTTATTAAATAATCAATAATTTCCCTGGTAATATTTCTCCACTTGAAATATTAAGAAAAATGCGTCCCTTGTGTGTGTGTGTGAGAGTATGAGGCTGTGCGTGAAAATATGCAGCAGCCCTGGATAACATTTAAGTCCGAAGCTCAGGATTACGTATACGAAAATTGAATTGACGCAAATGTTGAATGCTCAACGCATTCTATATGTAATTTAAGGCGTTTGTCTCTCGCCCCTTTGATGTAATTTGTGTAATGCATTTAACTAAATGTATATAATGTTAATTTAAAGTACGTGTTTTCCTTTTTTTTTGTTCTCTATTGTCACCAAACAAGTCTGACAAGTCATGCTCAGGATGCTGGCATCCTGTCCTTTTGCTTTCATGCCACACTCGTTTTATTAATAACTTCCGCACCAAATAGAATTAAACTGGTCTACAAAATTGATGTGACGTAATTTACATTTAAAATAATTTTTTTAAATTAAAATCACTTAACCAGACTGTTAAATTTCTATTATAATTGTGCGTAAAGAATGTAAATACTTTAGAAAACACAAAGTCGAAGATTATAAGTTTTGAGAGAAAAATTATATTTGAAAGAAATTATTAAAATTTAAATGAAGAATTAATTTTGAGGCCAAACAGTAATTATCAATAAATTCCAGTTCAGTTTTGTATCCTGTATCAGACAAGTAAAATTATTGTTTATTTCGGCATGAATTCTTTTGTAAACCACTCCTAGGCAATAATTTTAAAGCAGTGAAATTAATATTATTTCAATCTATAAAATAATTACCAAAAACTGAATTATAAAAAAATTGTCCTGAAAATTAAAATTCCCTAAACAGTTAAATTACTTACCAAGATAAATTTAATTCCCTTATTAATACCACCCCAAAAAGCGAACATATTAAATTGATAACCTGTTGCGCTGTGTATTACGTACAGAACGTACTTGATAAGAATGACGACGATGTCACAGAGGATGATGATGATGATGTTCCTGGTTACGATGATGTTAACCAAGACGACGACGATGACGTTCTCAATGAGACAGTCAGAGAAGCGCCTTTCATTTGGCATTTTGAAGGCATTCCTCGGTAACATTCCGAAACAACGCCTCTCTCCCCATTTGCCCCTCTCTTCTCCTAACGTTATTTTCCTCTCCTTCTTCTATTTCTGCTGCATTGAATCTTAGAATTGTCTGCGTTTTCATCTTTCTATGGGACATGCGATAATTGTGTGAGTGTGGGCGGTGGTGTCTATGTGTATGAGTGTGAGTGTGGGCGTGTGACTGGGTCATGGCATAACCCACGCCTACAACCACAATTCTGTGAAAAGTTCATTAATAAACTTTCGTTTTGCTGTCGAATTCAGAGCTATACATATAATATCTGCAGTTCATTCTCGCTGCCTCCTCATCTGAATGTTGTTTAGCTTCAACAAGTGGCATGCTTCGTTCTCTTCTTGGCAGGAGGAGGCCTGGTTCCATTTCCTCACTTTCCTTACTTACTTTCCTCCTCGCGGTGGTTTGTTGTCAGCCTTGTTGTCTAGAGACCCGACACCACCAGAATTTTATTTAATGGGAAATTTCTGCTGCAGCCGCGCGCATTTAATTGCTGTAGAAATGCCTTTTTATTGACGTTCACTTGAACTCCTCTTGATGCGCTGTAACCTGAAGGTAAATCGGTTACAGCAAATGATTTGACTCAATGTTGGAAAGTCAGTAGATAAATCAAAGCAAAAAACTATTAAAAGTCGAATAAAAAGTAATATATTTGAGATATATAGAAGCCGAATTTTAATTGAATGCAATAAATAAAAGCTGGATAGTTGTTATATTTCAGACTGGTTTATCTACGGTTTTTTATAGTGTTCTATCTAATAAAAATCGAGGTACTTCAGTAATCACCAATCTCTATGCAAACAATACAGGAAAATATTTTGTTTTTCCTCGATTATTGTCTATTAAGTATAACTATTGGACCAATATAAGAAGTATATTTTATATTTGTAATTTATATTGATAATTTAGAATATCTTAATTCGAATACATCTCTGGTTCAAGGCTAAATTTATGAAAAATATGAGGTTTATTACTTTAATTATTTTAATTGAATTCCAGAATATAATCGCACTATCAATTACAATAATCACCAGCAATTTATAGGTTTATCTACGAAAGAATATGATGTAGTTTCCCTTCAATTCGTCACCGCCGAAGCAAAGCAGAAGGGGAGATACTTTGGGAGGGTTTCACCAACCTGACCTGTGGGAGGATAGAAGGATGAGGAGCTGCTCGTTCTCTCGTCTCATAAAGCGGCAATTATTCAATTTGCAGCGACTGTCGTGGCAATAACTGCGCAAGACAGTTTACGAGTGAATTAGATGGGCACTCAAGCTTCCTTCCTTCCTTTTTAGCCGAGAGTGTATTCCCAGCATAGTTATACAGATTTTTCATAACTGTTGTTATCCAACTGCTCTACATAGATATGTATAACCAATTCTGATTCAAGGTTGTCGCTTCAGGCACACAAAAATTCATCCACTAATCGAGTTGCCTTTAATCTTTACAGGTTTACAAAAATGATGCACTATCGCAAGGCGGAGAATGTGGAGCAGGAGCTGAGCAAAAGTGATTTGCCTTTTGAGAATTGCCTGCCAAAGGACCACAAGGATTTTCTATGGATGCATGTGAGTATTACTAAACATATTCCTGATTCTGATTAAAATATATAAGTATATTTAAACCCGCGCAGGTTAAGGGCGGCACCAAGCTGAGCAATGTCGTTGAATATGCTAAGTCGGCGCTGGACAAGGGAGAATATCGCAGTCTAGTTTGGAGTGGTTCCGGTGGCGGCGTTATCAAGACCATTTCCTGCGCAGAGGTGCTAAAACGCAGCTATCCAATGTATCAACTCACACGCATGGCTTACACCAGGTCAGCACTTTTCTTAAACTTCCAATTAATTCTACATCTATGGTTTGATTTAAAATAATTTATTTTTTTGAATTACCATATTAATTTTAAATTAAATTTTTTTTTAATTTGAATGCTCATTATTTTGTCAAATCTTGTCCGATTTTGATGCATAATGTAGTTTTTATCATTATTTTTCCCCTAATTAATTCTGCATCTAAATTTTGTTGATTTTAATTTTTTTTTAATTTATCATTTTTTTCATACTTACCTTGACATTTTTTTGAACATTTTAATCGCTTAACTATGGCAAATCTTAACCGATTTCGATTAATAACTTCTTTTTATCTTTATTTCTTCCCTAAATTAATTCTGCATCTAACTTTTGTTGATTGCGAGTTTTTTTTTCATACCTGACATTTTTTTTAAAAATTTGAAATCTTCGAGCTTTGTCAAATCTTAACAGATTACGATGAATAATGTCTTATTTCATTATTGCTTGTCTCCTAAATTAATTAAAATTTAATTTTTATTTTTCAATATTTTGTGATATTAAAAATGAATTTCAAATATTTCTTGCAGCGTTGAGGAGCACTGGAAGCCACAAATGGATGGCCTGGAGGAGATCATTGCCACACGCCAAATACCCACGCTGCACATACTCATGAGTCTGGACGCGCTGCCCGAGGGCATTGAAGGGTAAAATAAAGCCAAGGAAAAATCATGTAAACCATTTTAAAAATATATTTTATCTTTATTTCAGCGTGCAAACTCCCAATACGACCAGTGACTTTTGGCAGCACGATGAGGCAAAGGGAGGCAGGCCGAAGGGCACTCCAGGACGCACAAATAAACGACCAAGAACCGAGCGCAATAATAAACCACAACAACAACCGCGACAACAGGAACAAAAACAAAAGGAAAACCAACTAAAAACTGTCATTGACAGCGGGCACGTGTGATTACAGCTTATCAAACAGATCTAATCAGTGAAAATGATCACAAACTACGTTTTAGTAATGTCTTATAAAAACTAACGCTAATGATAAGAGTTAAATAGTGGTTGCTCTAAAAAAAGTTGGCTATAGACGAATTCACAACAAGTTGATGCCTAATATTATTAAAGGAATGCATTTTTTGGAACACCCCAAAAGCAAACAATCAGTGTAAAATTATTCGCCTGGCTTAACAATTGCGATAAGCGATTCATAGATAGTCTAAATTGTTGTATTGTTAAGCGCGTTATTGTTTGTACTTGAGTTTATTTAGTTGCTTAGATAACTCGACTGGAAATCTAATCTTCTGCTGTCGCTATTTATCAGCTCCAAAGCGAGTTGGGGGGTCAGTTGGAAAAATGTTGCGACTGGGACGAGTCTTGCGTTTGGGTCAGCAGTTGCAACGCTGCCAGGCCACAGTTGCTCCCACTGCTTGCGGAGATGCGCTGCCGGATCGCTGTGATGTCCTCATCATTGGAGGTGGTGGCATGGGCGCATCCTCGGCATATTGGCTAAAGTCCAAGACGCAAAAGGAGAAACTCAGTGTGCTGGTTGTGGAGCGAGATTCGTGCGTAAGTTAAGCAGTGAAATCTGTTGAAGATGTCGAATTATAAGTTACTTCTCTGCTCTTAAGTATACGAGTGCATCCACTGTGCTGTCGGTTGGCGGAGTGCGTCAACAGTTTTCGCTGGCGGAGAATATACAAATGTCGCTGTTTGGCTACGATTTCATTTCGACTTGTTGCAACTATTTGGGGGATGTGGACTTGAATTTGCAGTCGCATGGCTATCTGATTTTGGCCAGTGATAAAGGCGCCGAAATACTGACCCGCAACTCCAAGCTGCAGAATGAGCTGGGCGCCAGCAATGAGCTGCTCAGTCCAGAGGCAATGCACAGTCGCTTCCCTTGGCTCTCCACAGAGGACATTGCCTTGGGCTGTTATGGCACGGATAAGGAGGGCTGGTTCGATCCCTGGGCCCTGCTCATGGGCTTCAAGAAACAGGCTCGTGCCTATGGCGCACAGTTTGCCAATGGCGAGGTGACCGGCTTCGAGTGGAATCCGGCTGGAGAGCTCTCTGGTGCCGTTGTCTCCTCTGGCGATGGCAATCAGCGCACAGTTCGCTTTGACACTTGTGTGCTGGCTGCGGGAGCCCATTCCGGACACGTGGCACGTCTGGCGAAGATTGGTACGGGGCAGGATTTGCTGAGTGTGCCGCTGCCCGTGGAGCCGCGCAAGCGTTATGTGTACGTAATAAACACCCAAGGCCGGAATTGTCCTGGACTTGCAACTCCACTCACCATCGATCCCAATGGCACGTACTTCCGTCGCGACGGTCTGGGCGGCAACTTCTTGTGCGGTCGCAGTCCCTCGGATGATGAGGAGCCAGAGTGTGATACCCTGGACGTGGATCATGGCTATTTCGAGTCAAACGTTTGGCCCACTTTGGCCACCCGTGTGCCCGCCTTTGAGTCGGTCAAGGTGCAAAGCAGCTGGGCTGGTTACTATGATCACAATTGCTTCGATGCCAATGGCGTCATTGGCCGACATCCACACTACAAGAATCTGTACATAGCTGCGGGCTTCAGTGGACACGGCATACAGCAGACGCCAGCTGTGGGACGAGCCATCTCCGAGCTAATACTGGAGGGTAAATACAAGACCTTGGATCTGAGTCGCTTGGGATTCGAGCGTCTGGTGGCGCAACAACGCATGCTGGAGGTGAATATTGTCTAAAAGATGACGCCGATTTGCGGATTTGCTGTTTCCATTTATTGTTATCATTCTTCTTGTATATATAGTTTTTTTGAAAGTAAAATTCACTTATTAGTTTGTCGTACGTCTGCGTTGTCCCTTTTTTCTATTTTAGCCAAATTTGCAGGTCGTTTATTCGTGTGTGTCTACATATAATTTATTTAAAATAAGAATTTAAACATAATCATTATTATAACTTTACGGAATTAAGGGAGTTGTGTGTGGGGGGAACCTGTTTAGTTGTCGGATTCATCATTTTGTTGATTAGCTTTATGTATTTGTCGTTTGAACTACATACAAATTGATTCTGGCTTTAATATGCACCCCTCTTCACCGCCCTTGCTTCAATCTCTTGTTCTATCTGTGTGTGTGTGTTATCCGAAAAAACAAAATTTATGCGTTTACCTTGAGTCTAATGCAAGCTATTAGTAAATATATATGTATATATTATAAATATGTTTAAGTGAGTTCTGTATGAATGACTGAATTTTCCGTTCGCCAATAACTTCTTATGCTGTATGTTTGTTGGTTTTGGAGTTTTTTTTTTTATATTGTTGGCCATTTGTTTAGGCTTCACTCTCGCCGGGTGCAGCGTTCTCGTCCTCATTGATGGGCACAATCAGATTCTCTTTGGACATGAGATTGTATTTTGTGACGAAATGCGTAAATCGGTGGCAAAGATACGTTTCAGCCTCAAACTCATCGAAGATGCGACGATGATGAAAGTATGCATGCGAGAATATGCGATAAACGCGTCGACACACCGAGCCCAGCTTGGTCACCGACGATTCCTTGATGGAAACTCTGTGGGTAAGTTGAACACTTGACTCAATATGTGGCTAGTTGCTTTCAATGTGTCATTCGAACATACCTGCTTGGAAAGTATTTGTTGCTGTTGAGCAGACAAGCAGCGCCATCGAGTGTATGACGCGTATAATCAATCGCTGGACACTCTTTGGGCGTTTTGTGTGCCGCACACAAGAATATCCATTGATCCGTGGCCGTCATCTGCGTGCACGTTGAGGGCGAGCACTGTTTCTGGAGGCGCACAGCCAGTCCATTCAATTCCATGCAGAACTGCCGCAAATGCTCATACTTCCAGACGCCCTCGTCCTGTGCCTCGGGCATCGTTAGTATAAGTTCAACATTCGAGGGATCACGCTTGATCAATTGCTGTATATATTGCTGCACAGCCAGCGTACTGTCCATCTCCTCAAGCGGTTCATCGGGCCAGCGACAGAAATCCTACGGCGAAAGTTGCACACGGCAAATGTATTTAGTATACATACATACAATATATACATTGTATATTCGAATTGATGACATACCTTTGATTTTGTGCCTGGTCGGTTCCTACGCAATATTGTCGAGCCGTCAGCCATCTTCATGTTTCACCTTGCCTCAGCCGGAAGGAGCAAAACAACATACACACTCACACACAACACACACACACACCTTTGCCTACGCCTTCGGAGCGAGTTGTGTAGACAACGAATTTGAGAAAAAATTGAAAGACACCAGGAGAACGGAGCAACGCTCTGCAAGTCGAAGGCGTTGTTGTGTTCGTGGCAAGCCAAATGCAGCTATTATGGTTAACAATCTATGGTAACAACTACTTTTCGTTTACACATTTCACATTTAATTAATTATAAATTGAGCTAAAAACTTCGCTTTGTGCGAGAAAATATCTGACAAAACTGCTACATACATACATATAGGGCTGGGTTATCGATAAGCGATTGTGCGATGTAATTTTAGCTAACTGGCAACGCTGTTCGTTGCCTTCATTGCAGCTCTGCGACAGGGGCTACAGCTGTCGCTATCGTTATCGATATCGATTATTAAAACCAGTCGTCATCATCAGTAGAGCTGGGATAAAATCGATTCTCAGTGCATCGATTTTTTTCGATCTTTTAGAAAAAAAAATCGATCTAATCGATTAAATCGAAAAAAACCTTAGACTCCCAAAAATTTGTCCATTTTGCTTCCGATTCCTTGATCCACCAACACACAACGATCCCAAGGACATATAAAAACAATTATATAGATCTATTTAATCAGTTAAAATCACAATTTTTTATTAAATTACCCTTATTTGCACGTTTTGTTCCTCTCCTTATTCACAGTGATGGAATTTAGCTGATGGAATTTAGCTTCACGATACATCGATTCTACCAAAACAGAATCGATGTTTGAACGAAAAAAAGAATCGATAGTATCGATTCTAGAATCGATTTTATCCCAGCTCTAATCATCAGTCAGCTTGCAAATCTCATTCGTATTGGAATTGCGTATTATTATTATTGCTATTATTACGTTCGTAATTATTTAAGAGTTCATCAACTAACTAACAACCAACTGCAAAAATGTCCTACGCGTATTTGTTCAAATATATTATCATTGGCGACACTGGTGAGTGTGATGACTGGCTGCTTGCTGGCAATTGGCCATATGAGAGTGAAAATTTCTTCATGCATTTGTCACACGAATTGTGCAGTAACAACAAAACAAAGGCTAAGAAAGGGCAAACTGCGTTGTGACGATAATGTGATTTCCCATTCACAGCATTTGAAGCCCTAGTCCAGTTGCCTTTCAGTAAATGCGTCAGTTCGTACATTGGTGGAGCCCACGCAGAAAGGAAAAATCAATAAAACCATAACAACGCCTTTATACAGAGAGAGAGAGGCGAACGCGGGGGCGGGCGTTACTCCACACTGTCGAAGTTAACAGTTGCTAGTTGGGTAGGTGGGTGGTGGGTGGTGGAAAGGGGGTTGTTTTGTAAAGAAACGCCCGTATGTTACAGGCTGAGTCAACCTTTGCCTGACCAGCAACCCCACAAAACCCTCCCATCACACAGTTTAGCATAAATTTTAATGTCGTACAAAATTGTCGATTAGACCGAATACGCTTATCAGTGCGATATTTGTGTATATATGCAGACAGAGCTCTTGATTTCCAACAGCTGTTGCTTTTAATATAATTCATACTTTTTATCACAAAAATTTCACCAGGAAGAAATTATATGCACTTCCTCGTACTCTTATTTCAGCAGATATTTCCACTTGCTGATGCTCCAATTCGAGAGAAATGCTGATAAGAACAGTGTGAATAATATTTACCTCAAGGGAAATGAGTAAATTTACAAAGTTTAATTAAAGCTCAGCTAGTTGTAATGATAGTTATTAGCTGTTGTGTTTTACTGCATAATTCGTCTCACTTTTGTGAAATTGTTAAATAGTATAACTTTCACTTTCGCGCATTGCGAACATTAAACTAAATGAGTTTTCTTTGCTTTTCTGCTTATTTTCCAAGGTGTTGGCAAATCATGTCTGCTGCTGCAGTTCACGGACAAGCGCTTCCAGCCTGTGCATGATCTGACAATTGGCGTGGAGTTTGGAGCACGCATGATTACCATCGATGGCAAACAAATCAAATTGCAAATCTGGGATACGGCTGGCCAGGAAGCCTTCAGGTATGTTTCCATGTTATATTCCAATTTGTAATGTTATTTTATTTGTTGTTTTTTTGGGTTTTCTTTTGTTTAGATCCATTACACGCTCATATTATCGTGGTGCGGCTGGCGCTTTGCTTGTCTATGATATCACAAGGCGCGAGACATTCAATCATCTGACCACATGGCTGGAGGATGCGCGCCAGCATTCAAACTCAAATATGGTGATTATGCTCATTGGCAACAAGAGCGACTTGGACTCGAGGCGTGAGGTGAAAAAGGAGGAGGGCGAGGCATTTGCACGCGAGCATGGTCTTGTCTTCATGGAGACCTCGGCACGCACAGCGGCCAACGTTGAGGAGGCCTTCATAAATACAGCCAAAGAGATATACGAAAAGATACAGGAGGGCGTCTTCGACATAAACAATGAGGTATGAGGCATTAATTAATCTATTTTTATTAATAATTAACTTAATTGATTTATTGCTTGGCAGGCAAACGGCATCAAAATTGGCCAACAGGCAACGCCCACAAATCCAGCTTTGCCCGGCTCCGGCGGTGCGGGTGGTGCAGTTAACAGTGGTTGTTGCTAGGAGTAGAGAGTCAACCATGGCCGATGCCTGCACTGGGGATAGTTGTAGCTCACAGCCGATAGCCGACATCCGACAGCTGAGTTCTGATAGCCAATAGCCGCTTCTGTGTAAAGCTATTAGTGACTAACTTTTAAAAAGGTCGTGGAAGCTGATCTATTGTTTTCTTTTTTTAATTTCAAGCAAAAATATAATCGTAATAAATTTAGCTACAAATACTAGCAAACCGAAATTAGTGAAAACATTTCAAAACTAAGCGTAATGTTTAGAGTTTAAACAAACACACAAGAAACTACAACTATGTGTAACTAATAAATAAATTATTCACAGAAACTTAACAATAGAAAACCAATTAAAATTCAGATTTAAATAAACGTAAAAACAATGATCAACATTTGTAATTGTAAAATGTGTCGTGCGTGATTTCTAGATTTTGTAAACAAGAAAAAAAACATACGTATAAATAATATTTTTGTGTACATTTAGTTAGTTTGCTAGTTACCTTTGTGTAAGGCAAGATTATACACATTGGACGATAACGTGATGATGGCGTGTAATATATACAAATACATATTTACAGACATATATATATTTAAATATACTATGTGAATTATTTTTGATTGTGATTCGTTGAATTTCTCGATGAATCTTTTGCCTGCTAATGGTGGCTGCTTTTCTTCTACTACAAAATTATATACAAATATGTTTTTAATTTTTTGTATTCAAACGCATTTGTTTTGTTTTTTGTATAATTTGCATAACGCATAACGACTAACCGATATATACACACGTGCATAAATAAAGTAAAAATATTTTATAAGTTTAATGAATAATAATTATACAAGAAAAATAAAAAGAAATAGTCGTGATAATGCAAAATCAATTCGATTATGTCGCCGACAATTACGAAATTTATATAAATTTAAATAAAACCGAAGATAAAAAGAAAAGAATAAACCATGAAATAAAATCAAATTATTTATAAACATTTGTATTTGCCAGACCCAAAGCAGTATAATAATAAATTAATAATATACACAATAAATATTTCAAAATACATTACCAATTGTTGAGCTTTCTGTAAAGGGCTAAAAACACATTTTTATTTTTGTTTTATCTGAAAATGTAATTTGTATTTTATTTAATTATTTATATATTTTAATAATATTTATAGTTATAGTAATTTAGTTAATTGATGTTTGTAAACATTTTAGAATTGCATTTATAATTTCTTTTCCGCTTTAGTGTTGTGCTTATGGCTAAAAAAATGTGTTTGTTTTTTGTTTGAAACAACAACTACATAGGCTAAAGTTGTATATATCATATATTTAGAAGGTGTGTGTGTGTCTAGGCATTAGTTATTTGGAGTTAGACTAAATTGAAGTGTGCTTCATATTACTAAATATTATATATGTATATTTAATTGATTTCAGTGCGCTACGTGAATTTCTCATTTAATTTCAGTTAATTTTATTTATTTATTAATAATACTTGAACTGTTGCGGTTTTTCAATTGTAAAAAAAACTTTTCAACTGCTTGTAAACCATTTGCAATTCGGGGATTATACATATATTATATTATATAATCTAATATTATTAATATTTTGTTAGTTTTGAAGACTTGTTAGTTGATTGCAAAATTGTTGTTGTTCTCTTTGTTCTTGCTGTTTTAAGTTATTGCATATGTTACATCATAGATTGATAATTGTTAATTTGCGGCATTACTAACTGTTATTAATTACTGGTTAATCCGTTTACAAAGAAGACAATTTGGGGAACCCGTTTGCGCATGGCAGTGATGCACTGCAATGATATTGAATTGGTTTATATATATAACTAATTATGTATATATTTATATGTATTGCTAGTATGTATTTTTGTTGATCTGGTTTTTTGTTATAATTCATTTTATTGGAGTATACGTATAATGTAGTTGTCCTAGTGCGTTAACTAACTAATATAGTTTTTTTTTAAAATTAGTTCTCAAGTCAATCTATATATATTTGTATGTATAGCTTAAACGCGTTTAACTTTAGTTTTTCTTTAGTTATTTATCTACTAATTTGCTCTGAGTTTTCCTTTGTTTTTTGTTTTGTTTAGTTTTGTTTTTGTAGCTGCAACAGCATTTGCATAAGAAACTTGATAACATTTAATGCTAATCCATTAATATTAATATTACAATTATTATTAATGGTAGGCCGCAGTGCTTGCTAAATTGCACTGAAGTTTTTTGTTGTTGGTTGGTTGTATGTGTGTAAGTAAACTAATGTAAAAGTTGAGCTTTTTTAGTCTCTGAGACATCACTATCACTCTCCTTAGTTGATTTCTTTTTGCAGAACTCGATCATATACGAACAGACGCCGGAGAGCGATATAAATATGCCCGCATAGTAGAAGGAGTAGTCCCAACTGAAAGATTAAATATATAACATTAATCTCTAACATAATAATCTTTAATCGATTGATTTACCTGTTTGTTATTTCATAGATGGCACCAGCAATGGGTGGACCGGCAATCATGCCAACGCCCTGAATGAGCAGCACCAAGCCGTAGGCACAAGTGAAATCATCCAAATCAACAATACTGACCAATATGCTGGGCGTAAACGAGAAGGAGCTGGCAAATGTGAATCCAAAGATGACGCACATGGCCATCAAGCCATTATAATTTGTGATCAGCATTGGCATAAAAAACACCGAAGCACCACAAACTGCTCAAAATGAAAAAAACAAAAAGATAACATCATTTTCGAGCTTGATATATGACTTCAACTTACCCAACATGCATATGGAGTAGCATATGTTGATGTTCATCCACGAGCGATCGCCCAGAAAGCCAAGGCCAATCATTCCCACCGTTTGTGCAATGCCAATAGCCGATATTAGAACTGCGCTCACGCCGTCCTCGTACTTATATTGCTTCATGTAATCGGGCAGATACAGATAGGGTATGATGAACCTGTAATACATTTCATTTATTAGCTCTTTGTCGAGATAAGATACCGATTAAAACCGCATTTGTTGGGTTTTCTAATCAGCGCATCAGATTTACTACATATTTATTTTATCATAACAATTTGAGTGCGACTGACAGATACCCTGTACAAATAGTTCTTAGCAGTTTGTAAGCCAAACAAAACTTGTAGAGATGAGATTCGAACTGTAAATATTTGTTTTAAAAATCATAGCAAAAATTTCTGGCTAGCAAATACCCTGTGATTCATTTGCAGGCTTAAAGTTGAATTGCTGACAAATAAAAACCAAGAAAATAGATGAACACATGCCTATAAAATAACTACTTTTGTTTTAGATTCGTCAAAATCTATAAAAATATACTTAATTACTTTTTACAGGGTATAAAAATATAAATAAATAATTTTCTTAAAAGAGTTTTGTTTTCCAAGTTTGTTAGATGGGCATTGTGTAACTGCTGACTGCACTGGGACTTCATAATTTAATTATAATAAATTTTGAGCTGATGCCAAATAAATTTGCGACATCTTTTTTCGTTTTTGGCTTTGACAGTTTGTGACTTGTTACGGCCAATAATTTTAGCACTAGCAGATTTAGAAGATTGCGCAGATCGAGGCCTTCAATGAGAGCTTTCTCTCTCTCTCTCAATCTCTCACTTTGTCAGTCTCTCAGTTCTTTGACTTACCAAATGAATAGGAATAATGTGGACAGATTGAAGAGTGCAAATTTGCTATCCAAAAAGAGCGAAAAATCAAAGGCAGATTTCATGGTGTCGATAAAGCTTTCATACCAGGTCTGTAAATAAATAAATTAAAACAATTACAAATATGTTGTATTAATGATTTATTTTGATTCGAAATTAGGCAATACGGAAATAAATCCGTATCGAATGTCTCAATGGTTGCTTATCAGCTCAATGTACGAGTTATATATTATATTCTATACATATAAACATATACATAATATTTACACATATATTTCTAGAGCGTCGATAATCGCGCCTTGAACCAAATGCGGAGCAGCTGTTGTCAAGTGATTCGTGAGCGAATAACTTGGACTTGGACTCGGCCTCCTCGCCTGATAAGTGCCAGACCAGTCCAGTTGGGAGTGAGTTAAATGTGACTCGAAACTGTGCTCGGGAAGATCTTCAAAAATTAACGTACTATCAAAAAGACTTAATCAAAGACTTTCCCTAGAACTCTCTTCAGCTTATAGGGAATGTTGATTCCTTGCAATTAGCAATCAATTTTATTTATTATTATTATGGTACTTCAACGAATTCCGAAACTTTTTTAAGGAATTTTAAAAAGGAAGAAAAAAAAACCAAGAATAAAATTTTAGGAGTCCAAAAGTGGGAAGAAAAAATTAGGAATCATAAATTATGAATTTCAACTAAGAAAAATGTTCAGAGTACAAAAATAAGGAAAATAAAATTGGGAAAAGTATTTTTGGTTTTCATGTCATTAGAGAGACGCCAAAAAAAACAATCAAAATATGAAAGGGTAGACAACCATCTTAAATCGCTACTCAATACATACGACCAACACAAGTTGAAAAAATTGTTGATTTTGTATATAAGGGGACACACAATATAAATATTTTGAAATAAATGGTTCGAATAAATATCACATGCGCTGGCAATCGAAGTCCTGATTTTGAAATAAATGGTTCGACAAATGTTGTATTTTGCCTAATAAATAGGAGTAGCCGAAATTAGAGATATTAACAAATATTTTTGAATTCGGCTTTTTCAAATTTTTGTTTTCCCAATTTTTGCATTCCCAATTGTTGTCTTCCTAATTTTGGATTTCTAATAGCTGCTATCCTCATTTCGGATTCGTTAGTTTAGATTTCTAATTATTCGAATTTTCGTATTCTGAGTATAATTTTTCGACATTCGTATACAGAATCATTATTATTATTATTAATTTCCAATATCACTAAGGCCCGTTTTTTCAATGTCTAAATAAGGTGTTTGATAACTATTTAAAATATATTTTGACGTAAAATGTATAGAAATTACTGTCAAATTTTAAATTATATCTTAGAAACAGTTTATATGTACATTGAAAAAACGGCCCTAAGTTGACAAGTCAAGGTTTAAATATAAAGGACAGAAATTCTATGTCTCTGAGATCACATTGTTATCAAGATCAATAGAATCATCAATAGAAATGCTTCCTTGTTTCCTTAATTTCTTCTAATATATGTAGATATTTTTCTAATTCAGTTTACTTACATCTTCCTCCTCCTTGGCTATGGTCGTCATCGAGTTGCGATAGATGTTGGGGCAGGAGGAGGCACGCAGACGATAGCGATGAGTGTTCAACATGGCACCGCGATAATTGATGGAGCTACGATGGATGCGCATATCCTTGAGAAAGTTGGAGTTCCTGATGGAGATGTTGCGTCGCAGATTCGAGCGATGCTGGTTGGGTCGCTTTGTCTTCGACAGACGACGCAGACCCGTGATGCTGTCCAGTCGGGAACGACGCAATGCCAGCTCGCTTTTGTTGTGCTCCTCCTGTTCCGGGATGGTGATCACAGTGGATGGAACAACAGCAGCAGCGGAAACTGTTGAATGATATGGCTGTGGCCGGGGATGTTGATCGAGGAGGGCAAAGGTTTCCTCCTTCATGGACATGTAATAGTTGTGCATATCATCGCTCAAAAAGTCCACGGAATTGTGACGCAGTCCATTGACCTTCAGATTGGACAACGATGGTGTGTTGTGCTTCCCCATAAAGAGATTTTCATTCAGGGAATACCGAGAGCTGGCAAAGTTATTAGCCTCATTGTGCTTCTGGGTGAGATAACCCTCATCCGAGGATCTCAGGGATCCATTCGGTGTGCCAGCGATTGTGGAACGTTTCTCCGACGGCGACAACGTCTCAATCGAGGCCAAATAGCTTTTCTTGGCCGCTTCGGCAACCTCTGGTGGAATGCCGCCCATCATCGTATCATCGGGGGATCCCAGAATCGGACCCGGAGCTGCACCCGAGGACATTGACAGCAGATTGTCACGTGACGGCGCCTCGACGCCTTCCTTGTGCCGCAACGAGCGTCGACTGAGACTCTTCACCTCGTAGATACTGTCCAGCTCCTGGGTACTGAGGAACGTGGGCAGAAAGAGTTCGCTGCGATAGCGTTTGAGACTCGTGTCCATTGGATCGTCAATCTGTTGATTCGCCTCCGTATTGTTCTTGGTCACCAGCGAATCCAACACGGCCTCCTTGGTGATGCCCGTGTCCAGCAGCTTCTTGATCTCCTCCAGACAAACACTTGAATTTGAAAATGTGGTCACACTCTGCGATCGACTCTCGAGACGATTCTCCTCAATCAGCCAGTCGGGATCACGCATGAGGGCGCCACAAACACAGGCATTCAACATGGTGCCGCCAAGGATTAGCGTGGCACCACGCCAGCCATAGGAATCAATTAAATATTGGGTTAAACGTGCATAGACAAAGGTGCCAATTCCAGTGCCCGACGCGCCAATTCCGGTGGCGAAACTTCGCTTCTTATCGAACCAAAAGGCAATGGACACGACAGCGGTGACATAGCCAATGCCCAATCCCAGGCCACTGATGATGCCAAACGTGACCATCAGCATCTCAACTGAATTGCAAAGCGACGAGACGGAAAATCCAATTGCTGAGACAAGACCACCCAAAATGGTCATCTTCCGGCAGCCGTATTTATCCACAAGATTCGACCAAATGGGACCCATGAGCAGTGGCACCGAGAAGAACAACGAACTGATCCAAGCCGTCTTCGATTTGGACTCTCCAAAGTATTCCAAGAGTTCTGTATTGATCAGGCCAAATGAGAAGGAGAGACCGTCCCAAATAAGGGAGATCATTAAAGAGGAAAAGACGACAACCCAACCATAACCACCGTCTGGCATTTTGGGTGGCTTCTTGTCCGTTGTACTCGAATCTATCGAATCACCCGATGATTCATTCGATATCAAACGTTTCCTCTTCTTCACCTGTTGGCCATTCATCAGTCCAATCGTCAAAGTGCCATCACTTTCCAAGGCAATGATGCTATTCACCCTCACCCCAGCCCGACTGTGTCCAGCTCCTCCATCGCGCAGTTCCTCCACCGACAGATTACAGAACGTCACCTCCGGGAAGAGATCGTGTTTGATGGCCTTGTTCAGTGGCGTATTTGCCGGAGCTGGCAACGGAGTTGGCTGACAAACGACTCCATTCAACTTGCTACTGTTCTCATTGTTATCATTATCATTCTCATTATTATCATCATTATTATTATTATTGTTATTGCTACTATTATTATTATTATTGTTGTTTGTGTTGTTGCTGTTGCTGTTCGAGTTGTCCGCACTGTGTCCCGCTGTTGGCTTGGCCATTTTGTCTAAGGCTTTTATTTCTAATAACTTCTTATTAATTTTTTAGTTGTTTTTTTTTTTTTGTTATAAAAATTTGCACTTGGTTTTGCAATTAATTGTGAACACAGTTATATTTAGTTTTCAGCAAAGATTGTATTTGTTTTTTTTTTATACTTTAAGTAGCTGTAGCTGTAGGTGGATTTGGATTGCTTTCGTTTGCTCTAATCCGATCTCCAAAAAGCCAACACTGTAAAAAAGAAATAATGGGAAAAAGGTTAGTGGATTTAATAAAAAAAAAAGAAAATTTTAAATTCAAATTTTCAAAACTTTGCCAAAACTGAAAAGAATCTCATGCGAAATGTCATTTAGATCAGGGTTTTTTTTAATACATTCTGCATTCCAATTTGATCAATTTTGTTTTATTATATTTCATTTAATTTTTAAGCTTTTGAAGCTCTCTCAATCTCTCTCCCAATAATCTCATTTGCAGCTTCTTCTAAAACCCATCTTAAAAATTGATATCCTTAAGGGAAATAATTCACACTCGCTTTTCTTGTTTTGATTAATTGCAAAAGTTTTCCAAGAGCAAGTGACAATTTTTCAAGTTATTAAGTTGCATGAGTTGCACTTACGCGATAATCCACGGACTAATGATAAATATAAATCGATATCGAATAATATTTCGTTTAAGCACGGATTGAACTTGCCATAACAATTTATTTTGCATTTGTCGTTTTTTACCTCTCGTTTGTTGCCACTTTCAGAGCCACAACAAAAACAATCATCACAAAACATTTCGTTTGCACATTCGCGCAGAAACTGTTTGTTCAATTGGCATTTTCTGCAATTTCCCCCATGTGAAAATTATTTAGCCAAATCGCCTTCAACTTGACCTCATAAAAATAGCCAAAATGCAAAAGCAGCTCCCATCGAAAGAGCATAAAATCAAACAGAATGCAAATTGTTTTGGCTCTCAGCTCCTTTTGCATCTGCGTCACACGATCAACAGCTGATTCTGTTGCTTCATTATTCAGAAATACTTAATAATTTTTATTCAATTTAATTTCTGCACTGCGGTGTTTACGTTTTGTTTACGCTTTGCGTACACTTTTTGGCACTCAAAATGCCTCTGTCTGCGGCTATTTATAGCTCTCTTTTCTCGCTTTAAAGGGGGCCAAAATGACTTGGCATAATAATACAAGCCGACAAAACAATAATTACATAATTTAGAAATTTCAAATCAACAAAATATTTTTAAATATGGCGAAAAATGTTGTCTTTAAAATCAATATGAAGTTTAAATATTAATTTATTGATTAATTTTCAACTATTATAATTATTAATAGCAGAATTTTGAAAACAATTTTCAGAATCAATCTTGTGTTTAAAGCAGGGATTAAAACCGAAACGAATATCGGTTTCAGTTACGGTTTCGGTTATGTTCGGATTAAGGTTTTCGGTTATAGGTTACGCAAAATCTTAGAATAAAGGTTTCGTAACGGTGAACCGGTTTTCGTATGTTTCGGTTTTGAAATACCGGTATGGTTTCGGTTCACAAAAAAAAAAATTCTTTGTAAAAATATAATGATATTAACAATATAATAGTAATTAAAAAGACATAACTTTCTTAATTCACACAATTATTTCACATATAAATAAAAATTAAAAAATAAAATCAAAAATAAAATACAAAGCTAATAACAAAATATCAGAGATCGCAAACAAGACTTATGAGTCGGAATAAATAAAAACAGTTCAAAGTTTTTCGTTTTAAATAATTTTTATTGTTTTTTAAGTTTTTATAACAAAAATTAATAATAAAACTCCTTTTTGCAATTTTTAAAATATCAACTAAAAATAAAACTTTTTTCAATTTTTATTATAAAAATTGTAAATACTAATTTATTTTAAGATGTATGAAAAACCGAAATTAACCCTTATAAACGAAACGGTTACTAAACGGTTATTTCGGTTTAGAGTTTCGGTTTAAGGGTTTCGGTCAGATGAAAATTTTTTTTTTCGGTTACGGTTTCAGTTACGGTTGTAAATTTCAATCGGTTTTTACCGGTTAAAGGTTACGGTTTCGGTTAGGGTTTTAATCCCTGGTTTAAAGTGTATTTAAATAAGGATTGTATTCTGTATGTTTATCGGCTATGTTTTGGCATAGTTATAGATCACAAAACTAGAAATATCATATACGAACTGAGTGATGGAGGTTCAAAGCAAAGGTGGGAAATTTTCGAGATTTTTAGATAGAAACTAAAAACTAACTAACTACCACTAAAACATTTTTAATAATCGGAACGTTAGTTGTTTATGGTATTTTAAGAAAATTTTAACATTAAACCCTAATACAATTGCATCCCAAATAGTTATGGTATAAATTCCATCAAAATCATGATTTGTCATAATTTGTTTTAAGACTTACCTTATTTTACTGGCTGCAAACTTGGCTCGTAACAAGCGTCAATAAACGAAAAGCTGTTCAAAGCGAACAACTTAAAGAACTCTCGTTTAAAAACTTCAAAACAGTTGCCCTTGAAATTTCAATTGTTTATTACAATTATAATAGTAATTGTTGTTATTATATTTGTTGTTGTTGTTGTTGATGATGTTGTTGTTATCACTGTCACTGTCACTGCCGCCAATTAATTCACCATAATTGCATAAATCTTCAGTTATTTTCAATTCGCTTGGATGTGCCAAGTGTTTATTCAGCGTGGCGGTTCTATTGAAAATTCTTAGACGCGGATCGCGTGGTATATAATGTAGGAACACTTTATTCGATTTGCTGCTGTTGTTGTAAGTACGTGGATTATTGCTATTGTTGCTATTATCAAATGCGTTTGTTGATGTTGTTGTTGCTGACGACTTTTTCGTCGTGTTGTTGCGTTTGCTTTTCTTAGATTTTTTAATGGAGTTATCAACAATTGTTGTTGGTGTTGTTAATGTTAAAGTGTTTGTTGTTGTTGCTGTTTTGGTGGCACGATAAAGTGACTTAAACCGAAAGTCATTCATTAAGAACGTTAACGTATTTATCACAGAGCAGCAAGAAATAAATTGAGCAAATATTGGCTGCAACTTAAATTGGCTGCCTTTGTTGATTTTAGTAGAATTGTTGTTGTTGTTGTTGTTATTGCAGTTGTAGCTGCCAGTTAACGTTATTAGCCCGGACACCCACATGCGGCACTTTGATAACAATGCGAAACTTAGCCGAGAAAAATTAATGAAAAACTAAATAAAAATAAATACAACGAAAGAAAGTCACTGGATAATTGACCAATTGATTGATTGATTGATCGATACGCAATTGCTGTAACTGGAACTCAACGCGTGTCAAGTGCGCGGCGCATTGTGCGGCTTTTTGGCAAACATATCGATGGCAATTTTACAGGGCGTGTTTTCTAATGCGCGGCACACGCGGCGTATGATTAATGTGAATTCCTTTGCTTTCGTCTTCCTTTTTGCTTGCAACTCAATCGCTGCTTTCTTCCTCTTGCTGTTGTTGTTGTTGCGTGCTGCGTGTTGATGATGATTTATGATTGTTGTTGTCGTTGTCGATTAGCAGCTGATGTTGCTTCTTATTGCCACAGTCTCAACGCCTGCAACGAGAGAGAGATAAAGAGAGTGAGATGAGTAAAAAAATTAGTTGCGATTTGTTGAAAGCATTTTAATAAATAATCCCCAAATTGACAAGCGCCAAGTCTATTAAGACCATCTCCTTACGTACAAATATACGAGCATCTCTAAATTATCACACACAAAAGACACTATAAATATAAGTCTTTGAATTGGCAAACAATGTACAAAGAATTCTATTCACTTTTCACTATAAAAGCCATTGAGAAATATATGTTACTAAGCTCCGAATATATAGAATGTACATATGCCTGCATTTTATTGCCGGTCAATTTGCAACAGCCCAACAAGTGCAACACGCCCACTTAATATGTTTAAGCCTTGTTATTGCAACAGCCGAGAAAAATGTGTGGGCGTTTGTATACATACACCGAGAGAAA
>JBAMBJ010000514.1:0-34504 GCA_037043495.1 Drosophila recens | reverse complement strand
TTATGTTATTAGTTTTACATCACTATGTTTGAAGAGTTCCATCTCTAATTGCATTGTTTCTTTCACCTATATACTTCACTCTGAATAAAACGTTCGTCGTGAATACATCGTTCATCGTGTCTTCTTATTTTACAATTACACTGTGCAGACATTCTCACCAACATAGGTTATGGGCCCAGTCTAACAGAATATTAATTGTAAAAGATGAGTCATAGTTTCCAAATCGAAAAACTTAATGAGCAAAATTACGATGTGTGGAGTATACAGATGCGAAGTATACTGGTCCACCAAGAGCTCTGGAACATTGTGTGTGGAAAACAAGAGATCAATCCGGAACTTGCAAAATCCGTTTTGACCGATGAAAAAGCTCTGGCGTGCATAATTTTATATGTGAATACTTCTCATCTAAGCTATGTCAAAAAGTGCAAGACAGCTAAAGAAGCTTGGGATATATTACGCGAGGTTCACGTGCCGACCGGACCAATTCAAAAAGTGTCGCTGTACAAAAAGTTATTGAGCATGAAACTGGAAGCAAACGGTACTATGTCACAATACATAAATAAGTTGGCTGAAGTTAGCATTGATTTAAGTGACGAATTAAAAGTTATAATTCTATTGTCCAGCTTAAGTTCTGAGTATGCAGTGCAGTGCAAATCAAAACGGCAAGAACAGAAGGAAAAGAAGAACGAAAATCAGCAAGTTTCCTACGCGGTATATTCGGCAATACACAAAGACGAAATAGCAAAAGGCAGTTGGTGCATTGACAGTGGTGCCACTTCGCACATGTGTTACCAGAAAGATTTTTTTGTGTCATACACGGAGAAAAATGGTAAAATTTTGTTGGCTGCTGATAAACAAATTGAAAGCCCTGGAAGAGGTACAGTGAAAATAAAAACAAATGAATTTGAAATATTTTTGCAAGATGTTCTATATGTGCCAGACCTTCAATTAAATTTCTATTCAGTGAGCAAAGCACTAAAATTTGGACATTCGGTTACATTTAGAGAAAACTGTGCTATGGTGAAATCGAAAAACGGATTAATTTTGATTACCGCTATGTTAAAAGACAATTTATTTCTATTTAATAACATCAACAAAAACAAATTATTTTCGGTGCAAGAAAAAGAAATTATGTGACACTACAGATATGGTCACCTTAACTTTCGCAGTCTGAATGACTTAATATGTAACCAACTCGTGAACGGTATCAACTTAAAAAATGTTTCGGTTAATACAAACTGCAATGCGTGTAATAAATCTAAGATTTGCTCACAGCCATTTCCTAAAAACAGTTCGAATAGTGCATCGCAGTTGTTAGAGTTGATTCATACAGACGTTTGCGGTTCCATAAATGTACAATCCGTCGATGGCGCTAAATATTTCATAACCTTTATAGACGATATGTCTAAGCGAGTGTTTGTTTATTTTATGAAATCAAAGGACCAAGCGTTTGAAAAGTTTCAAATATTCAAGAATTTAGTCGAGTGTCAAACGGAAAAGAAGATTAAAGCAATCCGAAGTGACAATGGGAAAGAGTACATTAATAACCGGTTTGATACTTTCCTTAAAGAAAATGGCATAAAAAGACAGCTAACCGTTCCGTATACGCCACAACAAAACGGTGTGGCTGAAAGAGCAAATCGCACTCTTGTGGAAATGGCGCGATCAATGATGGTTCATGCTAATGTTGAGGAACCTTTGTGGGCGGAGGCTATTGCGACGGCTGCATACCTACGAAACAGGTCTCCATCGCAAGCGCTAAATGGAACTACTCCCCTTGAGGTCTGGAGTGGACGTAAGCCTTCAGTCACACACCTACGTATATTTGGGTCCCCAGTCTACGCGCTCGACAAAATGCACCATCACAAATTTCGTGCTAAGGGAAAAGAATATGTCTTCGTTGGATATTCGCTTACTGCAAAGGCCTATCGACTTTACGACAGAGAGGCAAGGCAAATCATCGAGCGGCGTGACGTTAAATTTGTTGAACAAGAAATTCCCAAAAGTATATGCAATTCTCCAAATATTAACGACTTTGTTTTTTTTTTCGTAGACGATCATAATCAAAATATGATGTCAGATGAAGAAGAAGCAGCACCAGATTTGTCGCAAGAAGAAGATCACCAAAACGAAGATGAAGATATAAACAACCGAAACGAAGAGGTAGCAGATATAGCTGAGGCAGACGTTGGCGAAGACGATGAGTTCGAGAGCTTTGACGAGAATACAATGTGAATGATCGTCGTGGGCCTGGTAGACCGAAAGTTGTCCATACTGGGCAACCAGGTAGACCGAGAAAGCACTACAATACGCTACACAATATGGTCGCCTATCATGATGTCGAAACTCCAAATACTGTGAAGCATGCTTTGAGTAGCAAACATTCGTTTGACTGGGAGATGTCAATGACACGAGAATACGATGCCCTCATCGCCAACAAAACCTGGTCTTTGGTTGACCTTCCACCTGGAGAAAAGGCAATCGGGTCAATGTGGGTGTTTCGAGTTAAAAGGGACAATGACGGCAACATAAAAATGTTTAAGTCGAGATTAGTGGCTAAAGGTTGTAGCCAGCAATATGGTATAAATTACGTTGAGACTTTCTCGCCAGTCATACGATATGAGAATATTAGACTTTTGTTAGCCGTTGCTGCCGAGAAAGAGTTGTATCTTCATCAAGTAGATGTTTCGAATGCATATTTGAATAGTAAGTTAGATGAAACAGTATACATGAGGCAACCAGAACATTTTGTTGATAAAAAGCACCCCGAACGTGTCCTAAAATTAGAAAAAGCTTTATACGGGCTCAAGCAATCTGGTAGGGCTTGGAATAGTACTCTAGATGAGCAATTACAAAAGATTGGATTTAAAGCTACAAAGAATGAGCCATGTTTGTATAAAAGAATTGATCAGAATTCGTATAGTCTAATAGCTGTATATGTAGATGACCTAATAATAGCCTGTTCAAAGAATAAAGACATTGACAATATAATAGCGAAACTGAAGGATTCTTTTAACATAAATGATTGTTCTGAATTAAATAATTTCCTAGGGATAGAAATACATCGCCAAGGAGAAGTTGGTCCAATTTCAATTTATCAGAAACAATACATTAAATCTTTGTTAGAAAAGTATAAAATGACTTTATGTCGATCAGTTTCTACGCCATTGGATCCTGGTTTTCAGATTAGCTGCAACGATGACAAATGCTCCAAGGTGAATGTAACTGATTAACAATCGCTGATCGGATCGTTAATGTACCTGGCTATTTCGACACGTCCTGACATTGCCCACTCAGTCAGCAAACTTGCGCAACGAAACAACGATCCGCATGTCGAGCATGAGTCTGCTGCAAAACATATCCTGCGGTACCTAGCCAAGACGATTGATTTAAAAATGCACTACCGCAAGACTGGAAAGCTACTGTATGGATTTGTTGATGCGGACTGGGCAAACGATAGCCTGGATAGAAAGTCGTACACTGGATATACTTTCTATTTTGGAGGCGCAGCATTTTCATGGGAATCAAAGAAGCAGGGTTTGGTCGCACTCAGCAGTACGGAGGCTGAATACGTCGCCCTTTCAACAGCAGCAAAGGAAGCTACCTATCTACGTCGACTGCTCGAGAAGATTCGCTGTCATCCTGTAGCAGACCCAATCAAAATTAATGGCGATAACATAAGTGCACAGCAGATAGCAGCATATCCAGTGCACCATAAAAGAACCAAACATATAGACATTAAGCATCATCATATCCGAGAAGTTGTAGCAAAAAATGAAATTTCAATCAACTATGTGCCAACTAATGAAAATGTATCTGACATATTTACAAAAAACTTGCAAAAAGAAAAGCACAATTATTTTGTTAAGAATCTTGAAATGTATCATTAGCAAAGCACACAATGTTTAGAAAATATCTTGAAGTTTATAATTATCATGAAATGTCACTTTATTATTTGGAAATTTAACTTGAGAAGAAGTGTTGAAATTATGCAAGTCAAATTGCGATATATTATGTTATTAGTTTTACATCACTATGTTTTGAAGAGTTCCATCTCTAATTGCATTGTTTCTTTCACCTATATACTTCACTCTAAATAAAACGTTCGTCGTGAATACATCGTTCATCGTGTGTTCTTATTTTACAATAACACTGTGCAATCATTCTCACCAACATCTTACTCAATCTTCCCTCTCTTACTAACCGTAGAATTATGCTTGGAGTAATGTTCATCCACAAATTACTGCATCGTCATATAGACTCGGCTAATTTGTTGGAAGAAATAACCTTCAATGTACCTTCTAGAGTAACTCGTAACTTTAATCCTTTATATCTCCAACGTTGTTTCGCTAACTGGGAATTGCACGAACCTCTTCGTACTCTGTGTGCAGATTATAATAGACTGTACCCTACGATTAGTTTCGAGTGTTCTTCGCTCATTATTAAAGCCTCTATATTATCATGTCTAACTAATATAACCAACTAACTACTCATTAATATCATTTTGGTCTGATTGGGTTTTTCTGGGTTTTCCCCAATCCTAGCAACAAATGTTGGGCCAATCATTTTCTTTTTCATTTTAGATTCCCCAGAGAATTTCAGAATCTTAATTTAAAACTTCATTTTAATTTATTTTGTAATTTAAATATATATATTTTATAATTTTAATGTATTATTTGCTGTGTCGACTGCTTTTAGTCAGACAATAAATAAATTAATAAAATAAAAAAATATTATTAGAATTGAAAAGAAACCTTACTTCTTTGATATAGAAAGTTGTAATCCCTATTAGATGGCTGTGAGCATAAAATTAAAACAAAAAATTGGGGACGGGGGTTGTGACACGCCCATTTTTCCAATATCCTTCTAGTAGTATGTATAACACTATAAAGAAAGCCGCATCAAAATATCTTGAGTAGTTTACGAGTTATTATTTAATTCCATCTAAAACAGGTGAAATTCCCCAAACGGCATTTAGAGGTTAGTTGCTAAAAAAAATAAATATCACCGATGCCGGGTAAATGTGGGTTTTTTAACTACACAAACACATAATACAAACCACGCTGATTTGAATTCATTTCAAATATTTTAATAATGTGGCCTTATTGTTTACTGATTGGCACATTCAAATCGCGAACAAAACTTTAAAATTTTTAAAGCGCGTGCTTTGCAAACGCAACCCTGTGTTTAACAGCTGATTTCTTCAAAGTGGCGCCATCTATTGAGATTTCTGGTATGCAACATTGAAGAACCATCTATTGTTAAGAAGTTGCACCCAAAAATATTTTAAATTGGCGACTTTCAGAAAGTGGGTTTTGGCCTCACAAACTCGTCAAATTAGCCATAGTGCAGTGGTCGGCACCTACACATTCATATGTTTGCATTGCGTTAGTGTGCATTTTTGTTCGTCTAACAGCGGAATAACAGAAACAAATCGTAGCAGCGATGCGTCGCGACGTGTACGTGAGCGGCAGCGCAGTCGCCACGTAAATTTTCTATGAGATCGAGATAGGGCCGTGCCGATAGCTGGTTGAACCAAAAATGTTTGTCTCTTTGCTAGTATTATTTATGATTTTTTGAAAATTGCTAAAAATTACTATTTTAACCCCCCAAAAATCATCATGCGAAAAAAAGGTATATTTTTAAAAATTTATATTTTTAAGTAATTAAGTTTATTTTACAAAATAAATTATGCAGAGTTTTTATACAACTTTATGAGTTGTATACTGAACTTGTATACTTTTTAGCTTAACATTTATGAAAAAAAAAATATATATATGTATATATATTGAACGGAATTGTTCACAGGGAAGATCTCGGTACAAAAAGAAATAAAGAGACTCATAGAACACGTCCGTTTGTATTCAATGTTTATTTGCGACTATTTCACAATGCTAGTATTGGCAATGTTAAATGTGTGTGGCTGTTAATGTTTATGTGCCACACTGTTATAACTAACATAAATAGTGTTCCGATATATGTACATTAGAGTGGGTCAATTTTTTCGATTTCAAGCGGTTGTCAAAATCGTAATCTACGACGAATTCTAAGAAGATTTGCCCAAGAAACCATGGGTCTAAAGTCAAAATCGAGCTTCCGATTTTTAACGAGAAATTATGATAATTTTTAACTTTTCATACGATTTCCCATATTTCACGCTAAAAATCGGAAGCTCGATTTTGACTTTAGACCCATGGTTTCTTGGGCAAATCTTCTTAGAATTCGTCGTAGATTACGATTTAATAACCGCTTGAAATCGAAAAAAATTTATTTTTGCTCCATACAAATTGACCCACACTAATGTACATGCATGCATTGGTAATATTTTCAACAATATAAATATTATTTATTAAAATATCGCCATATTGGTTGAATCTTCTCCCGCGAGTAGTGCTTCGCGGTGACCATCACAGCAGCCTTTAGGATCATCATTTTGGAACAATTCTAAGAGTAACTGCAAAAGAAAATTTTCAAAAATATTTTTGGTAGAATTTTTTATAATTTTTTGAAAGCTGCAAAAAAGTCACTTTTTGCATGAAAATGGGTTGAAATAGTAATTTTTAGGATTTTCAAAAAATTATTTAAAATACAAGCAAAAATTTTCTTTTGCAGTTACTCTTAGAATTGTTCGAAGAATTTGTTTCCATAAAAATATTTTTTGTAAAAAATCGAGGAAAAAAGTTTTGAAAAGTGACTTTTACGTAAATTTGAAATTTTCCTAGGGTACTCAATGGGTTAAGGAAAGTTTTGTTTCATTCAAACGGAATTTAAACGACCTTTCCAAATATATTTTTTTACTGTGATAACTTGACTTACATAGCAGTTAAAGCAAAAATAAGGGTTCACACTTTAAGCTGTGAGCCACCGTATAAATATTTTTTTTTCATAAATGTTAAGTTAAAGCTTTGTATAGAAACTCTGTATTTTGTAAAATAAACTTAGTTACAGTAAAATATAATTTTTTTAAAATAAGTCAAACAATTTTTGGCTTAAACCCGAGGAAAAAAGTTTTAGAAGTAGACCTTTACAAAAACTTAAATTTTTAATGGGTACGTACATAATGGGTTAAGAAATATTTTGTAGACTTTAAACGGAATTAAAATGACCTTTCCATTGATGCCAAAATGTTCATGAAGTAGGTTCAAATTACGAATAGATTTTATCTTTAAATGTTGTCAAAATAAATATGCCGACCAGTGTACATTATGTCCCCTATTTTGGCAAAGCTATTATTATTATTAATCCGAGTATGATAACCCATGCCGACTTGGAGCGGAAAATTTTCAAATAATATGGGACAAAAAAACAATTTTTTTTGTATTTTTCCCAACGCACTGGGAAATAAATTTTCAGCTCAATCGGAGTAAAATAAGCCGTGCAACTTGTATCGAAACATGAATAAACAGTGTTTAAACAATTTTTATACATGTTTCGATGCATATTTATGTTTCGATGCAAGTTTACCCATGGAAACTTGCATCGAAACATAAATAAACAAAATTTTTTTGTCCCATATAGATTGTAAATTTTCCGATGCAAGTCGGCACGGGTTATCATACTCCGATTGAGGTAAAAATTTGTTTCCGAGTGCTTTCGGACCAAATGAACAGAAGTAGCCCGTATGCGTTTCAAAATAATGACTGATAAAATAAGGGACACCCTAGTGTATATGAAAGTAAAGTGACTCACAGCTTATTTAAACCAGCACCAAAAAATTTAGAAATCTATAAAATCTAAACTAGAAGAGATATAAAAATAATTTAAATGCAGGTTGTTAGTCTGGTTACAACTTATTAAAAATTACATCATTTATTTCTAAATATGTTATATTAATTTATATACGTATCCCAATAATCAACAAAAACCAATGTCACAGCATATTTTAACCACATACTTTGGAGCTGAGCAATGATCCGCTATTGTTTCTTTTTCTATGAAGAAAAACAACAAATTACGAGGCAGACCTGCTAAGTAATACGAGCATTGTTTTTTGTCTTTGAATATTTTTTTTATTCGGAATTCAATAAAACAATAAATAGGGTGTAGATATATCCTGTACTTAAGGAGCAGTGCTTCTCATGTAAAACAAAATGCAATGCGGACACCGACACTTGTGGAAGTCACATTTGCTAGCTCCGCATATATTCAAAAAGAAAACAGCCTTCTATTATGAAATTCGTTTGCTAAGCACGAGAGCAAAAAGGAAATGAAATAATTGCTTTGCTCTTTAGTTTTGCTCTTTTGTTCCAGAACAAAATATTAGATCCCGAGCACTTCTAAAAACGTTCGCGACCTAAATTTCTTTTTTATTTTTATGATAAAAGTTGAAAATAACTTATTTTTCAACTTTTATTTAAAAGTAACTCTTATTTATAATTTTTATCATAAAAATTGAAAATAACAGCTAAAAATAATTTTAAAAATAAAAATCGGAAATAAAAATCTATCCTGTTGTTGGATAATCCTTCCAAAAATAGCATATGTGCAATTTTTTTTTAAAGCCCTGGTCATTTTTTTAGTACTTGATTTTTACTCGACTCATAACTCTTATTTGCAGTCCCTAGGTAAAAGGCTACAGGTAAAAAAAGCTATTTTTTCTCCCTTTTTTTTTAATTTTAAAGAAAACGAGTCTATTGCGTTTTATAAATTTCTTAATATTTAAAAATGAAAAACTTTACGTTTTTCCAAATGAATAAAACTTTTTGGGTGTTTCTGCATCGCACTTTCAGTTAATGTGTTCTTATTCTCATAGTTATTTTGTCCATGATACTGAAGTATATTTCTGCGAGCACTTAAACACTTTTTGATGCAAAATTTATAATGTCAAAAGAATTAGCAATTACCAAAATTTCTGATAGTTATCTAAAAAAAAAAAACATCTTTACGAAGTAAAGGTCTGGAGACATAAACATTTTGGTTTCTCAAAATTTCTGATATCAAATTTTGTGTCAAACAATATTTAGTTTAGCACATACTGCACTGCGCATATATACACACGGTTAAGTATTGGTCATGTTAAAAGTGCCAGCAAAGTCAAATTTACATATTTCTTGAAATACTTAGCATCATAAATAAGTTTTTCCTAATATATGATCATTATAAATACATTATGATAAAAAGAGCGATCCACAGTGTGCACGTTTTTACATCATAACTTATACGCACCATGTGCCAATCTTCTTACTGTTTCTGAGTCTGTACACGCTCATCTGTCTGTCAGTGTAAGTGTACGAGTATTTCGTGTTTGTGGGCAATTGCTGCTGCATGAGAGATGAATATTTAATTAAATCGAAATCTGTAAATTAGAGTGCATCGATTTCTATGGGCCCCAAAAAATGAAAAAATTACAACTCATTTTTATAATCTATGGTTAATTCTAAGATGTTTTCACCAAGAAACCATAGTTCTAAAAAGGATGCCTGGTTCGCGCTTTTGAGTGGAAAAATTCATTTTTTTGAACTTTTATATCTAAGGTGTTTATTTACCGATCCTTACAAACTTGGTGTCAATACTCTTGTTAGGACCAGGACTTTTTCACAGAAGCAAAGGAAATGACCTTTAAACATTGACTGACTAATTTTTTAAGATAGAGACGAATCGCGAAATCGTCGATCCAAGGATGAGAATTATGTTTAAAGAACATTTCGTCCTTTAGTTCTGTGAAATTTTAAAAGTCCTGGTCCTAACAAGAGTATTGACACTAAGTTTGTCAGGATCGGACCATAAACATCTAAAATATAAATTTTCAAAAAGAAATAAATTTTTTAACTCAAAAAGCGCGGACCAGGAATTTATTTAGAACCATGGTTTCTTAGTGAAAACATCTTCGAATTAACCATAGATTATGATAATGGTTTACCATTTTTTGTAAAAATAATCGATGCACTCTAATGTACATATATCCATAGCTCCAGTTACTGCTTCCCGAGCTCTGTTGACAACAGCTGGTAAAATACCACAACGTTGACTGCAATGTTATTTATGTATTTATGGTTGCGGTTTTGCGATGGTGCGCAGTGCACGATCTCGTCAATTCAAGGGAATGTAATACAAAAAGAATAAAAGAAATAGCTACAGTCGACTGCACTCGAGAGACCCTGCTTATTTATGGGTTTTAACAGATTTCTTAATTAATCTTAAAAATTTTGCATGTCTGATGTTTTTCACCGATTTTATCTTAGCGTTAAAAAAAGAAAAAATCTGGGGCTAAATAAAAAAAAATTTTAATTGAATAAAATAATTGAAAAAAAAAAATAAAAAAATTGTTTATTTTTAAAAAAAAACTCTTTCTCGATTTTTGTAAGTTTTGAAATGGTATATCTAACAAGGACACTAGGGCACAATATGCATTAAAATAATGTTTTTATAGAGGACTATCCATTAAAAATACAGAAGCATAAAAAACAACATTTATTTACTAAACCCTATGTTTTGTAAATATTATTAAATTATATTAAAAGGGACACCGAAGGATCTCCTGGCCATAATTATGCAATAATTTTTATACAGATCGAGTTTAAAATTTTGTTGATATGATTAATAAGGTGCGTTTCAAATTCATAAGAATCTTTTAAATTGGAACTTTCAACTTAAACAAAATTAAAAGAAATCATTTAAATAATTGGTTTCCTTTAAGTATATGATCTAATATTAATTGGATATCTGTAATTGGCGACAGCTCTCATTTATTCAGAAGAACCGTTGTCTTTTGCATGACATGCTCTGTTTTCTATAATTTTTGCTGTTTCATAATAATAAGACAGTTGTTGAAAATTTGATTGTGGCGAGCTAAAATGTAATGAGTGCGATTCTGTTTAATATTTCATTGAATATCTGATCTATTTTAACAATTATGCCGCGAGGTATGATATTGTCGACTGAAGATAAGGTAAAAATGTTGACCTCTAATGAACCTGGCTTATCATTATATCTACACTAGTTGGCATATTTATTTTGACAACATTTAAAGTTAAATATATCCATAATTTGATCCTACTTCATGTACATTTTGGCATCAATGGAAAGGTCATTTCAATTCCGTTTGAATGATACAAAACTTTCCTTAACCCATTAAGTATCCATTGAAAATTTTGAATTTTAAAAAACGTCAATTTTAAAACTTTTCCTCGATTTTTTCAAAAAATGTTTTGATGCAAAAAAATTCTTCATACAATTTTAATAGTGACTGCTAAAACAATTTTTCAAAAATCTCTTTGCTGGTATTTTTAATAATTTTTTATACCCTGAGGGGTATAATTAGTTTGTTCAAAAGTATGTAACAGGCAGAAGGAAGCATCTCCGACCCCATAAAGTATATATATTCTTGATCAGCATCAACAGCCGAGTCGATATAGCCATGTCCGTCTGTCCGTCGGTCCGTGTAAACGAAAGGATCTCAGAGATGGTAAGAGCTAGGACCACCAAATTTGGAATGAAGACTCCCTATTATGTCAGGCAGGACAAGTTTATGTTAAAATTTTGCCACCCCCACTGTGGGGGCGTAATTCATCAAAAACTGACATCGCCTTTAATTTCGGGATTTGAGTTAAATTTTGAAATTTTTTATTATATCAACGGGTGTAGGATCATGCCCAGAGACTAATCACCAAATTTCAACACGATTGGGCCATAAGTAGTGAAGATATCAACGATTTTTCAAACCCCTTTTTAAATGCAATTCTATAAATAGAATTAATAATGATTTAATTCGTTTTGTATTTACTCTAACGGAATGTACATTGAGTATGTAAGTATATCGAGTTTGCCAGCATCAGTAAATGTGTCGAAGTAGCCGAGGTGATAAGTGTTCGACTAGCAACCAGGGAGATCGCGGTTCGAATCTCGGTATGGGTGCGGTGCAGATGACTTTTAATTATTGAATGTTTTCATTTATTTAAATTTTCTTTCTAATGGTAGAGATACGCACCCATGCGCAATGGGTCGTGGGTTCGAATCCTGGATTGATCAACCAATTTTTTTTTGTTGATTTTATCATTTTTACTTTTAATACATTTTTAAAATATTGTTCCAGTTGGTTAAAATCACTCATTTATATATTAAAATTTAAATGGATGTAGCTGCCAAAAAAAAGTTAGGTCGATAAATAGGGATAATTATGGAAATAACATGGGCATCAAATCTTCGGCGTGCCGGGGCCTAGGCTCAGGGTATATTACTGACGAGTGCACTCGACTGATCCGCTTGTTGAAAACTGCAAAAATGACACTTTTTGTATGAAAAGTAGGAAAAAGGGGTTAAAATAGTCATATTTTGCAGTTTTAAAAAAATTATAAAAAATACTAGCAAAGAGATTTTTGAAAAATTGTTTTAGCAGTCACTATTAAAATTGTATGAAGAATTTTTTTGCATCAAAAAGTTTTTTGAAAAAAATCGAGAAAATGTTTTAAAATCGACGTTTTTTAAAATTCAAAATTTTCAATGGGTACTTAATTGGTTAAGAAGAGTTTTGTATCATTCAAACGGAATTGAAATGACCTTTCCATTGATGCCAAAATGTACATGAAGTAGGATCAAATTATGGATATATTTACCTTTAAATGTTGTCAAAATAAATATGCCGACTAGTGTAGTTTCGAGAAAAATGTATGAAAGTGGATGCGTAGTCAAAACTTTTTTTAAAGAAATAAGCTAATTTCGGTAATTTGAAGCTAAATGGTAAAAAACTTGTGCTTTCTACATTAAATCTGTGAAGGATTCTTGGTAAAAGTTTAAACTCATCCATTTCTTGCTCCAGCTTGGCCGCGTCTGTGAGCAAGAAAACATGGAAAGCCATGATTTTTCGCACCCTACAGCGGAGCAGAGATATTAAGATCTCGAAAATGTTAAAAGAACCTCATATTGTGCCACGGCACAAGCAGGCGCGGCTTTAATTTGCGGAAGATCATCTCTCTACTGACTGGAACACATCAAGTCATAAATCTGGACTTTAAATTCTTCTGATTTACAACTTGTCTTTTACAAACTATTTTTTCTGATGAAAAGACGTGGAGTCTTGAGGGGCCTGATGACTCTCGACTCTGTTGGAGCGATTTTCAAAAGGATCCCATTTACTTTTCTAAACGAAATATGGATGGCGGTTGCTTTTACATCGAAATCCATGTTGGATTTACAGTTCACATCACCTCAAATGAGCAGCAAGAAGTACATTCATGTATTAGAAAGCAGTCTCCGTCCTTATATTGAAGCAAACAGTGAAGATCCTCTTGTTTTTCCACAAAATAACGCCCGCATTCATTTTAGCAGAGGAACAAAACGCTTATTAACTGATTGCTCTACCAAACAAAGGACTGGGCGGAATGTTCCCCGGACTTAAATCCCTTTGAAAATGTTTGGCGTACATAAATAAGACGGTCTTTTAAGTATTTGTATTTGGAAGTTGATGTACTAAACGAGCAGTACATTCAAGTGGCCCAAACGACACCAAGCACGGGCTTGTTGACGCGCGTACAAAGAGACAAAGACGGACAAACATTGTATTAAACAACAAAAAACAAAACCATAAATTAACTATAAGCTAGATAAGTAAGAAATAATTAAAGTATTCAGAGATTGTACAGAAGAAGAATTAGTTATAAATTGAGAAAGATTAATATAATTACAAGAAAGTACTCGGAAAGGGTTATGAATAGCATATTTAGCAACACAGCAATTCAGATGAATCAATTTCACCAATAATAAGTTTGTGTAAAAAGACTACACCAAGCATTGTTCTCCGATCAGAAAGAGAGGGAAGATTAATTAGTAAAAGTCTACTACGATAAGGAGGCAAGCGAATGTTAGTATTCCAGTTCAGACCCCGGAGGGCAAAGAGTAAAAATTGTTTTTGTACAGATTCTAAGTATTCTGTCCTGATGAATCTTAATTGGGGACTCCATATACAAGACCCGTATTTCAGAAATGGTCTGACAAGTGAAGTATAAAGTAGTTTAGTAATGTAGGGATCGTCAAATTCTTTCGACCAACGCTTTATGAAACCCAAGACGCCAAATGCTCGATTAGCAATAGATTCAGTGGGCTTGTCAAACTTCAGCTTAGGATCCAGAAGAATACCCAAATCAGTAACCGACCAAATACGTTCAAGCGGCTTACAATTAAGAACGTAATTAAATTTTATATTTGCTACAATTAAGATTTAAGAAATTTACTTCCCACCATGTCTGAAAACTGTCAAGATTAGTTTGCAGTCTGACACCAAGAAGATTGTCAGTGGCCGACATACAAAGTTTAACGTCATCGGCGTACATGACAACCCGAGAGTGATTTATAACAGAAGGCAGATCATTTATAAAAAGCGTAAATAACAAGGGGCCGAGATGACTTCCTTGTATAACTCCAAAATTAACTTGAACAGGTTTAGACTAAACCATTCAAAAAGACTTTTGGGTTCTTAAATTTAAGTAGCTAGAAAGCCACAGAATTAGGTTATTAGGAAAACCTAAAAGATGGAGTTTACGCAATAATAGATTGTGATTAACGGAATCGAAAGCTTTACTAAAATCAGTGTAAAAATCAGTGTAGGTTCGTCTATATTGCAAGCAGATCGAGTTTGCATTAGATTTTGGATCGGACCACTATATCATATAGCTCCCATAGGAACAATCAGTTGAAAATCAAGTCTTAGTATTGAAAACTTTTTTTCTGTTTGAGATATTTCAACCAAACTGATAGAATATGCATAAAAGATGGTCCCATACATACTGACCAAATTTGATTGAAATCAGATTACTATATTTTCTTATTTAAAAGGTAAACAGCTACAGGTGGCTATTTAAGAAAAACGACACATCAAATTACTTAAAAATATCTTATATGTAATTGTAATTTTATTCCGCGTTTGCCAAAATTTTGTTTAAAATAATTTATATCTAAAACTTAATATTATTCGTCACAAAATTGGATACCAGAAATTTTGGGGCAAGCAAATGTTTTCGTCACTAGACTTTTACCTCGTAAAGAGGTTTTTTATGGGATCTTAGCCAAACTCGCAGATTATATGTTTGGGATTGTCTCTTCCATCCTGAAAAAAGTTGGTCAAAGTTGGATTACTATATCATAAAGCTGCCATATGAACCATCAGATTCAAATTAACCTTTAGTATGGAAAACGTTTTTGTTTCTTGAGATATTTCAGCCAAATTCTTTATCACTGCGGACGGCAGTCCGCGCTGGTGACGAAAGCAGCACGAAGGGTGCGAAAGGCGACTAGCATATATACACAGGAAGAATGGAAAATTTGCTATGACTGTCCGATCAGGTCGAGTTATATCCCGATCAATTTAGCTTACAAATGTTAGTACTAAGACTTTTTAAAACTCACCTGGTTCGTGAGATAAACAGGTGTAAGTGGAAGGGGCAAAATTTAAGCGATTGGAGCTAAGGGAGCCGTTGGAGCCTTTCTGTTTTTTTTTAATTTTTTACTATTCTAATCAGAAATACACGTCGATTAACACCTCAATCATCGAGATCCGACTACTGGTTCAAAAAATAATTAATTTAGATATTTTAAGTGGCCTTTCGAAAATGAAATTAAAAGTGAGCCTTTTTGTTTGTTCGTATCGAAGCGAATATCGCTTAAATCGGTGAATGAGGACTTGTTCCCGATCAAAAATCTAGAATCGTTTGTTCTACGACCTTTTCGAAAAATCGCTAGTTTAGTGGGTAATCGCTAAAACCCACTAACTAAAATTAATAAAAGCTACAGAAATGATTTATATATCGTTGGAAAGGTATTTTGAAGGGCTTTCAGGCATACCTTTTTATTTTTTTAAATACAGGTACACAGCTACAGGTGAAATAAGGTATTTTTCCCCACATTTTGGCGGTTTTGAGTAAACGGCGGTAACGATTTTTTTTTAGTTTTCAATATATTGTAGTGTGTAAAATTTCGCGTTTTTTGATATAAATCACAGATAAAACCAATTAACTGAGTATACACGTTTTACTTTGAATTGAAATACGTCAGCAGCAACAAAGTTTCATAGCAGCCAGAGTTTTAGAGTGCTGAAAGCTTAACCTAACCTGTTGCTAATCGCAAAGGATTTGGAAAGTACTCAACTAGTTTTTATGAGGGGGCCTGAGAGAGTTGGCCAATTGTTTTGGCGAAGCCCAATCTTTTTAAACGCCTGGCGGGGAGAAGTCGAATGGCGAGTACACTGTGGTGTCTTGTCAGTCGATCACTATATCTGCTCGTATACCTTCCGATCTGCTCATCTACTCTGTGAAGCTTGAGGTCACGAAAAAGGGTGGAGCCACGTACATACCAGGGGCAGTTTGTGATTTTTCGCATTGCGTGGTTCCGCAAGACCTGAATGCGTCTGTAATTTGATTTGGCAGCTATTCCCCAAATCTGCACGCCATAGTGTGTGGAGTGTGGTCGTTTAATGTTTTTACAGTGAAGCAGGGGTTGGTGGTCTTCTGTGATTTATCTTTAAATTCCACCTACTGCACCAAGCTGCCAGTGAGTTGATGTATTCTTGAATTCTACCTGCTGCCTCTGTGCGGCATTTGGAGCTGTAGAGCAGAGCAATGTCATCCGCGTAGATAGCAAGAAGCGCCTTTCGGAAATCCTCCATATATTGCTCACTGGAGCGGGGTAGATCTGCTGAATATATTGAGTAGAGCAGCGCAGCAAGGACAATGCTCTCATATAGCATTGATTTGAAAAAGTGTTCCTGACCCTAACCATAAACTGTCGTCCTGCCAAACAACAGGAACAGCTTTTTAATCTTGCTTAAAAGGCCAACATGCCACTATCAAATGCTTGCCGCATATTAAAGAAAGCAGCATTGCAGTATTCAAGGTCATCAAAAGCCTGTAGGATATGCTTTTCCAATCTGTGAACCTGCTCCACGGTGCAGTGTCCCTCCCGAAAGCCAAACTGATGATCCGGCAGAATGCGACATTCCTTGATGATAGTATTTAGTCGGTTGGCAACAAGTCTCTCCCACACCTTAGATAATGAAGACAGGAGACTTATTAGCCGATACGACTATGGGTCATCTTCAGGTTTTCCAGGCTTATGAATCATTAGAATTCCTGCCATCTTCCACTGCATCGGAAAGACCTCCACCCTTAATATTGCGTTAAGGATTAGCGCTATGAAGAGAAGTGCCCCAGTATGCAGGGCCTTCATTGCTGATTTAAGTTTCAAGCAATGTTAGTGCCTAAAAGCATGCAAAAACATATATTTTAAATTTATTTAAATAAGTAACGGGTATCCTTAAGTCGGAAGCTCGACTATAGCCTTTCTGGCTTGTTTTGGTAATAAAATTGCACGAATTGCGAATTTCGTTCCGGAGTAAGTCTATTTATTATGAAATGTCAAACCAAACTAAGCATAAATCAAGCGACAGCTGTCAAAAAGAACAAGTGTTGCCAGTTTGAAAACCACACGTCTTAAAATACACCCTTTCTATGAATAGAATTATATTTGATACAGTCGTTGAATAAGAAGATTTTGTGTTAGGTAAAGAAGATCCGCTCATACATACGAATAAAAATTGTTGCAAACATGGCTTTCTTATGTATTCATACCATATAGAATGAGTTGCTAAATATTTTTGATGTTTTGTCACCATTACCTAATAGTGTACCTAATACACTTTTTGTCAAAAAACTGTCGGTGTCGTGTAAACACACAACATTTTAAAGTGTCGGTGAAAAACCGACGCTCACCGATGGCAATAGAACACGTTCTATTCCATCGGTTTTTTGCGTCGGTGAAACATCAATACGTTAACATCGCACTTTTTTGGTATTTTTTTGTGCTTTTTGACAAAAAAAAAAAGTGGGCGCTAGCTAAAAGTGTGTTGGGTGTGACCAGCTACCGTGAAAACAAAAATCGATGGTATTTTGATATGAACACCGATGCGAATTGTGTAAATGGGTAAATTCACCGTCGGTGAAAAAATCCTCGTCTGAAAGCACTTTAAAGCTTATGAGAGAGAATTGGAGTGGCCACGCAGCCGCTGAGCGACGAGCGAATATCTTGAGCGTCAGAGCGACGTCGCTCAGCGCTAGAATTGGTTTTAATTTTTAGTGCATCTCTGAGCGACGAATTGCAAACAATGCAAAAAATCTAGTTAATCTTGGTTTTTTAATTGAGTTTTCAATTTTACTAAACAGCAAGTCAAATGATTCGATTGACATGCGTAAATATGGCCAAAATCGATCTGGGTAATTTCGAAAGTTTCTAAATAAATTTTGAAACTTGCTATACTCATCTCTTGTTCAGTCTGTGGGATTAACACCAAATCTACGCTTTCTAAATATATTTATTTGCCTGTTTTTGCTAATTTAACTTTCGAAATTGCGTAGAACTTCTCTAGAATAGTAATATTTACAACTAAACAGCTCAAACGATGTCGCTCAGTGCGCGGCCACCTCACTCAAAGCGATCGCACATTAACGTCGCTCGAGAGAGGCGTCGCTCAGACTAAGGGTGACTACAATCTTCGTTGCAAACGACTGGCAATAAATATCGAAAACACTTTATGGTGTATTTCTTTAGGTTTCAAAGAATTCAAAAGAAACGTAATATATTGAATAACTTATTTTATTAATTAAGCATTTTTAAAATATGCTAAAATTTTGTTTTATTATTAAATATCATTATAGTGGCTGTTATCAATAAATACAAAGGGCTGGCAATGCTACCATCGGCTATCGAAGACATTGCAGCCCTTCGTTTGTGTATTTCGTCATTGTGCAGAAAGTGTAAAAATTAGGTAAGTTTTAACTATAAATACATATATGAACAAATGTTTATTTCTATTGTATTTTTAGCCTAATAGGTCGCCCGATGACGAAGATCATAGCTGTTGCAAGCAAGTCCAGTCACACGTAAGTAAATTAAACATTTAACCAATTAGACAACATATTTGTTATAATTATTCTATTTTCTTGTAATCAACTTGTAGGAGACTCTTTAAAATGGAAAGTAAGATTGGCAAATCGCCCAACAATTAGGTAAGAAATAATCATTCTAATGCTCTTCCTACAAACAATTAATTGATGCTAAATTTCAGATTGACGCTTTAACCGAATGCTGTGGCCAGGAGGAATTAAATAATAAGTAACGTTAGTTTTAAGTTGTATTATAAGTGAACTAATATTTAGTTAAACATGAAGTGCATTAAAATAAAAAAGTTAATAAAGATCTTGTGTGCATAATTTTTTGACGCCAATTCGGCACAATTTTCCAGTGGCCAACAGCCAGGGCAAAAATTTCCCACCGCTGAAGCTCTATGTAAAATTTTCACACGTCTTCAGCGGGTACCCCCGCAAACCGTGCCGGAAAATTTCGGCAGCTCTTCAGCTACCGTATACCGAATTACCCCGGCCACGGTAATGTAAAAGCGAATTAGAACTTTACACAAAGTGGCTGCACATACCGGCTGCAAGTTCGGCTGGAAATCTGTATACTTTTCTATACAAAAAGTGCTACTGGGCTATCATACTTTGTTCCGCCCTCCACCGACACCGTGTATGTCATGTTTTCCATATTGTTTTGACATGTAGCTGTTCGCACTTATCATTGTGATAGTGTGTAGCAGGGTGCGTGTCATAACGCCTAGTGCCATAACGCCCGTGGGTGCTATGACACATATTTTTGTGTCATAAGGCCCGCGGGCGTTATGGCACTTTCAAAAGTGTCATATCGCCCACTCTAAATGTGTCATACCGCCCGCGGGCGTTAAGACACTTTTTATAAATGTCATAACGCCTTCAACTACTTAAAGGTTGTAAAGTGCATTAAGAATCAATAAGATAATAAAAGTACCGTTAGTTAATAAAAGTACCGTTCATTATTGTATTTCTCAAAGCAGTGGGATGTGTTACTTCTGTCTTGTAGCCACTTTAAAATTTGCTCTGACAAAAATCTGGAACAATGTTCAAAAAATTCTCTATTGCACTGCCCATATTGCAGACAAATAGTTAAAAATAATTTTAAAGTGTATCATTTTAGTATGAAATCATTATTATTTAAACTCAAAATTTACTTTGTAAGGGTGCAGGCAAAAATTTTTTTTTAAAAAAATCGCGCGATTTTTTTGAAAAAAAATTTTTGTCTGCGGCGCTTTTTTTGCAACACTTCGCAATACCATGCCCCCATATTCAGGTTACAAAAATTAATAATCATTACCAATGCCGAAACAGCAGATATGCCCCATTGCTTGAAGTTATCTTAATAATAAGTTTGGATTGGAGGCGGCTAATTCTCTAAAGTCTAACATAAATGTTTTTTTTATAATAAAAATTTAATACTTATAAGCTTCGGGCGTTAATGCACTTCTTATAGTGTCAAAAAGTCCACAAAAAAGTGACAGAACGCCCTGCGGGCGATATGACACTTTTGAAAGTGTCCTAATGCCCGCGGGCCTTATGACACAAAAATCTGTGTCATAGTGCCCACGGGCCTTATGACACTGGGCGTTATGACATGCACCCTTTTTAGAAATTCGAAATACTTAAGGAGATATGGCCATTTTTATCCAGCAATGTTAATGTTAATGCATGTGAAGTCAAAACTTTAAACGCGTTTATCTCGAAACCACGTTTTTCACGATTCCGCCAGTTCTACTGAACCGATTTGGATGAAACAAAGTTTAATCGACGTAGAATTGTCACCATTCTGGCCCGAAGTAAAATAAAAATTTTGCGATTTTTTTTACTATTTTTTTTTACACTAAACTACAAAAAAATGGGTCCAAATTCGATTTGTCAATTCAAGTGGCCGCCATTTTGTCAAAAAAAATCGCAAAATTTTTATTTTACTTCGGGCCAGAATTACATCTATGCTGATCATAACCCCGTTTATTTTTTTCATTTCCGACGATTCGGAGACCCGGAATCGTGGCCGCCGTGACGACACCTTTTTTTTGCACCACCAACTTTGAAGTCTCATTACTTTTTGAACAGCCCTCGTATCGAGGCAAAAACAAATTTTTTATTTTCTTTCATTCATTACTAATTCAATAAAAAAAAACAAAATTCAAATATCTTTCTGCGTTTTCAAATGAGAATTTTTTCAAAAAAGGTCCAAAAACAGCAAGCTGAATGAGAATAGGGCCTTAAGGAGATATGGCCATTTTTATCCAGCAATGTTAATGTTAATGCATGTGAAGTCAAAACTTTAAACGCGTTTATCTCGAAACCACGTTTTTCGAACTGGCGGCCATGATATCTCTAGTTCAACTGAACCGATTTTCATGAAACAAAGTGGAATCGACGCAGAATTGTCACCATTCTCGGGTGATAGTAGACAATAGTCTTAAAAAATTTTTTACTATTTTTTTTTTACACTAGACTACAAAAAAAAAGCCCGAAATTGAAATTTTTTTTTTGAATGGCCGCCATTTTGTCAAAAAAAAAACACAAAATTATTCTCTACTATCACCCGAGAATTACATCTATACTGATTATAACCCCGTTTTTTTTTTTCATTTCTGACGCTCCGGAGACCCGGAATAGTTGCCGCCGTGACGACACCTTTTTTTTCAACCCCCAACTTTGAAGTCTCATAACTTTTTGAACACCCCTCGTATCGAGGCAAAAAAAATTTTTTTATTTATTTTGAACCTTTTGTAATACAATAAATAAAAAAGTTTTCAATTATTCATTGCGTTTTCAAATAAGAATTTTTTTAAAAAGGGTCCACAAAACGGGTTTTGAATGAGAAGACCCCTTAAGGACATCTTCTTTGAATTTTTCAAACGTTCCTCTTCCTCGGTCGACTTGTGTGGTCTACCTGAGCGTGATAAGTTTTCAAAAGATAAAATTTTTTTTGTTTATTTATTTTAAAGTATATAACTAGTCTACAGAGTCCCTTTGTATACTTTGCTTATGTATTCCACAGAAATATCCGCATTAAAATTAGTAACTATCTCGATTTTGATAATATGGCTAATTTCTGACTTTTTACTTATTTTTAACAATTAAATGTTAATCAAGTGATTAAAATTAATAAATTTCATTAAAACAAGACTTTTTAGATAGCAGTGCAGACCTCTGCTTGCTTTAGAATGACGAGAAACTATTAGAGAATACTTTTTCAAAATACTTTTTTCCGCCTAGCTTTTGCAATGTCTTTGCATTTCAGTTAATAGAAAAAGAACGCATAGAGGAATTAACAAAATATTTCTCAGTTTAATAGATAATATTGTCTACTTTATTTGTCTTTGCCAGTTACAGAGACCCGTTACTTATTTTAGTTTATCACTACAAGCGATCTAACCTTGCACACAGCTTTGTCAAAATACTTTATCCGACCATTGTATGTATGTGCCAAGAATTGATAGCGTTGGCTTTAGCACAACCAATGCAATTTGTGGCTGTTTGGCTTTCAATTTTTAGCACACTATCTGCTGTTCCGGACTTTTAATTGCCGACGCAACTTTCCTTGGCATTTCCCCAAAAATCGTATTTCAACAGGTTAAAGGGGACTCCAAAAAGAAACAGGCGATGTCCAATGCAGATTCCACAAGTTGCAGCTTTGCAAGTTTGCACGACCGGCGCGAATAATTTTAATTATAAATTTAAATTATAAATTGCTCGCGTCGCGGGCCACACAAACTATTAATATATGTATGTATGTTTGCACTGTTCGAATCAATCAAACACTTCGAACTTAAATTGTTTGTCACCTTTTATGCACTCGATAAAAAATAAACAATACACTTTAAAATTGTCCACACGGGGGCGCCATAAAAAATCATAAGAGTTTTTTCGAAAAAATTTATATAATATTATTTATTAAATAAGGATGAAACTTGGTGACTTTTAATATGCGAGCGACAGCGATTCGTGCGTATATTATAATTGTATTTCGACAGCTACATAATTCATTTTCCTTAAGCCTAGCTTTAACTACGGTGGCGAAGCGAGGCGAATTCGCTCTCAGAGCGAATGACGAAAGCTTTATTGCGCTCTCGCTTCGCCCTAAGCCTAATTAACCCTAAACTTCATAAAAATTCAACAACTAACTTAAATCAAGAAAAATATATAATAAAAATATAAAAAAAAAAACGACGAAGTGCGGCGACAGATGGTATAATTGACCTTCCACTTTTTCAAATCAATTCAATTTCGAATAATCTTAGCAGAATGCTTGATCTGGTCTTTGTTAATAATTTATCTTGTGCTACTGTCACTAGATCTTCCCCTGTAGTCGAGCCTGAAGATTCTTACCATCCTACACTTGAACTTGCAATTTCTATTTTTAATACTAACATTGCGTCTTACCAACTTCCTATTAATACCCGCCGTTGTTTTTGTAAAGGAAATTTTTTTTACTTAACCAACTGATTTCTGCTACAGATTGGTCTATTTTGTATGAAACGAATGATATGAACTAAGCTGTCTCTTTCTTCTACAACACTCTAAATTCTCTTTTTGATGTCTGTATCCCTAAAAGTATTGTTAAGTCCGCTTCACTCCAAGATTATCTTACCTAAAAAATGTAAAATCAAAATATTTCAAAAGATTCAAGTTGACGGCTTCCAACTTGGACTTTTTGAAATATTCTAAAGCTAAAGCTAAGTTTACAACTTACAATTCCCAATGCCATGAAAGCTTACTCATTCGTTTCAAATTTTATAAGTTTAAACAATTTTTCTCCTTTGTCAACTCCAAACGTAGAATTTCCTCGTTACCAGAAACTTTTTTTACTCTAGCAAAGTAAGCGATGACTTCAAACCTTTTTGCTCATTTTTTTCTAATCTACCTACTCCTTTTCCTCCTCTAATAACATCCCTTTAAATTTTTCAGCTCCTTTATCTAATTCTTTAGTTTTACCAAAAATAACCGAAAGCTGTGTAATTTCTGCTATTCTCTCACTAAAATCTTCTTATTGTTCTGGCCCTGACAACATACCTATTTGTGTGTTGAAAGAGTGTCATTTTTCTATTCTAAGTCCTTTAATAGCTCTTTTTAATCTATCCTTACATTTAGCTGTCTTTCCATCTATATGGAAAGAATCATTATCCCACTACATAAGAAAGGATGCAAAGCGGATATTTCGAACTACAGGGGAATTGCAAAGCTATCAGCAATCCCTAAGCTTTTTGAAAAAATTATATCTTCTTCTTTGCAGCATCTCTGAAAATCTATTATCTTCCCTGCTCAACATGGTTTCGTTAAGAGTCGGTCAACTTCGACCAATTTACTATAATTTACTTCCTTAGTTAATGAGGCCTTTCTCAATAAAATGTAATCTGATGTCATTTACACAGACTTCAGTAAAGCATTTGACTCGAAGTTTCTAGAAGTTCTTATCGGAACAGCAAAACTAATTTGGCTAATTAATTGAGATGAATCAATTTCACCAATAATTAGTTTGTGTAGAAAAACTACACCAAGCATTGTTCTCCGATCAGAAAGAGAGGGAAGATTAATTAGTAAAAGTCGACTACGATAAGAAGGCAAGCGAATGTTAGTATTCCAGTTCAGACCCAGGAGGGCAAAGAGTAAAAATTTTTTTGTACAGATTCTATGCTGTCCTGATGAATCCCATATTGGGGACTCCATATACGAGACCCATATTCCAGAATAGATCTGACAAGTGAAGTATAAAGTAGTTTAGTAATAAAGGGATCGTCAAATTCTTTCGACCAACGCTTTATGAAACCCAAGACGCCAAATGTTCGATTAGCAATAGATGCAATGTGCTTGTCAAACTTCAGCTTAGGATCCAAAAGAATACCCAAATCAGTAACCAACATAATACGTTCAAGCGGCTTACAATTAAGAACGTAATTAAATTCAAATGGAGTTCGCCTACAAAAAGACATAACTTTACATTTACTAAAATTAAGATTTAAGAAATTTACTTTACGCCATGTCTGAAAACTGTCAAGATCAGTTTGCAGCCTGACACCAAGAAGATTGTCAGTGGCCGACATACAAACTTTAACGTCATCGGCGTACATGAGAATGCGAGAGTGATTAATAACAGAAGGCAGATAATTTATAAAAAGCGTAAATAACAAGGGGCCGAGATGACTTCCTTGTAGAGCTTCAGAATAAACTTTAACAGGTTTAGAAACTAAACCATTAAAAAAACTTTTTGGGTTCTAAAATTTAAGTAGCTTTAAACCCACAGAATTAGGTTATTAGGAAAACCTAAAAGATGGAGCTTACGCAATAAAAGATTGTGAATTACGGAATCAAAAGCTTTACTAAAATCAGTGTAAATGACATCAGTTTGCATTTTATTTTGAAAACCATGTATAACAAACGTAGTGAATTCCATTAAGTTAGTGGTAGTAGATCTATGTTTCACAAACCCATGCTGGTAGGGTGAAATAATAGATCTACAAAAGCCTTAGAAATAGCAGACAACTTAGAAATTCCTCAATAGTTACTATTATGCTCGGAATATAATGAACTTTACCATCTAATATCACTCAATCTCTCTCATGAGCGAATTAAATCAACTCTTCTTAATCACCTCCGGTAGATTTCTGATCTCAATGGACTGAATTTGACCTTGTGTTAATTTCTCCCCCATTAGATCAGTGATCTTCCAAGAGGTCTCTAACTAATTTTTCTTTATTGATCTGATTGGGTTTTTCTGGGTTTTCCCCAATCCTTGCAACAAATGTTGGATAATTTTTTAATTATTTTTATATCCCAGGCTTAACTTAATTTAACTTTTTTCTTTTCAGTTTATACCTTAAAGCTTACATAAATTTATTTTATTATTTTGTAATTTAATTTAATTTTAATTTTTAATTTTAATAATTATTTTACCTCTGCAGACTGCTTTTAGTCGTGCTAAATAAATAAATGAAATACACACCTGGAAACATATGGACAAAGGGACCAGAATTTTTACTCTTGGATGAGCGAAATTGGCCCTCAACTGCGTTGGAAGGCAATCTGGATGATTTATCGGAACGCAAGAAACTTGTATTCACTATTACTTTGAATGAATCGATTCTCAAATTTTTTGCGCTTGAATTCGGCTGGATTTTAAGATTCATCAAAAGGCTACGTCACCAAAATGATCCCGATGCTTGTGGAGAGCTAACTGCAAACGAATTGCGGCTAGCAGAAATTTGGTTGTGCAGAATAGCACAAAATCAAAAAGTAGTCCAATCTACTTATTGTGCCCGAAGCTGACCGATGAAGGGATTTTAGTCGTGTATGGAAGGCTTGATTATGCAACAGCGATACCTGAGAGAGCACGTCAGCCTATAATATCACCAACGGGACATGCACTAACAAACTTGGTTGTTAAGTGGTAAATATCACGAAGAACGATGAGCTGATCATTAATGAGATTCGGCGGAAATTTTGGATAATCAACTTGCGTCAGGCTGTAAAACGCGCCAAAACCAATTGCCAGCACCGCAAGAACAAGAGAGCAATTCCCAGGCCAGCACTGATGGGACAATTACCGAAGGATCGAGTGACACCATACCAGCGGCCATTCTCATATGTGGGATTAGATTATTTTGGACTGGTCATGGTAACAATTGGAAGTCGCCATGAAAAACGATGGTTTGCCTTATTCACATGCTTGACGATAAGGGCCATGCATCTGGAACTTGCTGCGAATTTGTCGACCGACTCATGCATTTTATGCATACCAAACTTTGTGAACAGAAGAGGAGTTCCAGTCAAGATTCGGTCGGATATGGTTACCAACTTCGTTGGAGCAGACAATGAACTGAAGAAGACACAGGACTTGTTTGATTGGGATAATATAAAAACGGAATTATCAAACAAAGGCATCAATTGGGAATTCAATTGTCCGTCCAATCCAAGTTCAAGCGGATGCTGGGAACGATTGGTCAGATCCACGAAACGAGTTTTGGCAATCACATTGATGGAGCAGACCCCTCAAGTGGAAACTCTGAGAAGTCTCCTTATATGTAGAAGCAGAAAACATTGTAAGCAGCAGGCCGCTCACACACATACCAGTCGAAATTGATGATCCGGAGCCATTGACTCCAAATCACTTTCTGCTTGGAACCACAAATTCTACGCAAACTCCTGGTGACGACGACAAATATAGCTTTCGTAAGCAATATCGAATTGCAAAGCAGCTAAAGGACAAATTTTGGAAGCGTTGGTTAAGAGAGTATCTGTCAACGCTTACTCGGCGTACAAAATGGAATTCTCGAACTAAGCCTAACAGTGTCGGCGATGTAGTCATCATTTGCGAGGACAATCTACCAAGAGGAAGCTTGAAAAAGGGAATCATAATACAGACGATACCTGCTAAGGAGGGCCAGATCAGGATAGCCGAAGTGAAAACATCATCTGGGATTTTTAAACGACCAGTGTCAAAGCTTGCAATACTGGACGTGCTTGGTAAAACTATTGGGTAGTTTTACGGTGGGTGGGATGTTGCTGACACACAAGTTTTTTAAATATTAACTGCCTTTTCTACCGAATCATACCTAAGCCTGTTTCTGACACACAAATTTTTTGAATATTAACTGACTTTTCTACCGATCCATACCTAAGCCTATCGATGTTCGTACTAAAAATATCGACAGCCACCACACATACCAATTCCCGATGACAACAACGTTTCGATCGTACGATAGTCACTTCAGTCCCCAGTGGTAAATTTGTCGCAGAAAAGTGTACAGAATTCATACAGCGCGCTCACAGTTCTGCGAGTATTTTTTAAAATTGTTTAAAAACTGCAAAAAAGGAACTTTTTGCATGAAAATGAGGAAAAATGGTTTAAAATGGTCATTTTTAGGATTTTCAAACAATTTTAAAAAATACTAACAAAAATATTTTTTTTGCAATCACTCCTAGACTTGTTCTAAGAATTTTTTTGCATTAAAATATTTTTTGAAAAAAATCGAGGAAAAAAGTTTTGAAAAGTGACTTTTACATAAAAATCGAAATTTTCGAAGGGTACTTAATGGGTTAAGGAAATTTTTGCATCATTTAAACGGAATTTAAACTACCTTTCCAAATATATTTTTTTTACTGTGATGACTTCACTAACACAACTATTAAAGCAAAAAAAAGGGTGTACGCAGAGAAATGTGAGTGAGTGTACACCCAGCGACAAAAAAAAAGCCGTACTCTTTCTTTTACTATAACAGCTATTAGAAGTCAAGTATTCAAATTTAAAAAATATATTTGGAAAGGTCATCTAAATTCCGTTGAGTGTATGTTGTTTACGCAACAAGAGCTGACACATAACTGAAACGCAGAAGAAAAACTGCAAGAAATACACACAAAAAGGGTTGCAACCCATACAAAATGTAGTTGATTTTTTTGTACACTGCAATAACTGCTGCAAAACCCTATGATAACCCTACAAAAGTGAATACAAACAAACAAACAAAGAAAAAATCCAAGCAGCGTTCTCTGCAGCAGAACGCAATGTCAAACTCAAGCAAACGAGCGAACTCATAGCGGAGTTTGCTGCATGTATTTCGCACAGCTCAAAAACAATTCTGTGCAGCGTTCTCTGCAGCATAACGCTATGACAAACTCACTAAAACGTTCGAGTTCGTAGCGGACTTTGTTGCAGGGAACTGTTACCACGACGCAAACGATTCTAAGCAGTGTCTTGTACAACCAAACACTATGAGAAACTCAAGCAAACGAGCAAACTCATAGCGGAATTTGCTGCGGGGATTTCACATTTAGAGACGATCGATTCTGACTACAGAGCGCGCTCATGAAAGTTTGCAGAATCAGGGATGTGCAACTTAAAACTGAAACGTTCTGTACAGCGGCCGTATAGAATTCGTTCACCACATGCCTGAATTTCCGGCTGGGTCTTCAAAGAAATAGCGCTTGTTATAGACGTCTCGCACGGCACTCAAAAACGTAAAATCACTGCGGACGGCAGTCCGCGCTAGTGACGAAAGCAGCACGAAGTGTGCGAAAGCGTCTAGCATATATACACAGGAAGAATGGAAAATTTGCTATGACTGTCCGATCAGGTCGAGCTATATACCGATCGAAAGGTATCAATTAAACTTACAAATGTGCATACTAAGACTTTTGAAAACTCACCTGGTTCGTGAGATAAACAGGTGTAAGTGGGAGGGGCAAAATTTAAATGATTGGAGCTAATGGGGCCGTTGGAGCCTTATTGATTATTTTTTTAATTTTTAACTATTCTAATCAAAAATACGCATCGAATGACACCTTGATCATCAAAACACATATATGTCAAAATTCGTTTGGACAAGATATTACCTATTAACTGAATATACCTTTTACCTTCACACTACTGCATGTAAATATGCAGTATATACACTGCTTGCAGCGTAATGAGGAAGTAAACTGCTTGCAAGTGGTGAATTCTTTTTGCGGCAGATAAATAATTTTATAATCAAAAATATAGAATCGTTTGTTCTACGACTTTTTCGAAAAATCGCTAGTTTAGCGGGAAATCGCTAAAAACCGCTAAATTTAAGCGCCCATAGCATCCAAATGATAGAAGCTGCAGATGCGATCTATATATCGTTGAAAAGGTATTTCGAAGAGCTCTTAGGCATACCTTAAAAGTTACAGTTACAGGTTAAATAAGGTATTTTTTCCCACATTTTGACAAATTAAGAAAAATTTACACATCAAATCACATCAAATATTGCAATTTTAAAATTTCTGATGTCTTATTCAAAAATTTCTGATATCCCATAAAAAAAACCTCTTTACGAGGTAAAAGTCTAGTGACGAAAACATTTCATGCCCCAAAATTTTGATCCATTTTGTGACGAATAATATTAGTTTTACACATAAATTATTTTAAACAAAATTTTTGCATTCGGCACTGCGCAAAACAGTGAGTTTTATTTGGTCTGAAGAATTGAGACATTTTAGCGCAATGTGCCGAGTGCAAAAATTTTGTTTAAAATAATTTATGTGTAAAACTTAATATTATTCGTCACAAAATTGGATATCAGAAATTTTGGGGCATGAAAATGTTTTCGTCACTAGACTTTTACCTCGTAAAGAGGTTTTTTTATGGGATTAAATACTTCGCATATCTCCTTACTTATTATTTGCTACTTTGAACTTGTAATCTATTTTATTTCGTACTGCATGAAGCAAGTGTACGATTTAATAAACAGTAAATCGAAACGAGTGGAGTATTCTAATTTTGTTTTATAGTGTCTCTGGACTTGCCAGAACAGGTAAGTTAAACTTAACACGATAAGTAAAACTACTGATCCACCTTTCTCCAAGCAGGATCCTGGTTCCGGACCTAGCGTACCCGCCCTGCCTGAGACGGACACCTCTACCCCGTCTCCCTCATGTCGGTCCACCAATCTGGATCCACTTCATCCCGTGTTGGCCTCCATATTTCTCCCTCCCCCTACATCAATAAATTAACCGGACTTCATAATTCGAATGAGTACAATATTTATTTTTCTAATACTCAAACATTAACAATTATTCTTGATTTCTCTTCACGGGCATTGTATCTTTTCATCAACTGCGAACTACTGGACATGTTCCAATCAGGTAAGTTTAATATATATAATGCTTCTGACGTTAATAACATTTTTCTTTTACGTTTTCTTAATAGGCATGTACAGGTATAATTCTTCAACGACTGTTTGCAAATAAACGGACAGACAGACGAGGAACAGCGCAACAAGATGCAAATCGAAACACAAAGCTGTTGCCAGGACGTAGTAAGATAATTGTTTAAATAAATATATATGTATGTAGTATTTTTTAAAATTTTTTGAAAATTGCTAAAAATGACTATTTTAAGCCATTTTGCCTACTTTTCATACAAAAAGTGGCTTATTGGCAATTTTCAAAAAATTAAAAAAAATACTAGCGAAGATATTTTTGAAAATTTGTTTTTTTCAGTCACTCTTAATGTAAATGGGGAAAGTAGTAGTATGGCCTAGTAGGCGACGTACATTCAGGGTCTACGACCCTAACGTAGCTCGACAGAGAGCTCAGTTGAGAACTGTACATTCAACGTGAAACATTAAAAGTACTCGTACTATACCGCTGTGAAATTACTTAGTTTTGTGTTTGTCTACATTTCAATATTCATTCACTCTTACATTTATTCTTGTAAATCAATTTCATTCCCTTCAAATTCAACTCTTCGTTTCGTTGAGTGATTAAACACGAGCCAATATTTAAACGCTCAGAAAGCTGAGTATGAACACGATGGATGTGCTCATCAGCATGAGTTGGTTTTTACTCAACGCTGTGTTTCGAACAGTAAGTGGAGTTACATAAGTAAGATTTGTGCGTATGAGGAAATCAAGAAAAATAGCGAATTTTGCAGCTCTCTGGTGTGTACATGCAGAAGACAATAAAATGCAGATAATTTTTGCAACTTGCTTTTATTAGTTTTTTTTTTTGCATGTATGGAAAACCGAAATGAACCTTTTTAAATGAAACGGTTACTAAACGGTTATTTCGGTTTACAGAGTTTCGGTTTAAAGGTTTCGGTCAGACGAAAATTTTTTTTTTCGGTTACGGTTACAGTTACGGTTTCAAATTTCAATCGGTTTTTACCGGTTAAAGGTTACGGTTTCGGTTAGGGTTTTAATCCCTGCTTCAAAGTAATCCCCTCTCGAAGAATACACTTATGCCAATCCTCGAAACATGCCAAATAGTCCCTTTCCGGTATATCCATCAGCACCTTCTTCGATTTAGCTTTTATCTCCTCAATCGACACGAAACGCGTTCCCCGGAGTGGAGGAGTTTAGTCTCTTGAGGCGAATACGGTGGTTGCGAAACGATATGCGTGGAATTTTTGGCGAAATTGTCACGAAGAACGAGTGCAGTGTGAGACGGTGCATTATCGTGATGCAAAAACCAAAAGTTTTTGTTCAATAATTCTCGTCTTTTTAGACGAATTGCTTTACGTTAACGAGTTTGGCGAGGTGGAAGGAATTCATAGTGCACCACACCATGAAAATCGAAAATAAAATGTGACCATGACCTTGATTTTTGAGCGTATTTGACGCTATTTTTCGGTCTCGGCTCACCTTTAGTCGATATCCGCTCGATTGATCGGTAGTTTCCATATCGTTAGCGTAGATCCAAGTCTCATCGCCCGGAATAATGCTTTTTATCTTATCCTGAGAGTCAGAAAACATTGTTTCACACACTTCCACGCGGGGCTTTTTCTATGAAATTGAGAGTTTTTGGCACCAAAATCGAAAATTGCACTCTTGGTCGTTTGGTAAACACAAGCGTAAATACATATATGTATTACTGATAATGACATTGACATGAAACTTGGCCCAGATGTTATTAACAGTGCTGCCAACTCATGAAAAAAATAACTAGCGCGAAATTTTAATCCCGCGAAGTTTGAATTGAAAATTAACCTTTTTGCCCACAGCAGTAAATATTTATTCTAACTGATTGTGCAATAAATTTGAATAATTCTTGAATTGGTATGCTCTATTAATTTTGTTATGTCTGAATATTAATTAAGTATTTTATAATTTATCTTTTATTTTCAGTTCTCTTTGTATATTTCTATTTATTTGATTTGTCTTTTAATTTTAAAATAGATTATGTTTTAAATGTAATTAATTGAGTCAACCATCTTCTATTTTCTTTCTGTAATAAATACTAATAATAATAATGTTTTCCAATAGGGAAGAGAACTTGGTGTACTTCTTTATCTTCACATGTGTAAGGAAACAACGGAAGAGCTACTGCCAATCGACTATCGAGCTATGGCCAATAATAGGTTGCACGGCCTACTAGGACGGACTCACTCGCTTCGGCCCTTGTGACTCCCTCCTGGTTCCAGAAAACAAGCTATGACTGTTACTGCCTGACGACACTGGGTGCTCCAGATGACTAGGCGCTCGTGACGCCTCTGTGTCACGGCAGCCTCAAAGGAGTGATTGGGTGTTCGGCACTGCGCGATGTGGCACATATGGCATACAAAGGTCTAGTGCGGCAGACGTTTCTGGTGACGACACAGGCACGACAAATCAGACGGCACGAAAATCTTAGGCGGCACTTTCGACGGCTTTGCCACAAATAAGCACAAATGAGGACGCGAACAAAGTTTCTTGTGCGGCACAGCGTTTCTTGTGCAGCACGACAAAAATATATATATAATTAACTGTTCATCAATTAATTACACCAGTTTACAGCCATTTTGACTTTCATGTCTGAGTGCACTTTTCTTATGGATTTTGGCCATAAAAGTTTTTTTATGGTCGCGTTTTCGAAATATTCATGTTTTTCCAAGTTTTCAAAGTTGCTCTCACATTTTAGAGTATAGCACGAGATTCAATTAACCGATGTGGTCAAAAGAGTACTCAAATTAAAGGCAACTAATCTTTATAACCCTCTCTCATATAGCTTTGAGATCGGCTTAGTATTTCAGAAGCTAGGCACTTTTTAAAGTTCCAAAATCCGGTTTTTTGTGAATTTTGGGTCTCGACAGCTCACAAATTGCCCTAGAAAAAATAGATTTCGCCAAGGTAAAATTATTTTTAAGAGTTTAGCGTATAGCCGACACTGTTACGAAGAAAATAGGCAATTGCTTTTGAGAATCTATGGATAAATCGCGGAGTAATACGCTATATATAGGGTAGGCCATTTAAAGTGGAAGCATCGGGTAACCCTATAACTTTTGACAGAGCTGTCAGATCGACTAATGATATAGCGCGTTGGAAGCGTCATTTCAAGACAATTTATACCATGGAACAGTACACTCCAAAAGAACGTGCTGAAATTGTTTAGCATTACATTCAAAATAACTTCTCGATTGTGAAAACCAAAAAATCGAAAAAAGGCTATTATGACTGGCCACCGAGATCACCCGATTTGACGCCGCCTGACTTTTTTTTATGGGGCTACTTGAAGTCAAAGGTATACACCAACAAGCCAAGGACACTAGCTCAACTCAGAGCCAACATACGCCGCGAAATAAGAGCCATATCGGTCGATACACTGGCAAAAGTGATGGAAAATGCAGAAAAAAGGACATTTTGCGGCCAAAGCTAATGGTGGCCATTTACGCGATATCATTTTCAAAAACTAACTATAAAATTTCTCCTTGGACCGAAATAAATGAATGAGATGAAAACAAAAAAAAAAATTTGTTTTCCCTCTTTTTTTTAAAAAACAAATGCTTCCACTTTAAATGGACTACCCTGTAGTAATAGAATTGCTTAATGATTTTAATGTTTTTTATTGCATACCTTTTATAATTGCGAAGTTTTTTATGGCATACTTTTTGGCTTAAAAAAAAGTTGTGACTCCTTCTTTGCCTTTGGAACAGCCGCGCTGATGATCTTCATTATAAACAGAAGAAATGGCCAGCACGAACAAGCACCGTGGTCGGCGAAGCCAATATTAAATACGATCCTATCGTAAGGAGTCACAATTTTTTTTTAAGCCAAAAAGTATGCCATAAAAAACTTCGCAATCGTAAAAGGTATGCAATAAAAAAAACATTAAAATCATTAAGCAATTCTATTACTATATTATCCGCGATTTATCCATAGATTCTCAAAAGCAATTGCCTATTTTCTTCGTAACAG
>JBAMBJ010000512.1:0-47920 GCA_037043495.1 Drosophila recens | reverse complement strand
ATTTACCTAAAAAAAACACATTGAAGGTATGCCTAAGAGCCCTTCGAAATACCTTTTCAACGATATATAGATCACATCTGTAGCTTCTATCGTATGGATGCTATGGGGGATTTTTAGCGGTTTTTAGCGAGTTCCCGCTAAACTAGCGATTTTTTCGAAAAAGTCGTAGAACATACGTTTTTAGATTTTTGACCAGGAACAAGTCCTCATTCAAACTTTTAAGCTAAATCAACGATTCGATCCAAACAAACAAACAGACAAACAAACAGACCGACTTCATCTCATTTTTTGAAGGTCCCTAAATTTTCAAAATTAATTATTTTTTGAACCAGTAATCGGATTTTGATGATCGAGGTCTCATTCGACGCGTATTTTTAATTAGAATAGTTGATATATGACACAAAAAATTTTACCGATAGGTTTGGAAGATATAACCTATTAACTGAATATATACGTTTTACTTTGAATTGGAATAGGGCAGCAGCAACAAAGTGTCATAGCAGCCAGTTTGATTGTTTGGATAGCTTAAATGTTTGAATGAGGACTTGTTCCTGTTCAAAAATCTAGAAACGTTTGCTCTACGACTTTTGCGAAAAATCGCTAGTTTAGCGGGAAATCGCTAAAAACCGCTAAAATTGAAACCACCATAGCATCCAAACGATAGAAGCTACAGATGCGATCTATATATCGTTGAAAAGGTATTTCGAAGGGCTTTTTGCACTGCTTGCAGCGTAATGCGGAAATTACCTGTTAGCTGAATACATACATTTTACTTAGAATGGGAATAGGATAGCAGCAGCAAAGTGTCATAGCACCCAGAGTTTAAGAGTGCTGATAGCTTTTGCGCTGGGCATGTGTGTTTGTAAAGGGGACCAGTGTTGCCAGACAATTTGCTTTAGCTTGTACAAACAATAATCAAAGTTGACAAAGCTATACTGTCAAAAAATATTGCAATTTCAAAACTTCTGAGGTCTTATTCAAAAATTTCTGATATCCCACAAAAAAAAACCTCTTTACGAGGTAAAAGTCTAGTGACGAAAACATTTTCATGCCCCAAAATTTCTGATATCCAATTTTGTGACGAATAATATTAAGTTTTACATATAAATTATTTTAAGCAAAATTTTTGCATTCGGCACTGCGCAAAACAGTGAGTGAGTTTTATTTGGTATGAAAAATTGATACATTTTAGCGCAATGTGCCGAGTGCCAAAATTTTGTTTAAAATAATTTATATGTAAAACTTAATATTATTCGTCACAAAATTGGATATCAGAAATTTTGGGGCATGAAAATGTTTTCGTCACTAGACTTTAACCTCGTAAAGAGGTTTTTTTTATGTATATATGGGCATTTCCACAGAAAGTTCCACCGCGGCCAAAAACGTAAAATTGATCAAAAATTCACATCTTTTGAAATTTTCTTCCAGAAATGTACTTAAGTTATTTATTTAAGCAATATCCGCTAGAAGAAATTCAATAGGATGAACATGTAGATACTACATTGGAATAAATTCACTTTTTCCATATTTATGTCAATTTTCTTAAAAATGGACTTCCAAAATGGACCATTTGTATTTTAACGATTACACTAAGTAGGACAGTAAAATTGAACCATGAACCATTTTAATTCAAAGAAATATATTGAAAGTTTAATTTAAATAAGTTTTTCGGACTGTTTTGATATATAATTTAATATATAATTTAATAATTTTATGTCCCGTGCGAATTTACGTCAAATTGAAATTAAAAAAAAGTGCAAGTCATCTTTGAAAAAAAATCATAACCATTTTTAAGAGGCATCAATGCACAAGAGTCTAAAACTAGTTGCCTCTGGATTCGCTGAAATTTGCGTTTGAATTGGTTGACCTCACAAGTCACTTCCATTTCGTGTCCCGTGCGAATCACTTAATTTTTTTCTATTATCTTGAAAATTAAAAATAACCCAAAATCAATCTTTGCACCAATGGAAGAGCTAATCAAATGCTATATGTTAAGCCCATCATCAGAAAAAAGAAACCGTTTCCTTTTTACAGTTTTTTTACTTTGAATGTGTACGAATGTCCCGTGCGCGAGTTTGGAAATGCCCATATATCACATTGCTTTATTGGGCTGTTGGAAAAACAATATTGCCCCTGTTTCATAGATTGTCTAACGAATAGCGTTTATTAAGACATTAAAATATCGGCACTAAGACCTAAACTAAATCAAGAGCTTAATTAAAACAGGTTTTGAAGGACAGCTCCTAATTTGAATTATTCCATTGTAGGGTGGCCATCTAGACAATCTGTCTGTCCTGTGTTGAGCTTTTTTGCGATTAAGTTCAAGCTGATAAGAAAATACTTACGCGCTGCTGATAAGCGACAAAAGTTTGATAAATGAACAACCCTAGACAAAATAAACAACAATATTTAGATTTAGCAACTACATTGCAACAAAGTATCACAAGTAAACATGGCAATTCATTTGCTGTTTTTATATTTTTTTACGTATTGTGCATAAGTCAGTCGTTTATCAGTTTTCAGCTGCAGCTGAGCAAATGTTGAAAACGTGTGTGAGGTTACGAGCGGGAAGAAGGCAGGGGATGTCCTTTACACGTACATACATATATCCTCTCGAAGATATTTAATTGATTCCAAAGTGCTCCTCGCTCTCTCTCTCTCTCTTTCTTCTTTGTTTGTCTCACTTACACATACGTATTTATGTACGCAGTGATATTTGTTGTTTTTGTTGCCGTTTAATGATTAGAAACATTTTTATTATTTATATTGTCTATAAAACAATAATAGGGGGACAATACAAGCATCAAGTACGTTCCAACTGCACCTTAACTACATATATAAACTGTATCTTAAAATGTGAGCTTATTAAATCAAAACCGCTCGAAATTTACCACTGCATGTCAAAAAAAAAAGGCGGCTTTTAAGCAAAAAAAAAATACATACATAGAAGTATGTATGTTCATCTGTAGCTTGGAAAAACAACACACGTAGCAATAAGTGAAAGTCTTGAGTCGCTTTCAACGATTCCTAGACCAAAGGGGTTGCTATGCAGCTACTTTAACCGACTGTCACAAAGAAAATAAACAACTTATTAAATTTAGCAGCCATTTTAGCATTCGTTTTGGGCGCGGCAGCCGGATTCCTAGAGTTTAATGTTTGCAATGGAATCGAGTTTAAGTTGCCACTTCACAAGTCCCCAGAAAATCTACGTAACTGTTACTTGCAGTGCTACTGTTATTAAGAGAACTGTTACTGCACGTGCACGTGCGCCTAAGTGTTTGTCACAGGATCGCAGAGCAATTAAAGTAGTACCAAACTTACCGCAGTCCCTTCCTCAAAGGCCACTGCCTCGAATGATTTTTTTTCGAAAATTTCTAATAGATCGTGTAAATCCTGCTGAGTCACATTGACCATATCGTTTAGCGTTATGCTGCACATTATTGCGGAGCTGCATTTACTGTACGTTTTGTGTGGGTGTCACGTTCGTATGTAAAATTATATTTGCAGCACACACACTTGCACACTAATTCGCAATTACAATTCACTCACAATTAATCGCCAAAAAATGGTAAGATACTTATGTAAACAAATTCTGTTCTTGACTTTTGCTCTTCTTTTTATCTACGTCTTAGCCAGTTTTTTTTTTATGTCCACTTTATCGTTTTCAAGTTTGTTTTTGTCAACGCCTTGTTAGGCAAAACGCGACGTCACCAACTCTAACCGCGACGTCAGCATGGAATTCGGCATCACTGTTCGAAAATAAAACAAACAATTGTACACGTATTTTATGAATTTCAACAAATTTAATTAATTAATTACGCGCTGGCGTTTATTTTTACTTTAATTACGACGTATATTGCGCACACGGACCGAAAACACACGTTTAACACACGGGACTGCTTTTAAATAGAGTTGTGTCGCTCGTTCTGAAAAAGTTCAAATGAACGGGTCATTAAGATAAACGAATGAACTTATTCAGTCAATCATGAACTAATTCTTTCATTTCTCAGTTGGTCAGTAATTTCCTTAAACAAATTTTTAATTTCTTAGAGAAATACAATTAGAATTATATACATGGAGCTTCGCGATTGGATTCAATTTCTTCTTTATTTACTTGTAACAATGCTTCAATTTCATATACATAATTTTAAGTTTTGAACAATGTGAAAGAATACTTAGGCCCAAAGCCAGGCTATAAGTAAATTAAAAGATAGTCCTGAATCTAATTGGCATTTGTCGTCTCTTTTAATAAAAAAAACTTTAAACACATTTTACATTCCACTAAGATGAAACAGTTGTAGCCGACATTCACAACGTTCATAGTTCATGACCAACTGAATATCTGAGCTAAATGACTGATTTAGCTCACGACTAAAAAATGAACGATTGAACTTATTCACCAAATTGAACTAAAAAGCCCAACTCTACTTTTAGCTAGAGGTGGAGAACTATCGATAGTCGGCACCAACGATAGTCAGCGATATTATTTTTCAAACCATCGACAGCTATCGATAGTTTTCGATATTGTGTTAAATTAAAAAAAATTTTAAATTTGTCTTAATTTAGGTGTAATAAAACTAAAAATAAATCATATTCGTTATCAACAATACTGTTTCGCTATTAGCTCTTGTAATAACCAAAATTCTGCGATCTAAAACTTTTTGTCAAGCCTACTGAACATGCGGTAGGACTCGTCTGAAGTGGCGGGCACACATAAATATATATTAAAACATTAAAATTTGTATTAGGTTTAGTTCCGTTACATTCTTCGGTAAAGGTCTGGAGCAGTAGCCAGCAGTGCTGCCAAAGTCGCTTTTTTTCCCGTCAAATCTGGCTGTTTTCAAAGGCCATTTGCTAGAAAAATTTGCAAACAGCGGGCAGCGGGAATTCTGGCTTTTTTGTTTGTTGAAATGCTTTTTTTCAGATTTTTTTGTAAATGCCTAAATTAATGGAAATTAAAACCCAATATAACAAAATTCGCTTCGTGAAATGGCAAAATAATGACAGCACTACAAAATTTTAGACTGGAGTCAATTCCTAAAAGGATTCTGGGGGCAACAATACTTTTGCAGAGTTGGCTAAGGAAGTGGAGCGCATATTTAGCCAAGTTTATCTTGTGAAAACAAAACTTAAAAGTGTACTTTATATAAGGTAAATGGTTTATTTGTTTGCTACTTATAACGAAAATAATATATTTGAATTTAGAATTTACAAATATGGCTTGCGCAGATAATAATAAATTCCTGCGGATGATAAGAACAGGATTATCATATTAGGAGAATTACATCTTATGAATAAAAGATCAGCTGCTGCTCAAATGGCTCACTTTATTTATAAACAACTGTTGTTATGCGCTCACTCAACCCTTTTCGGGATAAAAACAGAAATTAATGAATTGAAAAACTAGCTTTTTTATGGTCCTTTAAATAAATTTTTCAGTTTTTTTGCATCGTTCTTCCAGTCAAAAACTGTTTTTTTTTTCCAAAAACAAAGTTGGCAACACTGGTTGCCAGTCTCAAAAAAACAAAAAAACACACACACAAAAGAGGGCTATTTATGATTATTTACATCTTATGAATAAAAGATCAGCTGCTGCTCAAATGGCTCACTTTATTTATAAACAACTGTTGTTATGCGCTCACTCAAGCCTTTTCCGGATAAGAACAGAAATTAATGAATTGAAAAACTAGCTTTTTTATGGCTCCTTTAAATAAATTTTTCAGTTTTTTTGCATCGTTCTTCCAGTCAAAAACTGTTTTTTTTTTCCAAAAACAAAGTTGGCAACACTGGTAGCCAGTCTCAAAAAAACAAAAAAACACACACACAAAAGAGGGCTATTTATGATGAATTTAGGTGAACAAATTTTTAAGGGGTTTCCACTATTTTTTTTTTTTTATTGAATTTTGAAATTTGAAATTTTCAATGCAAAATGAGCTTTTGCATCGTTGCTTTGTGAATGTTTTCAATAATAGTGGGATTCCGGTAAACGTTTTTGATTTGGTTTAGATTTGGTTTTTGATTTCGCAGTCAGCTGTTCACAGCTGCTCCATACAAAATTTTCAGTGTGCCCAGAGCAAATCAGGGAAATGTGGTCTTACTAATTGATTTCGTGAAGTCAGCTCTGAGGCTGATTTCGTTTTCATTTTGATTTGGTTTCAAGCAGCTGCGTGACAGTTAGTGTTTGTTTACATTGGAAATCTGCGAATATTCAATAAAAACTTTTTCAATGAGCAAACTTCCGCTTAATAATAATAATAAATTTCCTTTTCTGGCATTTTGTGCAATTACGCCCATTTTTGGTATACTTTTTAGTTGTCAATCAGTTGTTCGCCCAGGCTGTCAGCTGTTCACTAAATCAAAAAATAATTAGTGTGCAAAAAGGGTCATTCCGTCAACTGTTTTAGATTTGGTTAAAAATAATCTGAGCCAAATCAAAAACGTTTACCGGAATCCCACTAATATGTTCATTTTTGTATTAAAATTTTAAAATGCATTAAAAAAAAACTAGTGGAGACCCCGTAAAATTATTTTTACCTAAATTCATCATAAATCGCCCTCCTTCTGTGTGTTTTTTTTTTTTTTTGAGACTGGCTACTGCTTCTAGACTGTTAAGGGCGCTTCAGACGAGCACTTTTTCACCGACTCTTTTTGTCAAAAAGAGATTTTTTTCGTGTCCGGATCGCTCACTATCGCTCACCGATGGAATAGAACGTGTTCTGTTTATTTATTTGTTGTGCACAGCTGACGCAACAGTGTGACCACAGCAGCATAAGACCAACAATCTCTTAACTTTTTTGTGATTTTTGGTATTATGCTGTAACACTGAAGTTTGTAAGGCCGGACTTCAAAACATCGAACATTTCGAGCGTCCAAAATGTTTTCAGCTAGAGCGTACTACGCTTTACAAAATAATTTCGAGCATGTTTGCAACCCTTTTTTTATATGGAGTTTTGGCCTTGCAAACATATTTTCGGCTAAAGCGTACTATGCTTTAAGCTGAAGTCATTTCCAATAATCCAGAGCAAATATTTTCTTATTTAACGACAAATAAACTTCATAAAAAAAACATTCTTCGCTGCTGCAAACATTTAATGTCTGTTATCGCACTGTAAACAAACACCAAACCTGACTGATTGTAATTTTGATAGTTATTATCGAACTATTGACTATTGAAAAACATGCTCCTATTATTAAATGTTGACATAAACAAATAATTCCCTCTATATTAGAAAAGGTAGTAATTATGTAGCTCAGTCGTTTAGTAAGTCGATTGTGAACGAGTCGGTCATATAGATTATTTTGTCAAGTGTTTTATTCAATCCTTATATATTAATATATAACTAAACACTCAGAGTCTCTCGGAGCTTTTGATCTAGCAAGTTAAGTTGTCCCCTTTGGGGGCAATAAGTTAAAAATTAAAAAAAAAATCGGAAAATTTTAACATTCAAAAAATCTCAATTTTAAGCTGGCGTCGCACGGTCGTTTTTTTACCGACACTTTCACCGTCTGTGAATTTACCCATTCTCAAAATTCTCTTTCACTTTCCCACCAAAATATAATCAAGTTTTGTATCTCACGGAAATTGCTCACACTCAACACATTTTTAGTTCGCCCTCACTTTATTTTTTCCGATACGCTAGTGTTGGGTTGCTCATGAGTGAGTGAACAAAAAAGAGTTGCTCCCTGAATTGAGCAAGTGAACATGTTCCTTCCAACTTGCTCTTTTTTGCACACTTGCTCAGTTGCTCAGTCTTGTTCAGTTGCTCTTTTTTGTTCACTTGCTCAGTTGCTCAGTCTTGTTCAGTTGCTCTGTATTGCTCTTGTTTGTTCACTTGCTCAGTCTTGTTCAGTTGTTCTGCTTTGCTCACTATCGCCCAAATGTTCTTATTCTTTATTTCCTTTTATTCGTTTGGAGAAAAGTATAAAGAAGTGAAGGGAAATAAATACTTTCATTATTTTACTTTTTTAATTTGGTTGTTTGTTATGAAGGGAATATATTATCATTATTTTATTTTAATTTTGTCACTTTAGTTTTATGTACATGTATATTAAACATAATAAAGTGATGAATCCGATTTAAATTGAAATGTATGAAATGTATAACGTATAAAATTTTCTATTTGTTGAGTGAGGGACTTAGAGCAGTTGGCCACTGAGCTACTGACCAAGTGAGTGACTGAGCAACTGAACAAGTGAGTAACTGAGCAAGTGAGCAATCTGAACAAGTGAGCAACTGAACAAGTGAGCGATCAGAGTGAGTTGACTCACCTAAAAAAAAGAACAAGTGAACATGTTCACCTAAATGAGCACTGTTTACACAACACTACGATACGCACAAAAAAATACCAAAAAAAGTGCAATGTTAATGTAAATGAAACAATTTGTTTTTACGACACCGACAGCTTTTTAACAAAAAGTGTTGGTGAAATAACGCTCGTGTGACGCCAGCTCTAAAACTTCCATTTATTTTTTGTTTAAAATATTTTTTCTACATTTCTACATTATAATGCCAACATTTATTTAAAATGAATTAGGTTTTATTCAAACACCTCTTTTTTATTTCCGTCTCCTTTAAGCTTGGTATAAACTGATGCTGGGCTTTACGCTTTTTGCTGAAGGCAAGCAGAGAGACTGTGCTGCCAATGCAGCACAAAAATAAATTGTTAGGTGGTAACACTGTTGCGTCAGCTGTGACTTGCACCACCGATTTGTATTCATGAAGGAGATATCGAGCCCTATTTGCGACAATAAAGTATGCGCCATTTTCCGAAATTTTTTTTTTTATGCTAATATGTTTATAAACACCACCCGCATCTGCACCTAAAATATTACATTTTTATTTTATATATTTACGGAGATATTGACCTGTGAATAATAACGTAAGCGACAAATGACTCGAAGAAATCAACTTAACGAAACCTAAAAAACTCTCTCCTGTAAAATTGCGTTTTGGCGCATACGTTATTGTCGCAAATAGGGCTCGATATGTATATGCGATGGCATGCAAAAACAGCGCGTGTTGTGTGCGCCCATTTTTATAAATAAAAAAAAAAACAAATGTATTTAATTTATGTACACAGAATTTTTTTCGATTTTGCTGATATTCTACCAATATTTTCATCGTTTTTAACAACATTTTAATGACTGTTCTTTGTTCTAACTTGTTTGCTGGCAGCTTGAATACTCTAATGTCTAGAAAAACTCTCATTAGTTCGATAATTTTTGTAGCCCAGTCAGCCTTCTTTAAGTCTCCATACTAATCTTTAACGCCACCTCATTTTCAATATGGAGTCGAGGCCCAGACGAACACATTTTTTGTCAGTAAAGTATGCGGATTTGGTGAGTCGCGCTCCATGTATCCGCCACGAACTCTAACGTTTTACTCATCGTGTTGTAGTGTTCTGCTGCATATAATTTGTATGTACATATGTCTGCTGCAGGGAAGTTCTAGTTTCCGGCTGGTTCTAGGTAAAATTCCTTTTGAAATTTCCCATTCCATAGGAACCAAACGTGCAGGGCATTAGAAAAAACATGTATAAAATAACATCTACACATGTTTGAATTTAAATGTTATACTTAAACATAATTTGTCCACAATTGCATATATTTTAGCACTGATAAGAAAAAAATCAAAATATAATTACACATAGGGTATTTAATGTATTCTTGTATAGTATAATCTATTGTTCTACGGCTTTAACATTTATATGTATTTATTTTTCCGCATTTTGAACGACTATAAATGTTATTTTCGAGTCTGGTGTTAACATAACTTCGTGATTTTTTGTGCGAACTCTCATCATTAACAACTCATCCGTAGGATCAATTTGGTTCATGCCTCTCTCCAGCCTGCCCCTAATCTCTTGAAAGAGGCCAACAAATTTCACGGATGCTTCATGTTCCATTGTGCTTTTTACTGGATGTCCTAGTTCGTTAATAACAACAATGTCACGGATGTTTTTCATTTCTTGGATTTGTCTGACTGCTTCTTCCACATATCGACGTGATCGGGGTGACTAAAGATACAAGTTAATGAAAAAATAATAATTTTAATTGAAACTAATTATTGTTGTACCTTTTCTGGAGGCTTTTGAAACATGTTGAACAAAAGTATCGGTTATTTTTTTAATCTGTATATTTCTACATTTTAGGTTGCCCTGGAAAGTTTCTAAGGTAACGGTTGTTATATGGGTTTCTGGGTCAAAAGATAGTTGGTTTAAATACCTCTGTTAAATGTAATTACATCACAAAATACCAAAAGGGTTCCTAAAACTAAATTATGCTATATTTTATAAACCCAATAGTTTAGATTTTTAAGCCCTAGTCAAGGTTTTATAAGATTTGTCCTGAGTACCGAGTTTAAGAGCAAATCTATAACGGGGAATCATAGAAAAAACGGCCCTAAATGGGATAAAAGTGTTATTTCTTGACAAGAAAAGCAGGAAACAGAATTTAATGTGAAACTTTGTACAGTTTTTTGATGGGTCAGAAAAAAAAGTTATTTTCCAGACAAACTTAAAGTGAGGCTCAACATTTTCATTCACAATTCGTTCATATTATACATCCAGGGTTGCCCATATTCGACGGACCCATGTTTTTTTTTAAATTATCAAAGAAAAAAATAAAAATTTGGCGGTTGGCAATCTTAATCATTTAATTTGTTCCAAGTAGATTTGTTTACATCAATTTTTGAATATGATATCTCTCAAATGGCCGCCTCTGGCGTTGATGGCGTATTGTGCCCTTCTTGCAGCATTTTCCATCGTTTTCGCCAACATTGCGGCCGGAATAGCGGCTATTTCTTCACGAATATTGTCCTTGAGCTCTTCTACGGTCCTTGGCTTGTTAACGTAAACCTTTGACTTCAAATATCCCCACAAGAAGAAGTCAGGCAGCGTCAAATCGGGCGAACGCGGTGGCCAGGCATGGCCATTTTCATTTTGGAAGAAAAACGGCCCAATGACCGTTTTCGCACTAACGCCGCACCAAACTGTGACTTTTTCGTCATGAAGAGGCACTTCTTCAATCTCCTGAGGATTTTCAGTGGCGTAAATATGGCAATTTTGCTTATTTACGGTCCCATTCAATGTGAAATGGGCTTCATCGGACATGATAATTTTGTTGTTTTGGTAAAAATCTGCTTGGACTGACGCTTCAAACGCGGTATGTCATTAAGCGATCTGGCATCTCTGTCAAAAGTTATGGAGTTGTCAGATGGGTCCGTCGAATATGGGCAGCCCTGTATTTTCTATGATTATTTATGCCACAGTTTAGTTATTTCGAAAATACTGAATGAGTACAATGTGAACAGAAGGTGGTGGATTTTTATTGAAAGTATCGATTTGCTATAAAATATGTGTGGAAGCCTTAAAAAAGTTTTAGAACTGCAACTAAAAAAATTAACTATGTATTTCATTATCGTTTTTATTAATGCAGTAGAATTTATCGTTTATTCGATTATTGTTATTGCACGATATATCGTATTTTTCACTCAAAGAAATTTGGTCACACAGCTTTATCGAACAAACAAAATTTTATTATTTGCCATTTGTTGCAAACGATAAAGTTAAATTTTTAGTCGTGATGGCAAGTTAATTTCCAACTTTTTTATAGGTTTGCTAATAGTTTCTTTCATATACAGTCTCAAGAAGTCGAGGAAACGCTGAAAAGAATTCAAAGCCACAAAGGTGTTGTTGGTACAATTGTCGTCAATAACGAAGGTGGGTGATACGATTCGATTTCGCATGCCTCATTAACACAGAGTTAACTTATTAGGTATTCCGGTGAAGTCAACGCTTGACAATACGACGACCGTACAATACGCTGGCCTGATGAGTCAACTGGCCGACAAGGCTCGAAGTGTTGTCCGTGATCTGGACCCGTCCAACGATATGACATTCCTTCGGGTCCGCTCTAAAAAGCACGAAATTATGGTTGCGCCTGACAAGGACTTCATTTTAATTGTAATCCAAAATCCAACGGATTAAATGCTTACGATGTGAATAATGCTCTGAATTTTCTTATTTAATATTAATATTATTTTAATAAATGGTACCAATCAAAGGCAGCTTGAGAGATTGCAAATCAGCTATCATATGATGACATCACAAGAAGTACATTAGCAGTGCTGCTAATTTAGCTTTTTCCCCATCAAATCTGGCTGTTTTTAAAGACCAATGGCGGGAAAAATTTGAAAATTGCGGAAAACGGAATTTCTGGCTTTTTTAGAAATGCATTTGGGTTTTTTTTAATGATGCCACCAATTTCACGGCTGCCACTTGCAACAAAAAAGATTGTGTACCAAAAATATACCATTTTGGATAAATCTGTAAAAAAAAAAGTTAGCCAACGCGCTAAACATATGTATACCAGTTTTGGTAGAAATATACCAAATGTATGTAAGAGTTGAAGCTTAATCATATGCTTTTATCGGTATTTGCCAATACCACCTCCACTACTTTATGGCAAACTATCAATCACAATATAAAAAGTGCGCGTAAAAGGTGGGTGATTAACACATATTTTTTGCGTGCTCATGCAACCACTAAAAACCACACGAGTGCGATGGGTGACTTTCAACAAAAAAATTAAAATAAATCGCGAAGAATTAGACGACCTGATGAAAGTCTTTTAAATAAAACACATAAGTTAAGACCATAACAAAACGCTGTTTTTGCGCTTTTTCAGAATATTTTCAGCTTTTTTTTTCAATCTCTCCAGTTAACCGCTTATTTTGTATATAAAAAGTTGGCAGTACTGTACGTTAGCATTGCAGTTATTTAACATTCAGTGAGTAGTGTTATTGTTATTTAGATTTGTATCGAGTGTTTCGATCTGTTATATATTAGTGGGATTCCGGTAAACGTTTTTGATTTGATTTTGATTTTTCAGTCAGCTGTTCACAGCTGCTCCATACAAAATTTTCAGTGTGCCCAGAGCAAATCAGGGAAATGTGGTTTTACTAATTGATTTCAAAAAATCAGCTCTGAGACTAATTTCGTTTTCATTTTGATTTGGTTTCGAACAGCTGTGTGACAGTTGGTGTTTGTTTGCATTGTAAATCTACGAATATTCAATAAAAACATATTCGATGACTTTCTTTCGGCATTTTGTGCAATTATGCGCATTTTTGAATACTTTTTAGCATAGCTCGCAAATAACTGTCGACCGTTTCTCGTTGTCTGCAAATAAGTGTCTTTTGCTTACTCTTTACGAAAAGACTCAGCGAGCAACTGTTTTTTCGGTTCATAAATGAGTTCGCTCGCGCTCGGAGCGAAAACGTTTTTTTCTATTTTGTTTTGTTCTCGTTGTTCCAATACCGTTTCGTCGTGTTCAATGAAGCAAACGGTATTTTGCATATGTATTGGTATACATTCACACGCATAGGCATTTGCTTGCCTAAGCGTCTGTTTTGCAGACGAAATTCATTAATTGCGATCGTGAATTGAGTGTGTGAAGTTGTGAAATATTTGTTGTGCAAAATGGGAAGAGACACGAATAAAAAAATGCCCCAATTCTTTAAATTTAATTTGGGAGAAGACCGTTTGCTTTGAGTTTTTCGGTCAAACGGTCTTTTGCTGAGTCTCATTGTGCGAGCGTTTTTCGTTTCGCTCTTTACGCACTGCTCATTGAAAGACCGACATACAAAGAGCTCAACGAAAAGAGCCCAACAGAAAGCATAAATGAAGACAGCAAGAGTCTCTGCTCAGAGCGAGAGCGAGAGAGTACGAACTTTTTCGGTTGTGCTCGCAACGAGAGCGCAAGAAAAAAACGGTCGACAGTTATTTGCGAGCTATGCTTTTTAGTTATCAATTAGCTGTTCGCCCAGGCTGTCAGCTGTTCACGAAATCAAAAAATAATCAGTGTGCAAAAAGGGTCGTTCCGTCAACTGATTTAGATTTGGTTAAAAATAATCAAAAGCAAATCAAAAACGTTTACCGGAATCCCACTATTGTATTACATTTCAGCTGAGTTAACACAAAGACATTAAGGGTATTCTTGAAACAGTTAAAGTTTTTGTTAAGGTTTCGTTTAAGAAAATTAAATCAAATGACTGTTGGCAGGCTGTCAATTGATAATTGAAATAATCAAACTCTTCCATTATGAATGATTTCACTAATACAATTTAAAGTCAACTCGCTTTGCTAATAACATGGTTTTTCAGGCCGATATGTATTTTTGTATGTCATTTGTTTTTAGCTTAAAAGCTGTTAAGCACGTATAAATATGTTTGTATTTCATTTCATTGAAATTTTAAGAGTCGGGAGACATTCTTTTCGCAACATTTCACTATTAAGCACGGTTGACACTTAAAAGTATTTGATTAAGCCAAACAATTGAATGATTATCTAAAAAAAATTAGGTTCATTTTAAAGAATTTAATTTAAATAAAATAAATAAGTACAAAAACAATAAGACAAAAACAAAGAAAAAATTCGTGTGTACATTTTTAATAATAGAAACATGGAAAGTTAGGCCAAGGCTATTACATGGTAGAAAATGTAATTTTTGACTGCAAGATGACGAGCGGTAGTGAACAAAACAGATCCACTGAATAGAAATGAACAATTTGGAAGGAACATGTTCACTTGCTCACTTCAGTGAGCAATTCTTTTTTGTTCACTCACTCATGAGCAACCCAACACTAGTCTGTCTGTCGACAAGTCGTGTGGTGGTAGTGGTGAAAACTTAAAAGTTTTAACAAATGCATTTAATATAACGCTTAAAGAATATAAGTGATCACAATTTGTGATAAAAACTCTTCGAATTCAGCGCTCACACAGTGTACGCGTGTGCAAAGAAACAAATAAGAAATTTAACAAAGAAGGTAAATGTGAAATTGGGCGTGCAATAGTAAAGAAAATGGCGTAATCAGGCACTCAACCAACACCAACCAACAAACGACGACGCAAACGGAATTTACGCTCCCCAATCAGCCAGTCAGCTTTTAATGGTCATTCTTCCAATATTTGATTTAAAAACCAGAAATATATGTATACATACATATATGTGTGCATATAAAAATGGTGTGAATGTGAAAAGTGCTTTAATTTGAGCACATAGCAGCGTAAGCGTTTTCAACGCAACTTTTTTGTGCAGCCATATTTGTTCCGTGAAAAACGAAAATGATATGTATGTACATATGTCTGTGTTTTTTATATGTATGTATGTATCATAATACATACATGCATATAAAGAATTAACTGAAAAAAGAATCAGTTCGTATCAGATCGTCGTCCCGTTGTTCGCAAACTTAAGCAATTTTCAACGATTTGTACAAAGCAAAGTCGATACGTTGTATTATGTACAAATGTTGATACATATATACATACGTACATACGTTCAATATCGACGATGGCATCACACAAGAGCTCACACGCACACAAACACAACCATACCTCATGCACGCACGTTCGCACGTACTACGTAGAGACAATATGTATGTACATATGTTTGTATGTATGTTTTGACAGCGGCTGGTACATAGCAGAGAGTTGAACACATAAGGGCTGGCTCAATTTATAAATAAGAAGCGAAGCATGTGCTGCGCAGCAACTGCGCTGTCGCTGTCCATCGCTGCTGCATTGCAGCGCAAGGGATTTTATTACGTACAGCTCGAGCGACAACAGCTCCGTCGTTGGGTTCGTTTATATTTTTGGATATTTACATACGTATACGTATGTATTTATATATACAAATATATTATGCGTATATGTCCAATACATGAGTCTCAGCGCATCTAGGAGAGCTCTTATTGTATACATATGTGCAACGTAACGTAAATCGCGACGACATAAATACAACGTAACGCTTAACGGTTCAATCCCCACCCGCAACGAGTAATCCATGTATTTTTTAACGCATATCACATAAGAGGTACAACAACAAAGTCAAATTTTATTTTGAACTGAATTAATTGTTTACAATCTATGTGTCATAAATCTACAGTCAATGTATGGAAAGCTGTTGTGATAGATTAATTGTAGGTTGTGATTTAAATATTAACAAATATCGTGAGTCTGAACAGTGAAACTTCAATAACGAATTCTTAAGTGTGAATCACGTGAAAAATACAAATACAAATACACTTGCGAGAAACAGCACTGTCGCAGCAAATAACAAAAACTGTTTCCACGAATCAAATGGAAAAGATAACATGACTCAATTGTGATTTTTTTTCCCAGTCAGCGTTGAACAGATTTGAAATTTAAAATGAATTTTTTATGAAATGAAAGAAAGGATTTGAAACGTGAATGTTGGAACATTTCCAACCCACAGTCCAAAAATAATAACAATAGTAACAGACTAGATCTTGAAATTCCTTTCGACAACTCGTATTTTGTCAATATCTTATCAAGTATCGCGTCAGGTGTACTTAATTACGATGCACATACTCCCACCACATTACAAATTGGAAAAATATCAATCGATGTCCCGAAGTATGACACGCTTTGTGAACGGCGCACCAAGCAATGCATTTCGATTTTATCATAGCGTGAACTATTCACCATAGTACAATGTTGCTTTTTATTGTAGGTTGAACTTTCGCCCTTCTGACCGTCTAATAAATATCTACTGTTGACAGTGCACAGTGGCTATACTAGGACAATTGAATGTGTAATCAAATTTATCGGATTCTGTTCTAGTTAAATTTGTATATTATTTTACTTATTTAATTTGGTATTTTCGGTATTTGATTAAAGTATTGAACTTAAAAGCTAAGTTTAAAATTGTTTTTTAAATAAACATTACATTAAATATTTGGAATGGCGTTTGCTATATAAATGTTGTAAGCTTAAATTGAGTAAGTTGTAGGGTATTTACATAGGGAAGCAGCTGCCAAACCCAGAGCGATCAAAAGTGGCCAGCGTGCTGCCAACTTTATTGCCGCAGTTGACGCTGCAATCGCAGTAGCACAAAAAACGCACAACAACCCCAATGAGATACACACACGTACATGTGCACATACATACACTCGCGCACAGTCGAATATAAGCTCTCGCACAAAGTGGCGAGTGGCCGACCAGCATCAACAGTAGCAACAATAACAGCAGCAGCTTTCTTCCCTTACTCTACTTTACAGAAAGCAAACTGGTTTTCATCCCCGTTGTGCAGCCTTTAGTTTTCATTTGATTATTACTGTGACATCGGTGGGGAAATGAGTCTCCAGAATTTACAAAATGCCCAGTTAATCTCTAGCTACATTAGCCACCAAATCTTGGGCAGCTTTTAAATTTAGCGGCTTGTTAAGGCATAGCAAAAATACTGCAGAGTAATCATGTTTATCAGTTAATTGGTCAGATGGGTGGGGGTCGCTGAAACATGGAGATTGGAGCATGTGCTTGCTCGTGTCTATCGAAGTGTTGTCAGATGATATGGCTCGTAAATACACGTAAAAACTTTGGCCTACGTGTGTAAATATACATATAACTAGCCTTATCGCTGAGGCGAACTGAAATACAAAAACCAAACACATTAAAGTTAAAATAGCAAAAATTATTTTTGGCTTTGATTTTTCTTGAGCGACATAAACACACTGCCAAATTGCACAAAAATATTAAATTTTCATGAAACCGAATTTCGTTGAATATATGTATGTATAGTATGAGTTCGGATTAGAGATTGCAGCTTTGAATCAAAAGTTCGGATTTACATCTACAGATATGTGCATATATTGTAGATGGACTATTTGATCGTGAATTACAAACGACTAAGCATAACAAGCAAGTATCATAACTTGTAATTTTGGAAAAGATTTAAAAAACAAAATCAAATTTTTACTTTAAGTTTTGAGCGCAACTTTAGTTCAAAAACAACCGGTTTTCTTTCCTAAAATAAACATTCAAGCGATTGTCTCGAAAAGATTGAAACACGTTTCATACCAGCTGGATAGCAAAAATATTCAGGATTTTGGTACAACACCTGCCGGAACCGACTAAGCTACCTGTACCTACCTTCCTGCGAACAACTTATTCGTTCAAATATTCAAACATATTGTCATGTGTAGCTTATCATCTCTCCTTAAACAATCGAGCCTTGACCCAACCATTTGTTTAATTAGTAGCATGGATGCAAAAAAAAGTGTGAATAAAATGAAGCACCAGGAGCAAGAAAATGAAGTAGATCAACACAATAAAAGGGCTACAAAGAAATAATTGCAAAAATTTTAAATTGGAAAAAAATATTTCAAAATATGTAGTGTAACTCCACTTGTGCATAGCTTCGTCTGTAGCTGTGCTCTCATTTTAAAAGGAAATACAAAAGTCGCCGACGATGATGATGTCGACGACAGAGAGACCTTTTATTTACTTGTTGGCATAGGGAAACGGAGACCTGTAATCTGAGTACGGTGAACATCTGTTCGATCTGAAATGTCTTTTTTCGAGCACAAAGAAGATTTCACCAAGAAATTGTTGGAATACAGATGCAACGCCCAACTACTAATTCAATAATACACATACAAATATATGAATGTGTGTATGTATGTATGTATGTATTGTGCATTTGGGTGCATTTTATATAAGTACATCGAAGCAACTCTTAACGTGTGTGTGTGTATGTTTTTGTGTGTGTGTGTACACTGTATGAAAATACACAATGCAAAGTGTGAAACAAGACTCTTTTTTCACATACGTACCTGCTTTATTTTATTCCAGGTAAATCGACGTCGACGACAACTGAATACCTAAAAGCAACAGAGCAACAACAACTAGAGGCAACATCGACGCAGCGGCACGCAGAATAAAGAAACAAGGAAACATTTGCACAGAAACCAACAAGCAACAACGACAACAACAAGAACTACAACTACAACAACAGCAACGGCAGCACAGCAGAGCTCCGACAAGAAAAACCACTTCAACAAAAGAGGATAACATATTGAAAGAGCTCTGCACACTCGCATACACGCATACGCAGGCTCACAGACACAGACGACAACGGAGCTGCCAACTCACACGTATATGTACGTGGGAAAGTAAACCGACATCTTTTTACGACAACGTCTCAAAGTCGTATAGTTTTGCAATCAGGCAAGAGAGCGAGCAAGCTTGAGCTTAGTTGGACAGGCAAGCAGGGCCAGGGCCAGCCCTTTGATAACGCAAGCACACGCGCACACTCACACACTCTTACGCCCACAGCGCACAGGCAAGCGATCAACAAAAAGAGCGACCTCAGCTGAGCAGTGCGGCAGAGAAAGAGAGAGTGAGAGCACTAACGTGAGAGAGTCTGGTACGCGTCAAGTCTTCGTTGTGGCTGTTGCTTTTCGGTGTTTCTTAACAACCGTCAAAGCAAACTTCGGACGCACAGCAGAATAAATAAGTGGCGAGTCTAGCATCACATTCGTGAAAGTGCGTCGTTGCTGAGCGTGAGCGTAAACAAGAGAGTGTTTTTCAACTTGAAATTGAGCACTCGACTGCATTTACGAAACAACCAGTGCTGCCACATCGCTAAAAGCAACATAGGCACATGCAAACAAGTAAAATTAATAATAATAACAACTAGTAAAGAACCATCTAGCGAGGGAGCCACACACTTCAAACACTAAGCACTTCAGACTCCAAATGAAAACGCTAGTGCTCAGTCCAGACGATCTGCAGAACTTTAACAAGTTCATCTACGATCCGAAGTCGGCAGCCCAATTGGCCGCTAGTGCAGGCGCCATTGCAGCAGCCGCCCATGGACATGGACAAGGAAACGTGCAGCTAGTGACGGCTGGGGCAGCAGTACCCGTCTCAACAGTGGGCACAGTGAGCGGTGCGGGTACTGGCACAGTAAACAGCGCCAATAAGCTAATGGCACTCCACTACTATCTGAACCACCAGGGCAACTATGTGGGCACCCAGCCAGCGATTAGCCAGTCGGGCAGCAACAGTGCAGCAGCTGTACATGCGCAGCAGCAGCAGCAGCAGCTGCTTGCCCAGTCGCAGACGCAGTTGAAGCAATTGCAGCTAAAACAGCCAACAATACACCAGCACCAGCAGCACATTAGTTATCACCATCATCATCCATACTACCAGCAGCAACAACAAACGCAATTGAGCCACAGCCATCCAGCCACACATCATGCACAACACAAGGTGCAGGTCCAAACAAACAGTCAACAGCAGCTGCAGCAACAACATCAACAACAGCAACAAAGCCAACTGCCTGTGCATGCCCTGAATCAGAATTCTAATTTTTCGGCGGCCAGTTCCAGCACGGGAGGCACTGCCTCCAGCCATGCGCCCACGCAGCAGTCAAACGGCTCCAGCGTTTCTCCCACAATCATCAGTCATCAACCTCGTGCCGTTGTTGCTGGTGGCAGCAATAGCAACATAGCAGCTGCTGCAAATGCTCTGCTACGTGCGACGGCAGTAGCAACTGCTCCAGCATCGTCAACGTCATCATCATCAGCGTCGTCATCCTCTTCTACATCGTCCGCCTCATCAACATCCACATCCGGCTCCGCCAACTGTGCCAAGAAACTGAAAACTGAGCCGTTGCTCTCGCAATACAATCAAACGGAACGCCTCAACTTTGCCAACACGTATATTGTGTGGAGTGAGGAGCACTGGCGCCGTGTCATTTTCCACGACGAGCGGCGCTTTAATTTGGACGGCCCAGATGGTTTCTCTTATTACTTTCACGATTTACGCAACTATGAGCGCAAACTGTCTCAGCGACCGCGCGGCAACTCAGTCTACATCTACCTGATGATCTGTGTGGGCGGGCCCATTTACCTGGAGGTGTCATCCGCCAAGCAACGGCCCGAGTCCTGCATTGAAGCGATCATGCGAGAGCGTCCGAACATCGTCAGCAAACTTGGCGGCAATACTGAGTTTGTTTTACAGGATCACAATTGGATGTCGCACGCCCTACCCACCGCCCAGGAGCTGCTCAATACTGAGGGTCTTAAGACGCAAAAATGGCCAACAATTGCACACGATTTAAACATCATGGAGAACATCTGGGGCTGGCTTATCCGCGAGGTGTTCGATGGTGGACGAAAGTTTTCGCGCAAAGACGACTTGATTTTCCGCATCAAGGAGGCGTGGTCGCGTTTGCCACACGATCTGATTACCAATTTGTACAGCACGCTCCCAGAACGCATCACCGAGCTGTATTACACTCAAGGCGTCTACACGAATTGTTGACAACCGACGCTGCAAAGCGTTGGATGTGATGAGAGTTATGATGAGGATAATGATGATGCTGGGAGTGGACTGGGAAACATGACAGTGGCACATGACAGAAGCTCCCTCACATGGCAGCTGCTAACACGCATCACGTTTTAAGTGGCCCGTTAAGCTGAGCCTAGGACTAGAACAAGGACGAGGGCGTTGGCGATCGCAAATATTTTCGTACATTTAACTTTACATTTTTTGTGTATAGCTTTAAGAAGTGTGCGTGCAACTGCAGACGGGAGCAAGCAAATCTAAACCTATATCTGTATCTGCTGCTGTCCGCATTCGATAATGTTTAGTTATGTGTTAATATAAAACTTATAAATAATGCGAGATTCCCGAACGCCACGTGTGGCAACACTGACAATGCCATGGGGATATCCTCAGGTTTGCCAATGTTGACATACCGCTTTGTAATTAGTGTTTTTATGAAACTGCAGTAATCCCCCAGTTCCTCCCCGCACACATCCCTTTCCTTAACCCACACCCCATCCCACTTAGTTGTAAGGCTTACATTTAGTTGTCGTTTTAAAATAGCCCCAAACTCCACCTCATCCAAATCTCCATGTATCCCAAGAAAATTAGTTACAAAAATTATATTATTTGAACTTAACTCATTTTGTTGATTGTTTTTAGTTATGCAAAAGAAGGAAATAGAAAAGTGCGAACAAAATTAATGCAAAGCGAGAAAAATAAACTTGTAACTAAAGTATTATTTTAAGGCATAGTTTTTTGTTGTAGCAAAATACTTACACAAAACAAAAGAAGGAAACTAAAATTCTATCATGTAAAATTGTTTACGAACAGAAATTATATATAAACTAATTATCAATGTAATTAATACATACCTATTAAAATTAAACGAAAGAATGCAGAGAGAGAAAGCGAGAGCAAATTAATTTAAGTTCAAAATCAACAAATTGGTAACTCCGTTGAAAATAAAACACAAAAAGTACTTGTGAACTTAGAAATCATGCTGAATACATTAAAAACTCAATTTATTCATTTGAACCGACCAGTTGAAAGAGCAGTTCCAATTCGGGCACGGAATCACGTGCTCCCTCAGATCATCCTCCCCTGCTATTAACAAAATGAAAGCAATCCACAATAATAATAGACGACTCGAGCACTTAAAAAAGTTTCCTAGTGATGTTGACCTTCCCGGTTAATAAAAGGATGTGTGTGTATATATGTTTATGGGGTGCTTGCACTGACAAACTACTTCCATATATAAAAAGTACACACAGACATACAGTGGCTTTCAGCCTACTTCGCCCACTACATTTTCGTTTTTTTATTGCTTGATTCAGATATAACTTACATGTATATGAAAAGTAAAATGATAAATATGTTATGTATATGATTAAACATTAATACACAAATCTGCGATTATATTTTATTCTTGTCTCCTCAATAAAAGATAAATTTACTTCAAATTTTCAATAAATAAGATTAGTGTGCTAAATAAGTTAAGAGCCACTGTATGTATACATACAAACTAGCATACGAAGAAACGAACAAACAAATTTGCAGGCAACCAATCTAAAACATAGAATACAAAATCAATATAATAAAGTAATATAATTAAGCTATGCGAAAGTATCTTTGAAGCAAACAATATCTCTCAATTTGTAATTTCAGCAACTGATGTGATTTTACTTTTGTTTCTTTCCAATGAACTCAAATTGTCAAAACAAAAACAAAATAAAAATCAACAATCCTTATACATACACATAATACATAAACAAAACGGAATTATTATTATTAATAAACAATGAAATGCAATTACCAATAAAAACTACCAGCAAATACGTAAAATATACAAAACCAACACATTTACTTATTGCCCAATTTAAAAAAACCAATCCAACTTGAAAGATTACTGGGTAATTCTACTTTTTATACGACTTTATCGTTAATTCGCGCCAACTATTCATTGAAACGGCGTAAGATCCTATTCGGTCTGTATCGAAAGGTTTTTAGTTCTAATATCTATGTACACAAGTCATTCCAACTACAGAATTAAGTTCTGGTACCGTATTGTAGGCAAGCCATGTTTTGCTCTTAGTTGGCTGTTTTCTTCGGACCATCAATCTAAACTAGACAGCATCCTCCACACCAAAACATTTCCTATACCGTGTTTAACTTCGGATTGTATTTTGCAGGCATCTTAAAAAGGGAGCATCCATAGTACGGTCAAAAAGTTCGTAATTTTCACCATTTTTGTCTCGGGTATAAGAACTCCTATCGTTTTGAAATAATGTCACAGGTTAATACATATTTAAAGAGTATACATACAGTCATGGAAAAAATAATAGAAACGGCATTTTTTTTTCGTATTTTTTAAAATTTTGTTCAATGAACATTTTTTTTCTTAAGTTTCATATTTGTTATATAAAGCCTATCCAGTAGTGTATCAAAATATAACAAAATAATATTTTTCAAAAAACTTAATATAGCAGAAAATTTTTTTTTAATTTTTTAGGCCTGGAAAAAATAATAGAAACGGAACGCCCAAAGTTAAGAAAAACATTTTTTAAGTTATAAAGGCATAAAGATTAACCTTATATTTTACTATTCGGTTGTAGCACCGCAATTTTTAGTGACTCCGAAACGTCGACGATCCATGGAGTCCACCAGTTTGGCACAAATCGATGGATCAATGGAGTACCATTCGGATTTAACTTTTTTCAACTAATAATCCTTATTTTTGGGGCTTATAGCCCCCAATCCTTTTCTTTAAGATCCTCCAAAGATGCTCTATGGGATTCAAGTCTGGTGACTGTGAAGACCATTCCATTAGGGGAACTTTACTGTCAAGGAACCACTTCTTGGCCAGCTTTGAATAATGTTTTAGATCATTATCCAGCTAAAACTCCCACTTTAAAGGCATTTCCTTTTCAGCATAAGGTAGCATTATACTGTCGAGGATATTGACATACTGGGAGGCACTCATTTTTTCCCTTATCCAATGTAATGGACCAACACCAGAATGAGAAACGCATCCCTACAAAATTATGGTTTTAACTCCATACTCAAACGTTATAGTTGAGCACCTTGGGTCGTGAGGAGTATTCTTATGGGGCCTAACATGTGGTTAACCATCAGATTCAAACAAATTTATCTTAGTTTCGTCTGACAACAATATATTTTTTCAATTTGGAGGCAGGTAACGCACCTGCGTTTCTGATGTGTTTTTTACTAAAGCATAGTACGCTCTAGCCGAAAATATTTTTGCAAGGCCAAAACTCCATATAAAAAAAGGGTTGCAAACATGCTCGAAATTATTTTGTAAGGCCATTTCTAAACCTATGTACGCTGTACCTAAATATGGGCAGCTCAGAATATTTTCTGGCGTTTTACAACACTATTTGGTTAACAGATGGCAGCTATATTCTGACCTTTCAAAACATCGATTGAATCGTTGTTTTGACTAGTCGAAATCTATTAACAACAATGGCGGGAAAAAATATGCAGCAAAATAAGACCCGAATTGATGTCTTCGAAAATGAAGAACGCATAAGGTTAATTGAAGAAGTGAGAGAGGCCATTAATATGGGATTTGACTGATAAAAAGCATTTTGATGCGACTTTTATCAAAAATGCATTGGAAAGTATTTGAGAGGCCGTTAATCCGAAAATTATGGCATTGGTCGCTGCTACTTCACTGGTCAAGTCCATTTGGTCCATTTTGTCACTTTGATTATTTGAAATTGTATTTACTTGTTTGTTGTGCACAGCTGACGCAACAGTGTGACCACAGCAGCAAAGGACCAACAATCTCTCAACTTTTTAGTGATTTTTGGTATTATGCTGTCACACTGAATTCTGTAAGGCCCGACCTCAAAACATCGAACATTTCGAGCGTCCAAAATGTTTTAGGCTAGAGCGTACTACGCTTAAGGTATGGTACCTTTCAAACCATATGGCTTTTGAAACCGTCATCAATCGTTCTATTTCTTTTAGTTCGACTAATGACAGGTGCATTTAACTCATTTTTTAAAACTTCCGATGACAGAAAGGGACTTTTTTTTGATTTTCGGACAAGGAGGTTGTCGAATTTACCCTATGGTGCAAGCTTTTTTACTGCGTGTCTTTGGTATTTATTTATAGTAACCCGCTGAAAACATTTTTTTTATAAATATTAGGAATTGTAACAATATCTGAGATTGTGTTGTCTTTATTTTTTAGATTCAGAATATGTTTTCTTTCAATAACGGTACAATGTACGCCACCACCCATTATGAAACGAATAACAACAACAAGCAGAACGGGATCCAAAAAAAAGCTATTTAATGTCTTTTTCTATAGTTAGTTCATGAAATGATACCTATATAACTCGATTTCAACCTTTAAGAAACAAGATAATACCGAAATTCTAGTGTGTTTCTATTATTTTTTCCAAGTCAAAATCGTGATCTTTCTACAAATCAGTATACACTGTTTATAATTCTTACGAAAGAGTCCCAAAAAGGTATCCAAAGTAGAGCATTGTTATCCTGAAACCAATTACACTGGTTTTCATGGATGAAATTTGCTCCAGACACGAAATATTTGGTCTCAAATGAGAGCAGCCCTGTCGTTTCTATTATTTTTTCCATAACTGTATGTATGTAAACATATGAACATTATCCCATAAAAAAACCTCTACGAGGTAAAAGTCTAGTGACGAAAACATTTGCATGCCCCAAAATTTCTGATATCCAATTTTGTGACGAAAAGTATTAAGTTTTACATATAAATTATTTTAAACAAAATTTTGGCACTCGCCACACTGCACTAAAATGTCTCAATTCTTCATACCACATAAAGCTCACTGTTTTGCTCAGTGCCGAATGCAAAAATGTTGTTATCAGCACTCTTCAACTCTGGCTGCTATGACACTTTGCTGCTGCCGTCCTATTCCCAAACAAATTTTGACAGATATGTTATATGTCGAAAAACGCGGAATAAAATTGCCTATAACATATAAGATATTTTTAAAATATTTTAAACCTTAATTCACCTGTAGCTGTTTAAGCTTGGTACTGACGTGAGATAAAAGGCCTAGCGTAAGTCAAACTCCATATAAAAAAACGCTGGCGTAAAGTGAATAAGAAGAAGACGACATTTATCTCCGCTTGTCGGTCCGGACGTAATCTAAACTAAAACTAAAAACGGAGTTGCCAGATAAGGAACGGGCGATGGGCAGCACTGTTTGCAGGCCTCGCGGAAAATCGAACTGTTTAGAGATTCGCTAGGTATATGGGAGATAAATGCCTGGCACAGAAGTGATAACGATGAGGACTAATTGAATTTTGTCAATAACGACGATAATATTGGTAGATTATCTAGATCTAGAACGAAAGCTGAAATGGTTTTTATAGACATAAATTAGATAACTTTGTATTTTTTCATTAATAAAGGGTGATTTTTTAGCTATTATCTTTTTGGCAACACTGGTTTAAACAGCTCACGCACGTTTCGCGTATTGTTTCACTGTCAAACATCTTCAGTTTGATATATAATTTAACCATGAATCGTCTTACAAACGAACAACTCTTGCAAATTATTGAATTTTCTCATCAAAATACATGCTTGGTTAAGAAATTGCATTTTTAATTTTTTCCATTTTTTGATCAGTTTTGTCGACCTTCTGAGGCGGTTATTCGGAATGATTACAAACTTTTTTTTGCCCCAAATGTAAGATCTAGACTTGGCTTAGATGGGGTTTAAGCAAGATGGTGCCACATGCCACACAGCACGCGCAATAATGGACTTATTAAGAGGCGAGTTCGGTGAACATTTTATTTCACGTTGGGGACTGGTCAACTGGCCGCCTAGATAGTGCGATTTAACACCTGTTAGACTATTTTTTGTGGGGCTATGTTAAAGCTCATGTCTATACAGACAAGCCCGCTTGAATTGACGCATTGGAAGACAACATTGAAACATTTATTCGTGAGATACCGGCCGAAATGTTGGAAAGAGTATGCCAAAATCGGACTAAGTAGACTAAGCGGACTAAGTCACGGTCAACATTTGCATGAAATAATCTTCAAACATTAAATTATATGGACCGTACTATCGATTCAAATAAAGATTTCATGCATTTTTCCAGAAATTCATGTTTTTTTTTTTAAACTTTCCTATAGCTCTTAAAAAAAAGAGAATGTACGCAAAAAGTTGGAAAGCGATGGGTGCACCCAAATACGCGCTGTGCTTGTGCGTTATCGCATATTTCTCCTCTATTAACTTAAATTTCAATTTTTCATTGCCTCCTTTTATCAAAATAAGTTCTGCATGTTCAAATTAGAAATAAACCGCTGTTGACGCATAGAGTTACCATTGAATTTTATATTATTTTTTCGTGTTACGTTGACAACACTGTCTTTACGCTCGTGGACAGCGAAATATTGAGCACTTTACGCCGCTAAAAATTTTTCTCACGTCAGTACCAAGCTTTACCTTTTTAAATACAAAAAAACGTTAAAGGTATACCTAAGAGCCTTTCGAAATACCTTTTCAACGATATATAGATCGCATCTGTAGCTTCTATCGTTTGGATGCTATGGGGGTTTCAATTTTTTCGATTTCCCGCTAAACAAGCGATTTTTCGAAAAAGTCGTAGAACAAACGATTCCATATTTTTTAGCGGGAACAAGTCCTCATTTAAACTTTTAAGCTAAATCAACGATATGATACAAACAAACAAACAGACAGACATACTGACTTTTTATCTCATTTTCGGAAGGCGACTAAAAATTTCAAAATGAATTATTTTTTGAACCAGTAATCGGATTTCGATAATCGAGGTGTCAAGCGTAGTTTTGATTAGAATAGTAAAAAATTAAATAAAAAATTAAAAAAGTCTCCAGCGGCCCCATTAGCTCAAATAATTTAAATTTTCCCCTGCCACTAACACCTGTTTATCTCACGAACCAGGTGAGTCTTAAAAGTCTTAGTATCCACATTTTTAAGTTAAATACCTTTGATACCTTTCGATCGGTATATAACTCGACCCGATCGGACGGTCATATCAAATTTTCCATTCTTCCTGTGTATTTATGCTAGCCGCCTTCGCTCCCCTCGTGCTGCTTTCGCCACTAGCGCGGACTGCCGTCCGCAGTGATAAGAGAAATTTTTCAAAATAATAGAAACACTAGTGGGATTCCGGTAAACGTTTTTGATTTGCTTTTGATTATTTTTAACCAAATCAAGATCAGTTGACGGAACGACCCTTTTTGCACACTGATTATTTTTTGATTTCGTGAACAGCTGACAGCCTGGGCGAACAGCTGATTGACAACTAAAAAGTATACAAAATGCCGAAAGAAAGCCAGAAAAGGAAATTTATACGCGTTTTAAACGAAAGTTTGCTTTTTGATTATGTTTTATTGAATGAATCCCTTATTGAATTTTGCAAAGCTTAAGAGAAAGAGGCAGGATGAAGTTGTCGAGGAACTAGCAACGTTCAACACTCTAGCTGAGCTGTGCAGATATGGCGTTCCAAATGTCAGGAATACTGTGCCTAAATGTACCCAGTTTACCAACCAAGTGCTCCCAAACTTGGACGAAGATAGATTTAAGAAGCTCATCTGGGTTATCATTTTCAATGTCCACCATCTTTATATCCAATTCAACCTTCCGTTGTTGCATATTGTTTACTATTCCCAGTCTTCGGTGTCTATGAGACCTTTTGGCTCGATGTTTTTTCTTTGGCCATATATCTGCTCGAGAATTTGGAAATTGGGGCAAATTTTTTCCATACACTCTTTGACGGACTCGCATTTGCCTTCTGCTAATAGGCCAGCTCCAGTGTTGCTCCTCCACTGCACCGCACTTATGTATTGCGTTCGAAAAGGTTCGCATTTTGTTTTTAAGAGCCGAAAAGTTGATATCCTTGAAGGTAATTGACCTTCCCATCACTTTAGCATAAAATTTTTGTGCTGTAGGTTTTTCCAGCGTCTCTGGCATATCTTTTACAAAGTCAAGAACAAGCTCTAATAATTCGAGCACTTTTAATTCGAGCGTTTTTTCAAGAAGGGCTGGTAAGCATCCTTAAAAGCATTAAATAAATATTAAACAAACATTTTATATATATTGATTTACAAATACTTTAAATGCATTAGACTTACGTTCTCCATATTGATATGCCACAGCTGACACAGTTTTGAGTTGAAAGCAAATCATAATGAAAAAAAAATGAGTCTCATTGCCACATTGCCCTGATTTGCTCCGGGCACACTGAAAATTTTGTATGGAGCAGCTGTGAACAGCTGACTGAAAAATCATAATCAAATCAAAAACGTTTACCGGAATCCCACTACTGTGTAAACGGACGCCGCGTTTATATCGCCTCGCCGTAGGAGTGTCTCCACTGTGTACACTCTAACGTCCTTAAGAGTGGTATGAACCAAAAAAAAAACCATTTTTTTTAAAAAATTTATGTACGGTTTATAGTACAGGATCCCTTTTTTACGCCACCCGGCCCGTCCGGTTCAAATTCAAATAACTTCGTACGTACTGCTGATATCGACTTGAAATTTTTAGGGATTATTCTTGAACAGTTAAGCAATCGAATAAAATTATTTAAAAAAAAAAAGTTGTTTGGAACCCGCTTTTCCCTCTTAAATAGTGCTAAGCTCCAATTCACTCTCCACTTGTAAATTTGCCCAATTGACTTGACAACATCAATTTGGGACTTGCTTAAATGTTTCAGCGGAAAATTTTTCTGATATAGTGGCCTGCGTCTCTCACTTACAATACGTAGCTTCCGCCTTGTAATTATCGTATTGTATACAGCGTAGTTTAGTACCCAATCTCATCCTTTAAGTCACAGATATTTAGAATTTTTCTTTTTGAAATTTTAGATCATTTGGGTGCAATAACAATCGATTAGGACGGTGCAGCGCTTAGTAGTTAATGTCGTTGAGTCTCTTAGCTTCTTTTTGTTAATTCGGCTAATTCCAAGTCCGATTTTTCGCATTCAGGACAATGTAAAGTTAAATTTTACTGGTCTAAACTGGATTTAAATTTCCTGGAAGCTTTCATTAGAACAAAGACCGATTAAAACAGGTAAGTGTAGGTAAAACCACATTCAAAACAATAATAGAATAGCCAATCAATGATGATCTTTGCCAAGGCTTTTGTCCCTATTGATAACTGATCCTTGTTAGCAATTATTGGCTTAGACGAGCAATTACTTATTTATCAATTGTGGAAAAAACATAAGTTTGATCAGTTTATTTACCAAATATGAGAAAATTGAGTGTTGAAATTGCCAACACTTGCTCAAAGCTGTTCATATCTCAAGAGAAAAGATCTACTCCAAGATTAATACATATGTTCAATTATTGTTGTTTTAAAATGTTTATTGCGTTTACGGGCGATATAAAAATGTAAATTAAAATTCGTCATTTTGAATAGACTATAAAAATGTGTATATACTCAAATATGAGTGTGTAAATATCCATGTATATATGCATGTATATTTAAAATGTAAAGAATGCTAGGCACTTTAATATTCCGGAAAAGTTTAACCTCAGAAATGTGCGCAGTTTCATGGTAAATGGATACTCAACTATAGGAATACAGTGTATACTTGTTATTTGTTCTTGTTTTGAGCGCATCCTTTAAATACTGTTAGGATCGTTGTGCATTTCGAAATTATGCTGGAATAATGCTGTGCACACAGGCGGGACTGCAAAAGGGCATGTCCTGCTTGACACAGAAGCGGCCGCCGATAAGTGACTTGGAACACTGGGCGCCGGCGCATACAAAACATTGGCCGTGCCAGTGAATGTCGCCCCAGGCGACGCCCTGATCGGCTGGTCCGATGGGCAGTTGGCAACGCTTGCAGGTCCCCGCATAGAACTTGTCGTAGCACTGTAGGCACAGTGGCATGTTTGACTTCTCGTCGGGAATGTACTGCTGTCCAGCTAACGGTTCGTCGCACTGCAAGCAACAAAAGTGCTTTATATGGTAGGTGGCGTCCTCGGCGGCAGTGTACTCCTTGGTAAAGATCAGCTCATCGCAAGCCTTGCAGCGAGGTATCTTTAACTTGATGGCCAAATCGCGACCGCAATAAACTTGACCATGATGGAAAAAGTAGACCAAATCGGCAAGCAGCTCACGGCAAGTGTGACACTTGAAGCAGCCCGGATGCCAGGCAATCTCTTTGCCCGCCCGCTCTGCCTTGACAGCCACTTCACCAAGGTTAATAATCAAGCCGCAGTCGCGACAGTTGATGCTGGGCGCAGGAGCTCCAACGGCATCTGCAATTTAAATTGAAGAATAACAATGAAGTGAACGGATACTCTGCGGTCTACTTGCCCCTCGTTCGCTTGTCGTCGCCCAGTTGGAGCTGTTGAAACTGGTCCGGCATGCCAGCGCAACTGGGATACATGTTCATGTTCTCAATGCCCGGAATAGTTGTGAACTTGCCCAGGCTGGCGGTGAAATCCTCGCCCGGATGCCCTGGAGTTGATGGTTTCGAGCTAAATCCGGAGTCGTTGCTAGCTGAATTCTTAAGCGTCTCGTTGCCGTAACTGATGTCACCGTTAGCAGCGTTGGCCATGTCGGCAAACAACTTGTCAATATCATCCAGCAGTTGCTCATCATTCAATAGCCAGTCGTGCATCTGCTTGAGCGGCTCCAATAGCTGGCACTGATCATGTTTGATGCCCTTGTCGTGCAGTGTCTGGAACAGACGATTGTAGTAAGGTGCATTCGCTACTGCCGAGTGCAACATATGCCTATCCACGCCCACGCGCTGGAGTTGCGCTTTTGTTGCTGGCGCCAATCCCTGCAACTGCTGTAAGTTGCCAGTGGCCGCTGGAGTTGCCGCTATGATAACCGAGGGTGCTGTTCGACCACTTCGCGCCTCCTGCAGCGCCTGCTTTAAGGGCTCTGCCTGGACGATCTGGGCAAACACCGGATCGCGATCGTAGTTAATATTTGCCGGCAATCCGCAGTCGTACAGGATAGTGGATACGCCGCCAAACTTGACACGTCGCATGGGCGTGTCTTGTCGCAATTGAGCACCAAAACGGGCGTGCACCGGATTTTTAATTGGCAGCGGCGAATGAAATGGAGTAGATGTAGAGGATTTCAATGGTGTTGTAGCCAACGCTGGCGGTAGGCAGACCGTGTTAATCTCGGCCTTGAACTGCGGATTGCTAACATATTCCTTGCGGAACTCCGCAATTGGCCCCAGTATGGGATCGCGGGAAATGTTGAGGTTCTTCGCCTGCAATTGTACGGAGACAGGTGAGACAAAGATATGCAAGTAAAGGTACTCACATTTCGTACCTTTAGGATGCCCAACAGCTTGTCATAGACAATGCCATTTGTAACGAGACTTTGCAGTGCAGGTTTGCTGATACCCAATAGTTTATCCTTAGTCTGAGCACGCAGTCCACAATGCTCATCGAATTGTGGAGTGGAGTCGCTCAATGGCGCCGAAAAGGCCACAAACAGTTTGGGATGTGCGTGTGCTCCTTGCTGAGAAAGCGCATTTGCCACTTTCGGATTCGACAGCAGCTCGTCGAGCGTGGCATCAGCAACAGACGGCAGACCCAGCGAGTTTAATAGACTCCTGGAAGTATCCAACGGTGTTAAGGACGATTGTGAAGGCGCAACATGCTCTATGAGTCCGTGTGCCAGGCGTCCTAAACGCACAACGACCCCTTGGCCTACACATTGATCCCGTAACTTTTGCACATATTGCTGAAGTTGCTGGGTCTCGGTTTCTGTGAGATTGTCGCAGAGCGCGGCATCCAGATCGTGAGGTGGCACCTGAAACTCCAACTGCTGTTTGCGCTTATGGGCCGCCTCACTACCTGCCACGGGTATTTGTGCAGCGCCCAGAGTCTCCATATAATCTGAAATGACATCGGGTGACGCATTGGGTGGCACCCACTCTACCTGCACCGGTTGGCTGGCCAAAGCCTTGATTTTTATAACTGCCAGACAGATGGAGACACGTGTATATTTAGAATGTGCATGTTAGCTGTGTTCTGGCACTTACATGCTGGTTTTGCTCGTATCTGACCTAAGATCTCAAACTGCGCCCAGCCGGTGGCGTCATCATCTGTGCATAGATGTTGATCTTTTCGGCACATGCAGTTGCGACACACCTTGCGCCAAAAGTGCAGATCGAGTCCAGGGCACTTGTCCTGACACTCGCTGCAAGGGGCACCCGCTCCAGATTCGTGTCCCAGCTTCGAGCGCTTGAGCAGCTCACGCCTGCTTTCCAGTTTGGAAAGCCATTCTGGTTCCGTGGGTGTCTCGACGCAGGAGTTTGAGTTACCGTTGCTGTTGGCAGTGTTCGACATGTTGGCTAAGTATGCTAATGAAACATATCTTAGGTACTGATCATTTAACTCAAGAATTTGATATTAGATATTATATATCGTATCGTTCGGACTAAGTTCGATTGAACTAATCACCAAAGTGAACGAACGAACTAAATCCCTGATTGTAGGTAGTGATGTAAAAAAACATCGATGCATCGAGCATTTCAGCGATATTTCTCGATGTTTTCCGATGTTTTTGCTGATGCCGATTTATCGATGTGGCATGGCGATGCATCGATGTTTTGCAAAACATCGGCTGCCGCACTTTCAACACGCCATTTTCGCCATTTTATGGTAATTTGGGCAGTGTTTGCAATGACTAAGTGAGTAAATTACTTTAAATTGGTCAGAGATACTATAGCTACAAGAAGGCTTACATATGTCTTTTCAAAGTTCTCATTAAAATGACCTGTGTTTTTTTGTATATAAGCCTAGTACCGACGTCAGAAAAAAGGCCTAGCGTAAGGTCAAACTCCATATAAAAAAAACGCTGGCGTAAGGTGAATAAGAAGAAGACGACATTTATCTCCGCTTGTCGGTCCGCACGTCAACTAAACTGAAACTAAAAACGGAGTTGCCAGATAAGGAACGGGCGTTATCCAGCACTGTTTGAAACAGCTGTCAAGCCAAGCGAAAAATATATTTCTTTAGAGTTTCGGTATCTATCTATCTCACTCTCTTACAATAAATCAAAAGAAATGGCGGTGAAATTAACAAAAAACAGCAGATTGGATCTTTTCGAGACAGCAGACAAAATTCTGCTGATTAACGAGGTGGAAAAGAGGCCAATATTTGTATTTTTTCATTAATTTAGAGGGAGAATCCACGTGAAAAGTTCAAAAGCGATAAGTGCACCAAATACCCGCTGTGCTTGCGTTTCATCGCATATTTCTCCTCTATTTATATTAATATACATTTTTCATTGCCTATTCTCTCCTCTTTTTTGCAAATCAGCTCTGCATGTTCATATTTAAAATAAACCGCTGCTGACGCATAGAGTTACCATTCCATTTTATGTTATTTTTCCGTGCTGCATTGGCAACTCTGGCTTTACGCTCGTCGACAGCTAAATATTGTGCATTTTCCGCCGCTAAAAATTTATCTCACGTCGGTACTAGGCTATAGCTTAGTACGCAAGCTAACTAAATTTTACGCGGCGTAAAGTGCTCAATATTTAGCTGTCGACCCAGAGTTGGCAATGCAGCACGGAAAAATAACAAAAAGTTGAGTGGTAATTCTATGCGTCAAGAGCGGTTTATTTTAAACTTTCGAACCAGTTGTCCGATTTCGATGATCGAGGTGTCATTCGACGCGTTTTTGATGAAAATTGTAAAAAATTCAACGAAAATTCAAAAAGGCTCCAGCGGCCCCATTAGCTCCAATAATTTAAATTTTTTCCCTCCCATTTACACCTGTTTATCTCACGAACCAGGTGAGTTCCCAAAAGTCTTAGTATGCACATTTGTAAGTTAAGTTGATACCTTTCGATCGGTATATAGCTCGACCTGATCGGACAGTCATAGCAAATCTTCCATTCTTCCTGTGTATATATGCTAGTCGCCTTCGCACCCTTCGTGCTGCTTTCGTCACTAGCGCGGACTGCCGTCCGTTTTTTTTACCTTTCAAAACATCGATTCGTTCAGTGTTTCGACTAGTCGAAATCATTTTGAGCAGCAATGGCGACCAACAAGCAGCAAAATAAGAGCCAAATTGAGATCTTGGAACACAATGATCGAATTAGACTTATTGAAGAGGAGCAACAGAGGTCAATATTGTGGGATTTGACCGAAATAAAAAACATTTTTATGGGATTTTTATAATTAATAATTGTTAATTTAATAATTAGGGTATTAATCGCTGCTACTTCTCTTATCCTGTCCATTTTGTCCATTGCTCTTTATTTATGTGCTCAATGTTATTTATTTGTTTGTTGTTCACAGCTGACGAACAGTGTGACCACAGCAGCATAAGACCAACAATCTCTCAACTTTTTAGTGATTTTTGGTATCCCACAAAAAAACCTCTTTACGAGGTAAAAGTCTAGTGACGAAAACATTTTCATGCCCCAAAATTTCTGATATCCAATTTTGTGACGAATAATATTAAGTTTTACACATAAATTATTTTAAACAAAATTTTGGCACTCGGCACATTGCGCTAAAATGTATCAATTCTTCATACCAAATAAAACTCATTCACTGTTTTGCGCAGTGCCGAATGCAAAAATTTTGTTTAAAATAATTTATGTGTAAAACTTAATATTATTCGTCACAAAATTGGATATCAGAAATTTTGGGGCATGAAAATGTTTTCGTCACTAGACTTTTACCTCGTAAAGAGGTTTTTTTGTGGGATATCAGAAATTTTTGAATAAGACCTCAGAAATTTTGAAATTGCAATATTTTTTGACAGTATAGCTTTGTCAACTTTGATTATTGTTTGTACAAGCTAAAGCAAATTGTCTGGCAACACTGGTCCCCTTTACAAACACACATGCTCAGCGCAAAAGCTATCAGCACTCTTAAACTCTGGGTGCTATGACACTTTGCTGCTGCTATCCTATTCCCATTCTAAGTAAAATGTATGTATTCAGCTAACAGGTAATTTCCGCATTACGCTGCAAGCAGTGCAAAAAGCCCTTCGAAATACCTTTTCAACGATATATAGATCGCATCTGTAGCTTCTATCGTTTGGATGCTATGGTGGTTTCAATTTTAGCGGTTTTTAGCGATTTCCCGCTAAACTAGCGATTTTTCGCAAAAGTCGTAGAGCAAACGTTTCTAGATTTTTGAACAGGAACAAGTCCTCATTCAAACATTTAAGCTATCCAAACAAACAAACTGGCTGCTATGACACTTTGTTGCTGCTGCCCTATTCCAATTCAAAGTAAAACGTATATATTCAGTTAATAGGTTATATCTTCCAAACCTAACGGTAAAATTTTTTGTGTCATATATCAAAAAACGCGAAATTTTACAAACTAAAACATATTGAAATTTAAAAAAAATCGTTAGCCGCGTTTTCTCAAAAACCGCCAAAATGTGGGGGAAAATACCTTATGTCACCTGTAGCAATTTACCTATGTACTTTAGAAAAAAAGTTAAAAGGTATGCATAACAGCCCTTCAAAATACCTTTTCAACGATATATAGATCGCATCTGTAGCTTTTATCGTTTGACTGCTATAAGGGTTTTAATTTTAGCGGTTTTTAGCGATTTCCCGCTAAACTAGCTTTTTTCGAAAAAGTCGTAGAACAAACGTTTCTAGATTTTTGATCGGGAACAAGTCCTCATTCAAACTTTTAAGCTAAATCAACGATTTGATCCTTACAAACAAACAAACAGACAAACAGACAAACAGACAAACAAACAAACAGACAAACTGACTTTTCATCTCGTTTTGAAAGGGGCACCAAAAATTTCAAAATTAATTATCTTCTGAACCAGTGATCGGATTTTGATGATCAAGGTGTCATTCGACGCGTATTTTTGATTAGAATAGTTAAAAATTAAAAAAAAAATCAAAAAGGCTCCAACGGCCCCATTAGCTCCAATCATTTAAATTTTGCCCCTCCCACTTACACCTGTTTATCTCACGAACCAGGTGAGATTTCAAAAGTCTTAGTATGCACATTTGTAAGTTAGGTTGATACCTTTCGATCGGTATATAGCTCGACCTGATCGGACAGTCATAGCAAATTTTCCATTCTTCCTGTGTATATATGCTAGTCGCCTTCGCACCCTTCGTGCTGCTTTCGTCACTAGCGCGGACTGCCGTCCGCAGTGATTATGCTGTCACACTGAATTCTGTAAGGTCCGACATCAAAACATCGAACATTTTGAGCGGCCAAAATATTTTCAACTACTGGATATTATGCTTTAAATATGAACATCCTCCTTTTTCTGCGGCACTGAGGCTGTCACTTTTCTAAACTATCGGTAACTTTTTAAGAGAAGAAGGCTGCCACATTGATTGGGTGCTGCCGGATTTAAATATAACCAGCCCGTAACTTAAATCTGAAATAATAAATTGTTAATTTAGCAATAATTAAATAATAAAGTTAAGTTTAATAAAGCCAAACAAATTATAAATTAGATAAAATAAAGAAGTTAATTAAAAGAATGGTAAAGTTGCTATATTATAAAACAAGTGTAAGCAAAAATATAACAAAAATTCCTGTGAAAAATTAAAATGTATAGCTTCAAAATTAAGCAAAACCAAAAAGAACTCATTTTTTTAAAACGAGTTCAATATGGAAACTAAGTTTTTTTTTGTGGTCTGATGGTTGCCACCGTGCCAGGGGCCAAGGCTACCAGACGATTACAAAAGTTGTCTCTTAATGCATTAGAGATGTGTGTCTCCATCGATGTTTTCGATGCTCCAGCATATAAAAATTTTTTTTAAACGGTTTTTAAAGCACTGATGACATGTGCCCATCTGTAAAAGAGATTGTTATTAAACATATTTTGAAATTCTTACCTCTTAATATTTTATCATTTAAAATAAGGACTGCTTTTTTTTATATAAAAACATTCGATAGTGGACTACCAAACATCGACGGTTCCGATGTTTCTTCACCTCTAATATATACATCTATGGAAACTGTTTTAAAATACGAAAGCTTAAATTGAGTAAATTCTGTTTGTAAAATTGTAAAAAATATAAGGATCAAAAAAGCAGAAATCAGGAGAAATTTGCGAAATATAAAAAATGCAATAAACGTATGTATGCATGTGGGATACAACTGCGTCCCACTGAGAAGTGAAAGTGCAGCAGGACAGACGACGACAGATTGATGATAGAAAAGTTTTTGTTAATTGTCTATCAACGCTGATGGAATTGTTTACGACTTTTAAATAATAGCAGTCGTGTATATTTTAGATCTTTTACCGGTAAAATTGTTGTCGTGCCTTTGGGAAGCAAATTGACTTTGAATTTCGCACGGTGGTTGTTTTTAATTTCTGTGTTTTTTTGTATGTATGCAAATATGTATGTGTGTAGAGTAACTGAATGACGCGTTGGTGGGAGGGGGCAAATGGTAGCTGCAATTGAATTGAATGCGTTTATAAAAAGTGATTAAAATTTAAGACGTCGAAGGGCCGACGCGGACTCTGCAACTCTTCCCAGAATTGTGAGCCACTACATTTTCTATGCTATTTGCAGCTGCTGTGGCTTAAACTCATTATCTATTAGCCAAATTAAACGCTATTGCCAACTGATCCGTTAGCATGACTGAAAAGTACGACAGCAATGGTGACTATTCTACATACAATGAGGAGGACAACGAGTACGTTGGCGGTGGTAAGCCGCGCAAAAGTGTTGGCAGCGTCGGTGCACATAACGGCGACGCTGGCGCCCACGATCATCACGGCGGCCCTGAGAGTAGCGCCAACGTGCAGCTTAATGAAAAGGCTAACGAATACATACGCGACTGTATGGCCGAGAAGAATCGCATGGACCGAAAGTTTCCCATTGCCGAGAAGCTTTTAGAGGGTGGTAAGACACAGTCAACGCTCCGTTATTAGTGCGGATAATTGAATAAGACCATTGCAGAGATTGAAAAGGTGCAGACCACTGGACGCATTCCGTCGAGGGAACAAAAATATGCCGACATATATCGAGAGAAGCCATTACGCATATCACAGCGAGTTTTGGTTCCCATTCGCGAGCATCCTAAGGTGAGTCAATAGTCAATGCCGTTAACAAAAATGCATTAGAGAATATGTATATAATATTAAATTACATATTAATCGTTCCCACTGTTTAAATTGCAGTTCAATTTTGTGGGAAAGTTGCTGGGTCCCAAAGGAAATTCGTTGCGTCGGTTGCAGGAGGAAACGCTTTGCAAGATGACGGTGCTTGGCCGCAATTCAATGCGGGACCGGGCTAAGGAAGAGGAGTTGCGTAGCTCCAAAGATCCAAAATATGCGCATCTAAACAGCGATTTACACGTGGAAATATCAACAATTGCGCCACCCGCAGAGGCATATGCACGAATCGCCTACGCTATGGCTGAGCTGCGCAAGTATCTAATACCGGACAGCAACGATATCATTCGTCAGGAGCAGCTGCGTGAGTTAATGGATAGTACTAGCCTCAACGATAATGACACCACAACGAAAAGCTCTTACAAGAAAGTGTCGCATATGCAGAGCTCTAACTCTGGCGCCAACTCCATGGGCGGCTCTGGTTCGTCTAATTCTGGCGGTGGCGGCACTGGGATAGCAAAAAATGTGACTCATCATGGTTACAGAGGCGCTCAACAGTCGTCGTTCAGCAAAAATGTGTTGGCACCCAAACAAAAGGTCATGTCCATTCTTGAAAAGGCCAGAACTGCAATGGACGAAACCTACGGGTGAGTTTGACTTTTAAAGGAATTTTTATTCTTACTCTGTACTAATTGATCCTGTTTGGTTCCATACAGTCGTGGCTATGAAGATGGTATTGCCTATGATCCGCATCAGTCGTACGACGCCTACAGTTATGCATCACACGTCGTACACGGACACGGGCATGGACCACCCACGAGTATTTTGGGCGGCGTTGGAAACATAAGTGGTGTTGGCGGCGGTGGAGGTGGTGTGCGCGGCGGTCACTACGAACCTTCAGATTATGAAACGGACTACACGCGAAGGGACTACTATCAGCACTCACCCGGCTATGCAGGTTGGATAAGATAGAATTACACAATTGATTTATTTTAATGATGTTTGTTACTTTGTAGGCGGCGGCGCAGCGGCGCAATCAAATCCCAACAACGCAGCAAGCCTTAATTCGAATCACAATCGCAGCCATGTTAACAGGTGAAATTTGCTGGGTTCGAGCAACGCCAGCAATGGAGGTGGAGTGAGAGGCGCAAACAATGCAACAAATCCCATACCAAAAATCCACAATCTGAACATGAATCGCAACAGCAGCCGCTTTTTAATGCATAGACCTGACTCAATTGACTGCAGCATTGGCCAAAACAACGACGTCAACAAAAATATCATTAACTGCAACAACAACAAGAACGGCTGTTTAAAGGTAACAAAATCTGAGAGATTTGCGCTGTGTCATTTTGGATAGAGTAGCTCAGAGAATAATTATGAGTATCCTTTGTAACAGCATCAACAGCACCAAGCAACAAAACAACAACAAGAACAGCAACACTCACAACAATTCTTGACCTTGGTCCAACAAGAACACCCACAACAAAGTTACCCACCGCACAACAGAAACAACAGCAACAAGAACAACAACAATCATTTGATCAAGAAAAATAATGATTTCATCGATGTGACCATGACGACATATTCCATATCCTCGTATACACTGAACGAAAAGTGTCCGATATATAGGCAAAAGTATTTCGTAGCTGCTAGTAGCAACAACAACAGCGACTTTCAGACATTAGGCAATAAAAACAAGAATAGCAACAACAAGAACCACCAAAACAGCAAGAACCACACAGCTCCCAGTATGTTTTTAGTAAGGTATTAAAATCGCGATTAAAAGCACAAAATCAAATGGACTTTCACGGCAATCCCTTGTCCAGTTCATCGTTCCCTGAACTTATCCAAACACAATTCACGGCTTCTGAAATTGTAAATAGGCAGATCAATTTCATAATGGCTGCTTGCTGCTTTGACTTTTAGTACATATACATATCTTATGCTCATACTTATACATATTTATTACAGTATGCCTACAATCATGCCTGCAATCGTTTTATATCATGGGAATCTATTTGTTTGCATTCACAAAAAGCCGTTGACTTTGAATAGCACACTTAACAAAACATTACTCTAAATATAAATACAATTAAACTGTTTTACAGCCCCTGTAATCCTTCGCTTATTTGTGAAGTTCCGTTGTTACCCGTGCAGATTTTATGATTCAAATTGACATGAAAACAAATCAAGACACAACAAAGAAAAGAAAAACAAGCATTACAAATAATTTGTACACTAAGAGGAAGGATGAATATTTACATGAAAAACCTTAAGATACACAAACTCAAATATATATGTGTACATATTTTTGAGTGAAAGGAAATTTAAAGCAGCTGGATCTTCGAGTTAAAATTGTACTTTGTCTTGAACGATAGACGCAGATGCAGGACAATTTATGTCCGCTTTTTTAAATCTATATTTACACAAAGAGTAAAACATCTTTAAGATACTACTTAGTATTGAACATGCGTGAATAATTCAAAAATTATTAAAATATGTAAGCGGTTAACGATAAGATCGGTACAGCTTCAAGCTGACTATTTAATACTTTATAATATTAGAATTAATACTAAGCATTAAACTGATTAAAAAACTAAAAAGGAAAATGTTAACCATACCGTTCGGTCTCCAGAAAAAATGAAAATATTTCCAATACTTTGTTTAACTTCAGTGATTTGATGGAATGAAACTTAAAATTCTTTTTACTTCAATTGAATTGATCCTCCAATTCTATCTATTTTGACGATTGAGTGTGTACAGTTTATGTATGACTATAGAGTAGTAGGGGTGGAAATCTATAAGATTTAGATACTTACAAAAACTATATAATTGGGCACATTTAAAATATATTGAATATAATATTTACAAACCCAATTGAGAAAATTATTGACAACATTAAAATAAAAATATATTTATAAATACACGAATTAAATACTCATAACTTAATATAATATATATTTATATTATTCAAAGAACGTGAATTGAAGCCCATAAGTATGTGGATAATGCTGCAAATGATTACTTTATTGAAACAATATGGAAAAAATATATAAAACTATTATATGAATGTAAAATACTCATTAAATTAAAATAACAAGACGAGCATAGTCGACAAGATCAGAGCATACTCAATACATTTATATCCTTTCATATTTTATTTTTATTTCATTAATAATATATATACAGTGGCGGCAGAATTAATAGGGACACTCTTTCTTTTACTATAACAGCTATTGTAAGTCAAGTCTTCAAATTTAAAAAAATGTATTTGGAAAGGTCATCTAAATTCCGTTTGAATGATGTATAACTTTCCTTAACCCATTGAGTACCCATTGAAATATTGGAATTTTAAAAAACGGCAACTTCCAAAACTCTTTTCCTCTATTTTTTAAAAAAAATTTTGGGGTGCAAAATCATTCTTCAAACAATTTTAGGAGGGACTGCAAAAAAAAATTTTAAAAAATGTTTTTGCTTGTATTTGTTTTAAATTTTTTGAAAATTGCTACAAAGCCACATTTTGCTTTCCAAATAGGAAAATGGGGTTAAAACAGTAATTTTTGGGATTTTTTTGCAGTCACTCCTAAAATTGTTTGAAGAAAGTTTTTGCATCCCAACATTTTTTTTAAAAAAATAGAGGAAAAAAGTTTTGGAAGTTGAAGTGTTTTAAAATTCCAATATTTCAATGGGTACTTAATGGGTTAAGGAAAGTTATACATCATTCAAAAGGAATTTAGATGACCTTTCCAAATATATTTTTTAAATTTTAAGACCTGACTTACAATAGCTGTTATAGTAAAAGAAAGAGTGTCCCTTTTAATTCTGCCGCCACTGTATATATTCTTTAAAATTGTTATAAAAAAAATATACATAACCGAAAAAAGAAAGAAAATAAGACAGCCATGCCAAATTTTATTTTTTTACCGCCTCAAAAATAATTTGAATACATGCAGAAGTTTGTGCCAAATGTAATTTACATATTTACTCGAATAACCCATTTTGCAGTTCGAAATTGTTTATACTAATATGATTCTACATTTATTTGTTCCTTTTTGTACTTATTAAAAGGGGTTGAGAATTCAATTCCCTTCTACATAGCCATCAGACTTTAAATGATTTGAATGGTGTTATTTTGAATTTTATATTAAATTTAAGATGAGCAACTCAATTTAACACAATTATCACAATTCCAACCCATAGTTTGAAAAGTGCAAAAAAAAAAATAATGAAATCAGATAAATAAATATCAAGTCCATAAAGCAATTTGTTGCAAGTAAAGCAAAGCATAAGAAATACTTATAACCATGTGAACGTTAAATTGTTGAAAACAATTAAAATCTAGTTTGTAAACAATATCAGAAAAAAAAAATATATATATATATACATATATTTTAATTTATTTGAACTAACTATTGTTATTATTATACAAAAATATAAAAAAAAACAAATAGTAAAAATAATATAAAACATACATACTTTAAAGGCAATTCCAGACGCCCAAATTGTATTGAATTTAAATTTACTTTAGTACATCAATGAATGGCAAAAGTTTAAATAAAATCATTTACACCCAATGCTGCAAACTTCCAAATTTTTTGGATAAGGTTCGGTTTGATGGATCGTGATATCGGTTCGAATTAAGAGCCGGATTCAGGAACTTCTGAACCGTAGCTATGCATTAATTTTTAATTATATTACTAAGGTGTACTCAATTTTTTTCCTGTTTTAAGTTGAATCAAATTTTTTGTATTGCTTTTTGAAACCGAATCATCTGAATTATAAAGATTTTGCGAAGGCGAAATGCAAAACGCGAACTTAACCGAAGCCGAAACTAATATCGGTATTCGTTTCGGTATGATTCCTTAAACCAAGTTTTTCTTTTTTTTAGCCCTGGTTCAATTTAATGCAATCAAGCTAATTTTTTTTCTAACTTTTCTATTATTTATTAAAAGCAACATTTAAAACAAAGCGATTAATATAAAAATTGCTTTAATTTTTACCATAATATGTAGTAAAAATAAACTAGTTTTAAATTTATATAATTTCGATTCTCAACACAAAATTTTATTAATTAAAGGTTTGCGGATCGGGTTTGTTTGTGCTCGACAGGTAGATAACCTTCAAGAATCGGTATATGATCCAGTTGAGGGATCATCAAATCCCCGAACCAAACCACTTATTTTGAGAATAAGATAAGAATCAGTTTGCAGCCTTGCTTACAACACAAAATATTATAATATTAAATACTTGCATTCCCCGCCCTGTAAACAATAAAAAAAGTATGAAGACAAAAACAAAACCATTAAATATTGAGATATTCTCATTAATTATTACATGTACAATTAACAAATAAATATATATTTAAAATGTATGCTAAAATCAATCACATCCAGAAATTTCATTTAACTTTACGCTGCTAATAAGGTAAGTATGTTATCATCTTCTCACAATAGATAGACACAATAGTGGGTCAATAGAGACACCTATCACGATTCGATTGAGACATTTGCTCAAATGGGCAAGTAAGAACGGTCTAGTCAAGAGTACTCGACTATCTATGCCGGTCTGTATCAAAACTTAGATCTCTGGTACCAAGTATAATTCTAAGTTTAATAGCCGAAGACCTTTTTTTGCTCGCACATTTTTTTGTGATCGACAAAGTAGGTAGACTTTAATAGGATTGTTGTTGTTGTAGTTTTTGTTTTAGTGCTCCCGAATTCAGATTACGTGCCCACCGCTGTTTTATATCATGAGCAGGTCAACTTTACTTTAGAATTTCGCCACACCCCACCATCATCCGCTCCTTCAAATGTATTTCGAAAATCGAATTACAGGAACAATTAGCAAAGAGCAAATCTAGAGATTTACATTTTGAACTGTGCCAAAGTCCAAACTTGTTCACTTTCATCACTAGACTTGTTTCTTTTTAAAAGTTTTATTAATAAGATATCAGCATAATTTTTTTAAAGTTCAAATGCTTCTGAAACTTTTAATATATTCAAATTGATAACCTTAACTGAAACCGTAAACAAAACAAAAATTATTTATTTTAAGTGATTTAGTGATCGATTTAGTGAAATCTAAAGAGATTTTATTGTGGCCAAAATATTTTTAGCTCGTCGTACTCATGAACATATGAAACAGTCTTTTTCCTTTTCGCGAAAAAATAAAAAATTTAAAATAATTTTCATGTATTTTTATATGTATGTAATAGGCCGATGTTACATGCAATTCACCCCGAAAAAAATATTTCAAGTTTACAGTCAACTGCAGGGTTATAAAATGAAATCTGGGGTATATAATTACATATAGTACATATGTTAGTAGTGAATAAGTACCAGTTCAGTGTATAAATTAACCCTATCAAATCTCTTTTGGGTGCAGCATTTTGGCAGCATACTAAATTCTCTTTGCTGCCAAACTAGCATCAAAGGCATAAGCCAAGTGTGCGTAGACATGGAATTAAGCACTTGCTGCCATATTCAGCTTCACATCGGGGAAGCGGATGTAGATAGTCAATTGATTACAATAGTTCTTTAGAAATAACCACACGACAATTTTACAGATTTGATGTATAATTTTTTCTTTATTAAGTAGTAGTATTTTAGTTTTATATTGCTTCACAATAACTGACTAGAGTAAATAAATTACAAGCTATCTTTGCTTTCGGAGCATTTACTTTGCTCAAAGAACAATGTCTGGGTCCTCAATTTGTTCATACACACGATCCTGGAAACGATACTTTCTAGATAGGTGACAAGCATCTAAATCCATTTTTGTTTCACTTGCAATAAGATTGAAGTAAATTGACTAGAATGTCCCGCACACGGAGCGGAGCGGGTTGGTTGACGCTTCATCTCTCGTTAAGCCTGCAGTAGTCCGTCGCTTTGACCGACCAGCTTTCCAAGCAGTGTCTTGTACAGCACAGACTCCGTGGAGACGCCTTCGCTCTGAAGGAAGAGCAACGTTTCGCGTGCGCACATGGCAAATCCCAGAGCCTCAGCCTCGCTGCGTCGGGTTGGCGGTGAGAAGCGCGCAGCTACCTCAGCATCCAAATGCTCCACGTCATCATCGAGCACGCTTATTTCACGCTCATCCAAATCGTGTTCAAACGAATCCAACTCCGACTGCAACTCCATTATCTTTTGCAGTGCCTCGAGTAAAATGCTATTGGAAGCATCTCGATCCGTATTGCTGATTGCTGGAGATTGCTGTTGAATTGGTGGTGTTACCGATCTGGATTCAACCTCCAATCGATGGCGCTTTTCGGCAACTAGCTCCTCGGGCTGTTCCTCCTGCTTATCAGCTTGCTGAGTCTTACGCTGATCCGCTCGCTTGCGTTTCATTATCAGCTTTCCGGACATGGCAGAGTCCTGCTTGCTTTTGTTTCTATCCTGTTTCGAATGGGTTTGTCCGCGGCACAACCTTCGCTCACCTGGCGATCACAGAAACTGAACGCAATATGCACCCCAGAGTAGCTCGAATGCCTCGAACTGTTGCAGGCAGCGCGATCCTGAAAGCAACCCCAACAGCGAAGGGAAAAAGAGACAGGCGGGCATTAGGGGATGTGTCGAGCTCAAAATTTAAGGCGACCAAAAAATTGTTGCAGCTGTTTGAATTTGTCGGCCGCTGCCAGCAGCTGAAGCGGGAAGGCAACAGGATACAGGCAGCACAGGATATTGTGCAGCAATCGAAAGCAACCCCTGACAATCTGCCACTCTCTAACTGCAGCGGCCTGCTATCTCGTCCCTGCCTCGCCTTGCGTCGCGTCCCTTTCCGTTATCGTTGTCTCGTGGCTGTACGACTGGTTCTGTTCGGCTGTCCTAACGACGACATACTCTGCTTCCTGTGGATCTATACAGCGTAGTGTATTTGGCATAACGTTATGGCCATGCCGAGCATTGGCAGCTGGCACGCTTCATAGTCATCTCTTCGATTTCTGTGGCATTGCCCCTCCATAGTTTGCTTTGACCTGCCATTGTCATGATAAGTGCACACCTATGTATATGTACACTGAGAACAATTATTGGCTGCATTGCACTTCAATAATAATTATAAATAAATACATATACTCGTCAATGTTTAAACAAATATTATTGTTGCAAAGATACTCGTTGGGTTGCTTTCAAAAAAGCAAACTTTATTTCATAGTGGCTCCAGCGATCATTGATCTATCTGCTTCAATATATTATCAAGTTTTGTTAAATGGAAAGTATTTTTATACTTTGGTTTTCCTAATACGAGTATATTAACTTATTGATTAGTTTCCATAATGGAATTGGAAATTCGTCTTTCAATTCATAAAGCCCCATTTAGACGAGCACTTTTTCACCGACACTTTTTGTCATATTTTTCAAAAAACTGTCCGTTTGGCGTAACCACACAAAATTTCAAAGCGTCGCACAGTGGGGCCATTGCTGATTTTACTTTGCAAAAATCGTAACTTTTGAACCAAATGAGATAATCGAATAATTTTAATGGCATATGATAGATAGCTCTTCAACCTATGAAATTAGCATTTAAAAAAGGTGCCACGCCCCCTTATTACTTACTTACGGGCTATCAAAGTTGAAATTTGTGAAATTTGTGAAAAAAATAAATTTTATGGCACCTAAAAATAAATATTTTTTAAAATTTTTGATTTTTTTTGTTTTATTTTTAAGGTTTTTATATTTAAAAATTACTTTCAAAAAATTTGAAAACAATT
>JBAMBJ010000509.1:0-105242 GCA_037043495.1 Drosophila recens | reverse complement strand
ATATAAAGTTGGACTTTAAACATACGTTAAATAATTAAATTTGGAACCAGTAAGAACTGGTGAAGAAAAAGACTCTTTAAATTTAGCAAATTTGGGAAACGAACAATGAGATGGACCAAGAATCAGGGCCATTGGTACATAATCCGGGGCATCACAGTTGACCAGAAGGGGAACACGTGAAGCGCAGGATCGGATTTTTAGCATTAAAAAATACTGTTTTAGTGGAAGCATTCTCAGTGCGAGTGGGATGACAACTTCGTCAACAGGTGGTAATCATTTATAGTGGTAATCAGTTGGTAGTAGCAACAGTGGTGCCATTAGAGTGTGAGTGCAAACTGCAAATAGCAATGCTGCATCAAAACAAATACAGCATTGATATCAACAGAATATTTAAATTTAGAAGTTCACTTTCCGAAAAAGAAAAAATAGAAACGATTTTCAAAAAACCCGAAATCTGCAAGCAACAACAATATAGCATTGTAAACAATTACCATATTGCTATTCAACAGAATATAAAATTATGTATGTAAATGGGGAAAGTAGTAATATGGCCTAGTAGGCGACGTACATTCAGGGTCTACGACCCTAACGTAGCTCGACAGAGAGCTCAGTTGAGAACTGTACATTCAACGTGAAACATTAAAAGTATTATACCGCTGTGGAATTACTTAGTTTTGTGTTTGTCTACATTTCAATATTCATTCATTCTTACATTTGGGGGCTCAACCGGTCAAAACCAAAATTGAGGCGTAAATTGGGACAACTCTTCGTGATTTTTGTTTTTTTTTTCAAAAGTGCGTGTTGTGGGCTTGCACAGAACCTAGTCTGAGAGAAGCTGAGTTTGAGAGAAGCTGAGTCTGAGAGAAGCTGAGTCTGAGAGAAGCTGAGTCTGAGAGAAGCTGAGTCTGAGAGAAGCTGAGTCTGAGAGAAGCTGAGTCTGAGAGAAGCTGAGTCTGAGAGAAGCTGAGTCTGAGAGAAGCTGAGTCTGAGAGAAGCTGAGTCTGAGAGAAGCTGAGTCTGAGAGAAGCTGAGTCTGAGAGAAGCTGAGTCTGAGAGAAGCTGAGTCTGAGAGAAGCTGAGTCTGAGAGAAGCTGAGTCTGAGAGAGGGAGTGAGGAAGTTGGTGCAAGGAATTAACGGTACTTTGGAAGAATGCAGTATTCCGAAATCTTGAAAATGACAAGAGTTGATTTGCTGAAAATATTGGAGGATCATGGTGTCCCGATCGATGAGGATGCGGGTATACAACAGTTGAGGTCGATTGTGAAGGGAGTCGTGGGAGACGTTGATTGCAGTCAGCGTAAGGAGTATGAAAAGGAGGTGGGACGAGAGGTGGAATCCAAGTTAAATAGTGGATGTGAGAGCAAGTCAGGTATGCCGAGTGAGAGTCTGGAGGACCTAGTTAAGATGGTGTTGAGGATGCAGATAGAAGAAAAGACGAAGGAGTCGAAGATTGATGCTCACAGCTTTGCAAACGTTTTGCCGAATTATGATGGCGAGTCGATCCCAGTGGAGCAGTGGTTTGACAATTTTGAGGAGCACGCGGAAGCAAATGGGCTAACGGCTACTCAGAAATATGTGCAAGCGCGAGGGAAAATGATAAAATTGGCTAAACTGTTTTTAGATTCGGTGACGGTCAGCACGTATGGACAGCTAAAACACGAAGTGGTTAGTGAATTTAGGCGTACTATGAGATCGGCAGATGTCCATAGAATGCTCAATCAAAAGAAAAAAAAGCATGGAGAGTCTTTTCGAGGATACGTTTTCCAGATGAAGGCGATTGCAGATATGGGTAAGGTGGACTTGGAGTCTGTGATTGAGTACATCGTTGATGGGTTAGACATGAAGATGGAGTACAAATTTAGCATGTACAACTGTAAATCGCTTAGAGAACTGATTGAGTTGCACGAATTGTATGAAGTGAAATGCAGGCCAGATTATAAAAACAAGGAACGATTTAATGAGAAGACTAGCACAAATAACGAAAGAAATTTCGGTTGCTTTAATTGCGGCTCGCGAGATCATGCAAGGAGAGATTGCCAGGAGGCAGTAAAATGTTTTAAATGTAACCAAAGTGGGCACATCTCGAGGGATTGTCAGGCAGGCCAGGGACAAAGAATAAATCTTGTTTGTGACAGATCCCGTATTAAGACAGTCGTAGTCAAGGGCGTGGAGGTGAAGTCCTTGGTAGACACTGGAGCGGACAAGACTATAATAAGATTGAGCGTAATGAAGAAGATCAAAGATGTTAAGATAGAACTATGTGCAATGCAGCTGTGCGGCTTAGGAGAGGTTATTACCAACCCGGTAGGATGTTTTAGAGCAGAGCTAGAAGTGGACGGGATTCGCAAGACGCACCGCATTGTGGTTGTGAATGATAAAGATGTGGTGTATGATGCATTGCTGGGCTTCGATCTGATGAGCAAGTTTTCAGTGAAGTTATCTCCAGAAGGTTTTAATTTTTCTGAGTTGGAAGGCGAATCAGAGAAAAAGAATGAGATGAGTGGTATTTACAGTATTGCAGCTATGGAGCCGGAGTTAGATGTCCCTCATCAGTTCAAGAATCAGGTGAAGGAGTTAATTAAAAATAGTATACATAATGGCGCGCCAGCGGAATGTCCAGTAATGATGAAAATCACCAGATGGAGAAATAGCGCCGTTCCGTCAGGCTCAGAGTCGTCTTGCTATCGCTGAGGAGGAGGATGTTAATAAACAGATCAATGAATGGTTGGAGGCAGGAATAATAAGAGGAGTCAACGTCGAATTTCGCAAGTAGATTGGTTTTAGTTATTAAGAAAGATGGCAGTCGCCGTATCTGTGTTGATTTTAGAAAACTGAATTCGATGGTTTTGAGTGACTGTTTTCCCGTGCCGATTGTAGAGGACGTTTTGGATAAACTACAACAAGCAAAATGGTTTACAGTTATGGATTTGGAAAATGCGTTCTTTCACGTCCCGATTGAGGAGGGTAGTAAGAAGTATACAGGATTCATAACCAAGAGTGGTCTGTATGAATTTAAAAGGGCGCCGTTTGGTTTTCGAAATTCATCAGCGGTGTTTGTTCGTTATGTCAATCACGTGTTTCAAAAACTGATGAATATGGACATACTCGATATATAAATGGACGATATTATAATACACTCAGAGTCGGCTATGGAGGGCATTGAGAAGATGAAGTTGGTTTTAGAGAAAGCAGCCGAATATGGATTAAGGATTAAGTGGAAAAAATGTCGTTTTTTGCAGAACGAAATTAATTTTTTAGGACATTATATAAAAGATAAAATTATGTATGTAAATGGGGAAAGTAGTAGTATGGCCTAGTAGGCATTCAGGGTCTACGACCCTAACGTAGCTCGACAGAGAGCTCAGTTGAGAACTGTACATTCAACGTGAAACATTAAAAGTATTATACCGCTGTCGAGAATCACTTTAGCGATTCTGATGCTGATCTACATATCAAATACTACAATCCATTGAGAGAGCGATATCAAACCATATCAACAAGTTCTTGAAAACACGTGATTCAACGTGAAACATTAAAAGTATTATACCGCTGTGGAATTACTTAGTTTTGTGTTTGTCTACATTTCAATATTTATTCATTCTTACATTTGGGGGCTCAACCGGTCAAAACCAAAATTGAGGCGTAAAAAGGGACAACTCTTCGTGATTTTTGTTTTTTTTTTTCAAAATTGCGTGTTGTGTGCTTGCACAGAAACTGAGTCTGAGAGAAGCTGAGTCTGAGAGAAGCTGAGTCTGAGAGAAGCTGAGTCTGAGAGAAGCTGAGTCTGAGAGAAGCTGAGTCTGAGAGAAGCTGAGTCTGAGAGAGGGAGTGAGGAAGTTGGTGCAAGGAATTAACGGTACTTTGGAAGAATGCAGTATTCCGAAATCTTGAAAATGACAAGAGTTGATTTGCTGAAAATATTGGAGGATCATGGTGTCCCGATCGATGAGGATGCGGGTATACAACAGTTGAGGTCGATTGTGAAGGGAGTCGTGGGAGACGTTGATGGCAGTCAGCGTAAGGAGTATGAAAAGGAGGTGGGACGAGAGGTGGAATCCAAGTTAAATAGTGGATGTGAGAGCAAGTCAGGTATGCCGAGTGAGAGTCTGGAGGACCTAGTTAAGATGGTGTTGAGGATGCAGATAGAAGAAAAGACGAAGGAGTCGAAGATTGATGCTCACAGCTTTGCAAACGTTTTGCCGAATTATGATGGCGAGTCGATCCCAGTGGAGCAGTGGTTTGACAATTTTGAGGAGCACGCGGAAGCATATGGGCTAACGGCTACTCAGAAATATGTGCAAGCGCGAGGGAAAATGATAAAATTGGCTAAATTGTTTTTAGATTCGGTGACGGTCAGCACGTATGGACAGCTAAAACACGAAGTGGTTAGTGAATTTAGGCGTACTATGAGATCGGCAGATGTCCATAGAATGCTCAATCAAAAGAAAAAAAAGCATGGAGAGTCTTTTCGAGGATACGTTTTCCAGATGAAGGCGATTGCAGATATGGGTAAGGTGGACTTGGAGTCTGTGATTGAGTACATCGTTGATGGATTAGAGATGAAGATGGAGTACAAATTTAGCATGTACAATTGTAAATCGCTTAAAGAACTGATAGAGTTGCACGAATTGTATGAGGTGAAATGCAGGCCAGATTATAAAAACAAGGAACGATTTAATGAGAAGGCTAGCACAAATAACGAAAGAAATTTCGGTTGCTTTAATTGCGGCTCGCGAGATCATGCAAGGAGAGATTGCCAGGAGGCAGTAAAATGTTTTAAATGTAACCAAAGTGGGCACATCTCGTGGGATTGTCAGGCAGGCCAGGGACAAAGAATAAATCTTGTTTGTGACAGTTCCCGTATTAAGACAGTCGTAGTCAAGGGCGTGGAGGTGAAGTCCTTGGTAGACACTGGAGCGGACAAGACTATAATAAGATTGAGCGTAATGAAGAAGATCAAAGATGTTAAGATAGAACCATGTGCAATGCAGCTGTGCGGCTTAGGAGAGGTTATTACCAACCCGGTAGGATGTTTTAGAGCAGAGCTAGAAGTGGACGGGATTCGCAAGACGCACCGCATTGTGGTTGTGAATGATAAAGATGTGGTGTATGATGCATTGCTGGGCTTCGATCTGATGAGCAAGTTTTCAGTGAAGTTATCTCCAGAAGGTTTTAATTTTTCTGAGTTGGAAGGCGAATCAGAGAAAAAGAATGAGATGAGTGGTATTTACAGTATTGCAGCTATGGAGCCGGAGATAGATGTCCCTCATCAGTTCAAGAATCAGGTGAAGGAGTTAATTAAAAATAGTATACATAATGGCGCGCCAGCGGAATGTCCAGTAATGATGAAAATCACGCCAGATGGAGAAATAGCGCCGTTCCGTCAGGCTCCGAGTCGTCTTGCTATCGCTGAGGAGGAGGATGTTAATAAACAGATCAATGAATGGTTGGAGGCAGGAATAATAAGAGGAGTCAACGTCGAATTTCGCAAGTAGATTGGTTTTAGTTATTAAGAAAGATGGCAGTCGCCGTATCTGTGTTGATTTTAGAAAACTGAATTCGATGGTTTTGAGTGACTGTTTTCCCGTGCCGATTGTAGAGGACGTTTTGGATAAACTACAACAAGCAAAATGGTTTACAGTTATGGATTTGGAAAATGCGTTCTTTCACGTCCCGATTGAGGAGGGTAGTAAGAAGTATACAGGATTCATAACCAAGAGTGGTCTGTATGAATTTAATAGGGCGCCGTTTGGTTTTCGAAATTCATCAGCGGTGTTTGTTCGTTATGTCAATCACGTGTTTCAAAAACTGATGAATATGGACGTACTCGATATATAAATGGACGATATTATAATACACTCAGAGTCGGCTATGGAGGGCATTGAGAAGATGAAGTTGGTTTTAGAGAAAGCAGCCGAATATGGATTAAGGATTAAGTGGAAAAAATGTCGTTTTTTGCAGAACGAAATTAATTTTTTAGGACATTATATAAAAGATGGAAGCATATGGCCAGGAAAGGAGAAGACAACTGCGGTAAATAGCTTTGAAGTGCCGAAGAACGTCAGAATGGTGCAGTTATTTCTTGGATTAACCGGGTTCTTTCGTAAATTTGATCAAAGATTATTCATTGATCGCCAGGCCGCTGACAGATTTGCTGCGTAAAGATGTGCAGTTTAAGATGGACGAGTTACAAATTAATGCGTTTAATCAGCTAAAGATGGCGTTAACAAGTGAGCCGGTATTAAAATTGTACAATAGAGATGCGAGAACGGAGGTTCATACTGATGCATCGAAAAATGGATTCGGGGGAGCTCTTCTACAATGGTCAGACGGAAAATTACACCCGGTCATGTTCTGGAGTAAGAAAACATCGGAGGCTGAGACTCGTTTGCATAGTTATGTTTTGGAGGCAAAAGCAGTGTACTTGGCGCTGACTAAATTCAGACGTTATGTGCTAGGGGTGAAGTTTAAATTAGTGACTGATTGCTTAGCGTTTCAGCAAACAATTAAAAAGAAAGATGTGCCTCGGGATGTAGCAGAATGGGTCGTATACTTCCAGGATTTTTAATTTGAGACGCATCGTGCAGGGGACAAGTTAAAGCATGTTGACTGTCTTAGCCGGTATAGTCACATCATGTCGGTGACGTTGGAGGTGACAGCACGAATTAAGAAAGCACAGGAGAAGGATGAAATGATAAAGGCAATAACAGAAATATTAAAAAACAGTAGCTATGAAAGTTTCAAATTAAAAGGAGGTTTGATGTATAAAGAGGTCGGAGGTAACGATCTTTAGGTGGTGCCAAAGCTGATGGAAAAAGATATCATAGTTGAGGCTCACAGTGTCGGTCATTTCGCCCTGCAGAAAACGATGCATGTAATAAGGCAAAATTATTGGATATCTCATTTGGAGCAGAAGGTAATGCAAGTCATTAAAAATTGTGTCAAGTGCATAATATTCAATAAAAAGCTTGGAAAGAAAGAAGGGTACCTACATTATATAGAGAAAGGAGATCAGCCGCTGCACACGTTACATGTTGACCATTTAGGCCCAATGGACGCGGCGTCAAAGAAATATAAGTATACTAGGGGGCTCCGCCCCCTGCTCGCTTCGCTCGCCAACCCCCGCTCGCTTCGCTCGCACAATTGAAAATAAGGTCTTTTGTTGTCCAGCTTAACAAACTTAAGCTGCTCGCTTCGCTCGCCAACCCGCAGCTCACTTCGCTCGCAAAAATTCAATAGAACTTCTTAAGTTATCCGGTTTAACAAATTGATACAATATAAAAGGGTCCGTCCCCTGCACGCTTCGCTTGCAAAATTGAAAAGAAGGTCCTTAGTCCGCTCTAACAAATTTATATAATATAGCATTTTTTGCAATAAAACGGAAATATTCAACTTCCGCTGTCCGCGGTTTCAATGTTTCTTCTTGCTTTGGCTAAAAGTCAGATTTAGTGATTTGGCGGGAAAAACCCAGATTTGGCGGGAAAAGGCTAAATTTGGCGGGAAAAAGCTAAACTTGAGGAAAATTCAAAATTTAGCAAGAAGAGTTAATGTGTAAGTTTTCTAAGAATATCTCATACAACAAAAGAGTTTTTTATTCTAAAGGTTAACTTGCATCCGATTGATCCAATGGCAGCTATATAATAGAGTCATCCGACTTTGACCAAATTTGGTAAGAATGTTAAGGACAGCCCCAAACAAATAATTTGTAAGTTTGGTTGAGATATCTTTTAAGAAACAAAAAAGTTTTTCATACTAAAGGTTATTTTGCATCCGATTGTTCCTATGGCAGCTATATGATATAGTAACCCGACTTTGACAAAATTTGGCCAGAATGTTAAAGACAGCCCCAAACATATAATCTGTGAGTTTGGTTGAGTTATCTTAAGATACAAAAAAAGTTTTTCATACTAAAGGTTATTTTGCATCCGATTGTTCCTATGGCAACTGTATGATATAGTCACCCGACTTTCACCAAATTTAGTCAGAATGTAAAGGACAGTCCCAGACATACAATATGTAAGTTTGGTTGAAATATCTTAAGATACAAAAAAAGTTGTTCATACTTCAGGTTATTTTGCATCCGATTGCTCCTGCGGCAACTATATGATATAGTCACCCGATTTTCACCAAATTTAGTCAGAATGTACAGGACAGTCCCAGACATACAATATGTAAGTTTGGTTGAGATATCTCAAGAAACAAAAAAGTTTTTCATACTAAGCAATTCTGTGACCTTTGACCTTGATTTTGACCCACTTACAGGTCGAATTTCGCAAAACGCCGTCTTATTGCACGATGAAATTATCTCACCTATGTTGTGTGAAAATTTCAGTTTTCCATCTTTCACCGTTTGGGCTGCACGTTGATTCTCAGTCAGTCAGTCAGTCAGTGAGTCAGGACAAAGAGTTTTATATATATAGAAGATATTTGCAATGGTGGATGGGTTTACAAAGTTTGTCTGGCTATTTCCAACAAAGACAACAAGTTGTGAAGAAGTAGTAAAGAAGATGGAAACGTGGTATCGGATAGAGGTGCTGCATTTACCGCCAACCAATTTGCGGATTTTATTAAGACAAGCAATATAGAGCATGTTCTAGGAACAACAGGAGTACCACGAGGCAATGGGCAAGTTGAACGGGTAAATCGAGTCGTGTTGTCCATTATTGCAAAGATGTCGGCAGAAGATCCAACAAAATGGTATCAAGCTGTACCGTTAGTTCAGAAGGCGATTAATTCGCACGTCCACAGCACAACGAAAAGGACACCGTTCGAGCTAATGTTCGGGATTAAGATGAGGAACAGAATGTTGGATGACATTAAGAAGTGTTTGGATGAGGAACTATATGAAGGTTTTGAGCGAGAAAGGCAGGAGATGAGAGACGTTGCCAAAAAAGAAACTCTTCGAGCGCAAGAAGAATATAAAAATCATTTTGATAAAAAAAGGAAAGAAGAGCATGGGTATAAAGTAGGAGATTTGGTGGCGATTCGTCGCACACAATTCGTAGCTGGGAGAAAATTAGCAAGTGAATTCTTGGGGCCATACGAAGTGACGAAAGTAAAGCGCAACGGGCGGTATGAGGTGCGCAAGGCTGCGGATACAGAAGGACCAATAAACACATCCACAAGTGAAGACCATATGCGGTTATGGGCATACGTAATGGAAAACGAAGAGATGGAGTTTTCAGAACCTGACGAGTCTTAGCAGAAATAGTAGAAATGGAAGAGATAATGTTGACGATAATAGGAACGGAACATGAAGACGACAGGGATAATGTTTGTGGTAAATACAATGATGGTGACGACGACATTGGAAACGGATATTGGTCAATGAGAAAGGGAAACGGAAGAATATGAAGTAGAATGGAGAAACGGGCAGTGAAGAAGGTTATCTGGGACAGATAACAAGTCAGGATGGCCGAATGTAAATGGGGAAAGTAGTAATATGGCCTAGTAGGCGACGTACATTCAGGGTCTACGACCCTAACGTAGCTCGACAGAGAGCTCAGTTGAGAACTGTACATTCAACGTGAAACATCAAAAGTATTATACCGCTGTGGAATTACTTAGTTTTGTGTTTGTCTACATTTCAATATTCATTCATTCTTACATGTATTTCACTTTTTAACAAAAAATAAGCACAAAAAACACAAAAATAAAGTTGTTTCACCTCTGGGCTTCTGATTTGAAGTGAGCTATTTCAATGAAAATATTGCTAAAGTAATGAAAAGGTGACAGATAAATCAGGGTGAACTAGGCTAGCCAAAAATTTTGTAAAGAGACATGCTAAGGTAAATTGATTAGGAAAAAAACAAAACAAGGAATCACGCATCAAAGATAAGGCGTTTAACACCCAAAATTACTGCGAATAGCATTAGACCAGAGGAAAAATGAAGAAATTATGGCTAAAGATTTGGAGATTTTAATTAATGAGATAAAGGGACGGCAAAGGGGGCAGCCAGAAAAGACGGACGCACTAATTAATAAATTAGCTCACCAATGAATGCTTGTAGTTCCGAATAGACACAAAAAACAACGGCACAATAAGGAATTAAGTACACTATTAACAGAAAAGAAAACAATTTAAAGATAAAAATTTAGTTTTCAAAAAGGCCCGAAAACTGCAAATAGCAATGCTGCATCAAAACAAATACAGCATTGATATCAACAGAATATTTAAATTTAGAAGTTCACTTTCCGAAAAAGAAGAAATAGAAACGATTTTCAAAAAACCCGAAATCTGCGAACAACAATATAGCATTGTAAAAAATTATCATATTGCTATTCAACAGAATATAAAATTATGTATTTACTTTTTAATAAAATAAGCAAAAAAAAAAATAAATAATTTTTTTTTTTTTATTAATATGTGCCAGCTTGTTGCATGAACACATATAGACAAGGAGGACTCAGTGCGCTCCAAATATAGGTTTAGTAAAAGACCGCGGCACCGAGTCTAGAAATCACTTGCGCCCTCGAGGGGACCACGTGATTAAATGGTAGTTTCATCAGTGTGTTACAGTAGAAAAGTTACAATAAGTTGTGTAGGAATAACAATAGGTAGTGTGGAAAATACAATGTTTTGTGTTAGGAGTCATATATCAGAGGGGTCCTTTGATTGTTAAGGTTGATCAAGCAGGTAGTATTGGGAATGTTCGCCTGGGGCAGCTCATGACATTTTAAGGCAGGGCCCCCTGTCCCCGAACAAGCATGGATAGTCATCACGGTTGATGATAAATAGGTCGGTCCTTTGATTGTTAAGGTTGATCCAGCAGGTAGTATTGGGCCTGTTCGCCTGGGGCAGCTCGCATTTTAAGGCAGGGCCCCCAGTCCCCGAACAAGCATGGATAGTAGAGTGCATCGATTTTTCACCAAAAATGGTAACCCATTTTCGTAATCTGTGGTCAATTCTAAGATGTTTTCACAAAGAAACCATAGTTCTAAAATGAATTCCTGGTCCGCGCTTTTTGAGTTGAAAAATTCACTTTTTGAACAATTATATCTCGGGTGTTTATGGACCGATCCTGACAAATTTGGTGTCAGTACTCTAGTTAGGACCAGGACTTTCAAAATTTCACAGAACCAAAGGACGAAATGTCCTTTAAACATCATTTTCATCCTTGGAACGGCGATTTCGCGATTCGTCTCTATCTTAAAAAATTAGTCCGAATTAAAGCTATTTTTTGGCACAAAATAAAATTTTTTTTTGAACCTGTAATTTTTATTAAAAGAAAATGTAAAACCTATTTTAATACAGTTTTAAAGCAATTTTAATAAAATATGTGTTACATTTTCTGTTAACAAAAAATACTGGTTCAGGGAAAATAAAATTTTTTTTGCCAAAAAATAGCTTTAATTCTGACTAATTTATTGGTATAGAGGCGAACCGCGAAATCGTCGTTCCAAGGATGAAAATTATGTTTAAAGGACATTTCGTCCTTTTTTCTGTTGAATTTTTAAAGTCCTGGTCCTAACAAGAGTATTGACACCAAGTTTGTCAGAATCGGTCCATAAACAATCAAGATATAAATTTTCAAAAAAAAATGAATTGAATCACGGTTGATGATAAAAAGAAGGTAGAATTATCTCGGCTTACAAGGATTTCAGTTTGACAAGGTTGATTTAAAAAATTGTAACACACTGAGAAAACTACAGGTATCTGGAGTCTGTCCATATTTATTAAGAAACATTAAAATTTTGAAATAGTTAAGAATACAGGCTGGGGGTACTCAAAACATTAATGATCCAACATTTGTTGCAAGGATTGGGGAAAACCCCAGAAAAACCCAATCAGATCAGTATGCTAATAACTAGGTATCAAATTTGGAAAATGGAAATCAGTCAACCAGACACGTGTAAAATTACTAGGTTTAGGATTTAACAATGGGAGTCAGCCAATTGCTGGTGGTGGTAGTCTTTAATGGTAGTTATCATTGGTAGTAGCAACAGTGGTGCCAGTACAGTGTGGGTGCAAAGTTTTATTACTGCCAAGGGCAGCTGACCAAGCAGGTCAATGAATAAGGATAATTATTTAAATAACTTAAAATTTTTAAATAAAACGCAAAGGAGAAATTTAATGAAAAACCCAAGTTGATTCAGGAACCAGCTAGGAGTGCTGAAAAAGAAATGTAGATTATTTAAATTTAGCAAACTTTTTTTTTTTTTTTTTGTTACAATATATGCCTGCCTGTTGCATGGGCATATATATTCAGGCGAAACAAAATATATACTTTAGGCACCCATGGTAACCAGTATTATTTTGAATCAGTCCGCAAACGCCCTCGAGGGGACCACGCGGAAAAGGCTGTTGATTGCAATCAAGGAGACATAGAGGAGCAAAGGAGGCTAGATATAGGGAACATAGGGGTATTGTAAAGGTAGTGCGTGAGGTGTAAGTCAGGGGGAGTGAAGGTGAGTGCAAATGAGTTGAAGACAATGTTAGTATTGAGGGGTTAATTCGCCTAGGCTGCTCGTGACCTTAATAGGGCAAGGCTCCCAGTACCCGAAGTTAAAGCACCCTCTTCTCCACAGCCGCGTGAGCCTGCCTCTCGCAGGAACACACACAGCTGAAGAGAGTTTTAAAAACAATGTTACAAGGATGTTAGTTTGTAGTTTTAGAGGTTGTTCTTATGTAGTTGATTGATTGTTCAGGAGTAAGGCTTAAGATAGCTTTCAGATTTGGATTTACGGAGCAAAAGTTTTTCATATTGATTAAAATATTTTTATTATTGTTAGATCAGATTGATTATAGACGTTCAAAGCTAGAGTCTTTGGTTAGGGGATAGTTGGTTTAACAACTGCATCAGGGATTTTGACTGGTGGTGATATAATATTAATTTAGATTTGAGATGGATATTAGTAAGTTGATTTTTGGTGGCATGGATTAAGTAAATTAGGATGAAAAGATTGTTTCAAGCATTGTATTGATAGGGTACTTGTAAACTGGTTAGTTGAATATGTATTTTGTAATTATAATAGCGTTATTTTAGATTACTTAATTTAGTTTTGGCCGCAGGATTGCACCTTGGTTTGGGGAGTTGTGATAACAGGTAGTTTATTAAAATGGCAGATGTCTTAAGGTGGTTTTATTGTGTTTGATTAATTCATTTCTTATAAGTAAGCTTGATTGATTTGGCAGATGGCAACTGTGGAGAAACGGAAGACTAACATAGACGACCAGGTAGTATTTAAATTTTGATTTATGGTATTTCAGATTGTTTTATTTAACTTAGACCGATTTGGATTTATGGTGCAAAAATTTCATATTGATCTAATATATTTTGTTTGTTATTGTTTAATCAGATTGATGAGCTTAAAGCTAGAGTATTTGATTATAGGATAGTTGCTTCAGGGATTTAGACTGGAGGTGACATAATATTAATTTAGATTTAAGATGGATCTTAGACAGTTGATCTTTGGTAGCATGGATTAAGTAAAATAGGTTGAAAAGATTGCTTAAAGCATTATATTGGAAGGGTATTTGTAAACTGGTTAGTTGAATATGTATTTTGTAATTATAATAGCGTTATTTTAGATTACTTAATTTAGTTTTGGCCGCAGGATTGCACCTTGGTTTGGGGAGTTGTGATAACAGGTAGTTTATTAAAATGGCAGATGTCTTAAGGTGGTTTTATTGTGTTTGATTAATTCATTTCTTATAAGTAAGCTTGATTTATTTGGCAGATGGCAACTGTGGAGAAACGGAAGACTAACATAGACAACCAGGTAGTATTTAAATTTTGATTTATGGTATTTCAGATTGTTTTATTTAACTTAGACCGATTTGAATTGATGGTGCAAAAATGGCAGATTGATCTAATATAGGTGGTTCGTTATTGTGTTAATCAGATTGATGCAGTTCTTATAAGCTAGAGTCTTTGATTATAGGATAGTTGCGTCAGGGATGTTGCAACTGGAGGTGGCAGAATACGGATTTAGACTTAAGATGGATCTTAACCAGGTGGTCTTTGGTTAGATTGCGTTGATTTCATGTAAGCCCTTATATTCAGATTTAGTTTGCGGACCTTTAACTTAGCACCGATTTGATATTGATGGTTTAGGCAGATAGTTTCGATGTTCTTGTTCGTTCATTTATTTGTATGTTCTGGTATTGTTTAATCATTGATAATAGGCGTATGAGTCTCTGGAATGGATTCTTGCTTGAGAGGCATTATCAGATTACCAGCAGCATCAGGGTTGCTTACAGGGATTTTGACTTGTAGACGCTGTGAACATCACATACTTAATTCTACGATTTAAGACTGGCATCTTAGCATCAGTTGGTCTTTGGTAATAAGATTGCGTTATTATCATTTAAGCCCTTATAATTCCAAAAAATTATGTCACAATATTAGACTTCGGAATGCCTTCCTTACAGCAACTGCTGCGAAAACGTATTGTACGCTGTTTAGGCAAGATCAGTTTCTGCAGGGTAAAACTTGCTCCTGCGCCCATTTTATGGCGGAGGGCGTGGCAAAAAGCATTTTGGATTTAATTCTTAGCAGTATTGATAATAGAAAGCGTAGTCTGGTCTCGGGAATGGATATCAACAATTATGACTTGAGAGGACATTTAAAAGCTCAAGACTGCTTTTACCAAGCAAAATGGCATCAGGGCTTGCTGAATCGGCCCGAAAATTCGGATGTCTTGCTCCAACAGATCTGTAAAACATGTAAAATCAGTAAATATCAATGCCAGAAAGAAGCTGCTGGTCTCCAGGTGGAACTGAGGCGGAGAATCCAGCTAGGTGAGATCGCATTACAGGTGGATGTGGAAAGAGTACGGGGAAGAAGTGATTAAGTCTTGCGTAAGCAAAATTAAATTGGTTCCCAAAGTCAGAAAGTCCACAGCAATTGCAGATTTTTTGGTGAACTTAAAGATTTGTTTTGACAGAATGGATGGAAGGCCACAAGTTATACAGTTGACACTTTGCATCCTAAAGTGCCATAAGAAATTGACCCAAAGGGCGTAGAACGTGCAAGTTCGAGAGTCTGCAGAGGACGGCGTAGTGTGGCCGACAAGAGTGCCTGATTTTGATCAAGTTCCATTTCATCGAAGATAAACGTATATTCAAGGGTGCGTAGGCCTCTTATCAGAAACCTACTGCCCAATATGTATTGACCGGAAATATATTGATTGCTGGACTTTTGAAATTAGTCAGAATTTTAGTTGTGACGCGTTAGGTGGAACTGAGGTGCGAGTAAGCAGGTGGATCGATTCTTAGTCTGGAAAAGTACCGGCTGGCAAGAAGGTCGAAGAAGTTCAGCGAGCTCTTGGTACAGTAGAAGTGCTTAGTTTTGTGCAAAGATTTGTTTTGACAGAATGGGCGACGTATATGAGACAAGCTGGGCATTACGTTATGACGTAGAAGGCAGTGGTTGAGAGGAGGCTTAGGTTTCTCATGAGTTCCTGATTTTGCGTGCTATTGCTCGAAGATTTTCAAGGGTGCGTAGGCATCTTACAGAAACCTACTGCCCAAATTTATTACAAGAAATTGATTGCTGCAACACATATTGACGCGACCTGGAACGTGGTGCGATTCGAGGTTCGTCATCTGAAGACGGCTGGCAAAAGGCCGAAGAATTCAGCAAGTCTACAGGAGCAGGAGTGGAAGAAGGCGACGTTGAGACAACCATACGAGGTAAAGCAAAATAAACGATTATCGTGTAATGTGAGTTAATTGGTGCATTTCATATTTACAGCGAAATTGTTAAAGATGTGTCCACATTTCGATCAACTTGACGACTTATATTCCAGCAGCAAGGAAATTGATGTGGTTGTGGTTGAATCCAGCAATTACCAGGAATTAAATACTCCATTGGAATTCAACATGACGCCTATTGAAGAGGAGTCCCTAATGGACGCAATGTTCGCTACCCAGATGGAGAATTCCATGGATGCCAACGATTTGGATGCATCGTTTGTTGAGAAAACCAAACGAAAGGTGCAAAACAATTCGTTGGCGCAGGTAGCAGCAATTGAGGCAGGAAGAAAAGAATACAGGGACAAGCGACTGGTTCTGGAGACGGATTCTCTGAAGCTCGATCACGAGAAGTTTAAATGGACGAAGGAAATGGAGCAACGCAAGCTAGATTTGGATGAAAAAAAGCTGTGCTTTGAAGAAAGAAAGCTCAATTTGGAGGAGCTTCGCATCCAAAACGATTTCAAGCTGAAGGAACGGGAGCTGGAGATGAAAATGGAGATGCACAAACTTGAGCTTAAATACAAGTACAAAAAATAAAAAAAAATTTAAATATAAAATAAAAAAAAAAAAATTTAAATTAATAACGGTTTTTTATTTAAAAATTAGATCATACAAAAATTTCCTTTTGCTTTCAGAAGCCACACAGTGAGCACCACTAGTCTCAGTCTCAGTAAGTCCAGCAGAGTTTTCTTCCGTTTCTTCGTCAACATTTTCTGCGTCAGTATCTTTCAGTAAAATGTTGTGAAGAATGCAGCAAACAAGAATCCAGTTGCAAAGGAAGTACTGGCTTTTCTTATTCTTGAATCGGATGCGTATATCCTTAAGGCTGCAAAATTTTCCTTTTAGAACTCCAAAGCAGTTCTCGACCCTTACTCGATATTGGCTGTGCCTTTTATTAAATCGCAGCTGCCTGTCGACGTCCATTATTCGAGAATTACTGCGGAACGGGGTAACTACATATGTGGACTGCGGATAGGCAGAGTCCCCTGCAATCCACTCTTCTCCAGAAAAGTAACGCTCTGTGTGCTTTCCGATTGAACAGTTTTTAAACACCTTCGAGTCGTGGTAGCTACCCGGACTTCCAACAACCGCATCTCGTATGCGCAATTTGTGATCACAAATTACTTGCAGCTTTACCGAGTAGATTCGCTGGCGAGAAAAGTATGTTTCATGATTTTTGGCCGGCTTCTCGAAAAGCTTTATTTCGCTGACATCGATGTATCCCACGCAGTGCGGCAACTCTTCAAACGTGCGCTCCACAATCTGTTGACGCTCGGCTGCATCAGGCCAAAATATATATCTGGGCATCAGCCGCAAAATTGCTTTGAAGACCCTTTCAGTAATGTTAGCCAAAATTCCACCATCACTTACTCCAAAAACGGTGCATATCTTTCGTACTGACGCACTGCTTACTGATGAGCCCAGCCGAAACAGCACAATTGCAAGCTGCAAGTCTACTGCAATTTGCCTGTGGACAGATGCCGTCGCGAATACTTCATCCCCTTTTATTAAATTGACCAAATGCACAAATTGGCTTCTGGACACACGCAGCATTTGGTTAAATCGCCTGTTGTCAAATGAACTAAGGATATTATTGCGCCAATCAATTGATTTTGGCACGTTAAGGCTAACTCCCCGACGGCAAGAATATATTCCCACGACATCGTCAACAAAGTCTTCCATAACCTCGTCAAGCTCCGAATCCACTTCTTCTGCAACTAATTAAAGCAACAAGCTCTGCATACCTTCGATTTCCTCAATATCACGAACAAGTTGATTCGTTCTATCATCGCAGAGCATATCTTTGAAACTTTTAAATGGCATCTTTAAAATTCAAGCACAATCACCACAATTATAAAAATCAAAGTCAACTAGATGTAAACAAAAAAATAGCTTACTGTCAAAAAATGTGCAACCCGTTGCAACGTAAAGCGGTGTTCACGCAGTATGTATTGCAAACTTGCAATCTGCAATGCTGCAAGGGTCAAGTGAACACCCTAATTGATTAAACTATTTTATAAATAAAAGAAAACAGTGACAAGCAAAATAAAGACTACAAGCTCTACTGAGAAAATTCAACTTATTGAAATAATACAATTAGGGTGTTCACTTGACCCTTGCAGCGTTTCAGATTGCAAGTGTGCAACTTGTCACAACAACAACTTGCACAGAAAAATTTCTTGCAACAATGCTAGACCCTCCCCTATGTATACGAAAAGTCTTTCATGTTTGCACAAAATAAAGATGTGGAAAGCTCGATAAAAAAGTCGAAATCGTATATCGATGCTCAGTATATTTGAGTATATTTGGTGTATTTTAGTGCTAAAGAAATAAATGACAGCTGATTAATGGCCGTTGAAATCAAAAGTCAAACCGAATTTGTTTGATAGAATGACATCGTCAACAAAGTCATCCATAATCTCACCAATCTTCGATTTAGCTTTGTCTAGTCAATATACTATACATCCACGAATGTTAAGAGCATGAACATTTTTGTTCAATTACTTATTTAAAAAACAAGCTCTAGACACCTTCTATTTTCTTTATTTCACGAATGAGTTTCTTTGCTCTTTCATCGCAGAGCATATTTCTAAAGCTTTGAAATGGTATTTTTATCTTTATAAATCCAGCCAATCCAAGCACAAATCAACAAACTGTTAACAAAAAACAGCCTACTGTGAATATGTGCAACCCGTTGCAACGTTAAGCGGTGTTCACGCAGTGTGTATTGCAAACTTGCAATCTGCAACGCTGCAAGGGTCAAGTGAACACCCTAAATTTAAAGTACAATTTGTGCGTTTATAATTGTCTGTTTGTTTGATAACACACAATCACACAAAGTGAAAACAAAACACAAAACACTCAATAAACGTCAAACTGAAAGTGTAACACAAAACTCACTCAAACCTTTTCACTCAATAAATTACCACCAAAATAAATATGGAACCTCCAAGTAAGCGCCAGCGGGAGAACACGGCGATTGATGTTAAGGGGGGACGAGTTTCTGATGCTCCTTCTCCGCAACTACTGGAGCTGATCAACCAGCGTTTTGCTGAGCAAGCGGAGCTCATCTCTACTAGCATTCGTTCTGCCGAGGAGCGCATTCTAGGCCAACTAAACGACCGCATAGGGGAAGTGGCTGGAGACGTGGAGCGGCTGATTCTACGGGTGCAGCAACTGGAGGCACAGCTGGAAGCAATTCCAGATCTTCAGGCAAAGTTGAACGATTTGCAAGCAAAACTTCAACTTAAGGAGGAGGCCGGAGCTGCACTTGGAATTGAAGCTAAGCTGATGACCAAAGTAGAAGCAAAGCTTGCTGCTCAAGCAACCGAAGGCATAGCAGCTGATTTGCGAATACATGGAGTGCCATATACTGAAAGCGAAAACTTGAGAACATTGTATAACGCACTTTGTTTCTCACTCAACTTAAGTCCACCACCGAAAATAAGAGATATTTACCGCGTCAAGCAACGTAGATCAAGTGGCAGCACTGTTGATCCGGTAATTATTGTTAAATTGGAAAATGTACGAGAAAAAATAACAATCTTAAAGCAAATTGGGGCATACCGGCGCGAGCACAAACAACAACTGAGCTTACAGCTGTTAGGTTTTGAGTCACACGTGCCTTTCTATGTAAATGAGCAATTGACAAAAGCTCATTACGAGATCTTCAAAGCAGCAATTAAGCTCAAGAAGCAGAAGCTACTAACGACAGTGTTTATACGACGCTCTCTTGTTCACGTGAGAGAGGCGGGAAGCGACAATATCTTCTGCATAAACGAGATAAGCGAGCTTTCGGCATTGTGCAGTGACAATGCTCTTCAACAGCAGAATTTACTGCAACGGAAGAGTCGGAGCGGAGCTTTCGCAACTAAAAGCTGCAATGTTTATATGTATGTAACCTATGCTTACTATGTTGTTATGTTTAATTGGTCTTTATATTGTGGATTTCTTAATAGCTTTAAGTATTTATTACTCTCTTTTTATTACTCTTTTATAATAAGTTTTATGAATTTACTTGTCTCTCTTAGGCTGCGCGTAATACTTTTTCAGTTTAATTCAATTCTTTTAACAACATAAGGTCAACCACAGCGAATAGTAATACTCTTATTAGGGTTCTTGTTAAACAAAGATATGGGCTTAATATGTCACATAAACGCACAAAGTCTTGCAGGCAAAATTGAGGAGTTTAGGTATCTGTTTGTGAAGTCAAATATTGATGTAATATGTGTGTCTGAAACTTGGTTTGTTCCTCAACTTAGTGATGTTTTAGTTTTATGTGATGGATATAATTTGTATAGGTCTGATCGTGAAAGTCATGCAGGGGGAGTAGCAATATATGTTAACAAAAAGTTGAAGACTAAAGTTATCAGTAAACAAGACGCCGGGAGTACAATTGAATACTTGTTTCGTCAGATAACGGGTAGGAGAAGTATGTCAAGCATGCTGGTAGGGTGCATATATCGACCAAACCGTACAATTGACTTCTCAGACATTATTGACTACATTTCAAACGTATCATTGACATATTCGGACGTAATAATTATTGGCGATCTTAATAGCAACATGCTAGTAGAGCGGCATTTGTGCGGGAAATGCTCTCGTTAGGTCTAAGCTTAGTCAACTTTTCTGAGCCTACTCATCACTGCGGACGGCAGTCCGCGCTAGTGACGAAAGCAGCACGAAGGGTGCGAAGGCGACTAGCATATATACACAGGAAGAATGGAAAATTTGCTATGACTGTCCGATCAGGTCGAGTTATATACCGATCGAAAGGTATCAATTTAACTTACAAATGTGCATACTAAGACTTTTGAAAACTCACCTGGTTCGTGAGATAAACAGGTGTAAGTGGAAGGGGCAAAATTTAAATGATTGGAGCTAGTGGGGCCGTTGGAGCCTTTTGGTCAACATTTTTAATTTTTTAATATTTCTCATAAAGATACGCGTCGAATGACACCTCAATCATCAAAATCCGACTACTGGTTCAAAAGATAAATTATTTTGAAATTTTTGGTGCCCTTCTCAAAACGAGATGAAAAGTCAGTCTGTCTGTTTGTTTGTTTGTATAGATCAAATCGTTGTTTTAGCTTAAAAGTTTGAATGAGGACTTGTTCCCGCTCAAAAATCTAGAAACGTTTGTTCTACGACTTTTTCGAAAAATCGCTAGTTTAGCGGGAAATCGCTAAAAACCGCTAAAATTGAAACCCCATAGCATCCAAACTATAGAAGCTACAGATGCGATCTATATATCGGTGAAAAGGTATTTCGAAGGGCTCTTAGGCATACCTTCAAAGTTTTTTTTTAAGTAAAAAGGTAAACGGCTACAGGTGAAACAAGGTATTTTTTTACACATTTTGGCGATTTAAGAAAAATCTACACATGAGATCACTTTAAAATATGTTATATGTTATAGGCAATTTGATTCCGCGTTTTTTGACATATAACACGTATCTGTCAAAATTCGTTTGGACAAGATATTACCTATTAACTGAATATACCTTTTACCTTTACACTTCTGCATGTACATATGCAGTATGTACACTGCTTGCAGCGTAATGCGGAAATAAACTGCTTGCAAGTAATGAATTCCTTTTTGCGGCAGATAAATCATTTTATAACCAAAAATATCGTTTGTTCTACAGCTTTTTCGAAAAATCGCTAGTTTAGCGGGAAATCGCTAAAAACCGCTAAAATTGAAACCCTCATAGCGTCCAAACGATAGAAGCTACAGATATGATCTATATTTCGTTGAAAAGGTATTTCAAAGGGCTCTTAGGCATACCTTCAACGTTTATTTTTTATTTAAAAAGGTATAATGAGAATAGGACAGCAGCTGCAAAGTGTCATAGCAGCCAGAGTTGAAGAGTGCTGATAGCTTTTGCGCTGGGCATGTGTGTTTGTAAAGGGGACCAGTGTTGCCAGACAGTTTGTTTTAGCTGTACAAACAATAAACAAAATTGACACAACTATAATGTCAAAAAATATTGCAATTTCAAAATTTCTGATGTCTTATTCAAAAATTTCTGATATCCCATAAAAAAAACCTCTTTACGCGGTAACAGTCTAGTGACGAAAACATTTTCATGCCCCAAAATTTCTGATATCCAATTTTGTGACGAATAATATTAAGTTTTACACATAAATTATTTTAAACAAAATTTTTGCATTCGGCACTGCGCAAGACAGTGAGTTTTATTTGGTATTAGAATTGAGACATTTTAGCGCAATGTGCCGAGTGCCAAAATTTTGTTTAAAATAATTTATGTGTAAAACTTAATATTATTCGTCACAAAATTGGATATCAGAAATTTTGGGGCATGAAAATTTTACAAATACGACAAGCACGTTGCTTGACGTGATTTTCGTTAGTGACTCAAATAAAATTGTACTTTATGACCAGATTTCGGTACCAGTTTTTTCGAAGCACGACCTAATTTTCATAAAAAATGACTTTACTCCAATTTATGACGATATATCCTTCTCTACAGAGACTTTAAAAATATTGACGCTATATCTCTATTTAATGAAATTGACTTATGCGACTGGACTCCTATATACTCGTCATCTGATATTAATGCCCAACTAAATAGTTTTTGCCAAAATATAGATAAATTGTATAATGACTTCATTCCATTAAAACGAAAAGTAATTAAAGAAAAGCATAAGCCATGGTTTAACCAAAATATTGCAAATAAAATTTCTCAACGAGACTCTGCATATAAGAAATGGAAAAGATATCGAACTCTTGACTTTTATCGCCAATTTCAGATGCTGAGAAAAAATGTTAACAAAATGATTAATGACGCTAAGTGCAGTCACTACTCTTTAAAATTTAATAGTGCAATATCCAGCAAGCAAAAATGGAATGAACTTAGACAGTTGGGCATTGGTAACGTTAAAAGCTCCCCCAAGATAACAACGGACGTAAATGAACTTAATCGAAAATTTGTGCAATTAAACGTACCTGAAATCATGACAAATATCTATCTTGACACTGAAGAAACTAATACCTGTGATAATACCTTTAATTTTATATGTGTTACGTGTTGTGATGTCGTCGATTCTGTTTGTAAAATTAAGTCGAATGCTGTAGGATTAGATGACATGAACCCAATATTTATTAAAGCAATTCTTCCTAAAATTGTAAGCCACATCACTCATATTTGCAACACAGCCTTTATGACGTCAACCTATCCTGAAATTTGGAAGTTAACAAAAATTATTCCTTTGGCTAAACCAAATAATGAGCTTAGGCCAATTTCAATTTTACCCTTTTTGTCAAAGATGTTTGAGCACTTGATGGCCGTACAAATTAAGAAATACCTTAACACAAACTCTTTGTTGATCGATGAACAGTCAGCTTTTAGGGAAAAGAGAAGTTGTACGACAGCGATACTAAAAATAACTGAAGACATTCGGAGAGAAGTTGACGAAAGCAATGTGACTTGACGCTTTTAGATTTTAGTAAAGCTTTTGACACGGTAAACCACGAAGTTCTATGCACTAAGCTGAAAAAGTTTTTTAAATTTTCAAATACTGCCACTAAGCTGATTTTTTCTTATTTAACGTGCAGAAGCCAAGCGGTATATAATAATAATGAACTATCTTCTTTCTTGCCTTTAAGCCGTGGAGTACCGCAAGGGTCAGTCCTTGGGCCGCTTCTGTTTTCGCTATATGTTAATGATCTTACTGCTGTGTTGTCGTATTCCAATGTTCATTTGTATGCTGATGATGTCCAATTATATGTTAGCTGTCATCGTGACAAAGTGCTAGAGTGTGTTGATATATGTAACAGTGAATTGTCAAATGTTAGTAAATGGGCTCGCTCCAATGGGCTTGCGCTTAATTCGTCTAAATGTAAATGTATTGTTATTTATAAAAGATCTCTTTGTACTGAACATCTGCCTAATCTAAGAATAGAAGACACTCCCATAGATTATGTGGATAAAGCTGAAAATCTTGGCATAACTTTTAATAAAACCCCAACGTGGAGTGATCATATTGCAAAGGCTAGTGGGAAAACCTATGGCTTACTTAGAAAACTATATATGACACAGAAATTTTTACCCACTAGCATTCGAATATTAATTGCAAAAACTTTTCTAACGCCTGTGCTTTGCTATGGAATCGAAATTTTCGGAAACTGCGATGTTGCTTTGCAGCAAAAGCTAAATGTAACGCATAATAGCATTGCAAGATACGTTTTTAATGTTTGTAGAAGAGACCACATTTCAAATTTTGCCCGACAGTTATGTAAATGACATGAGCTTTAAGACTTGGACTGACTACAGAAATCTTATTTTGTTACATAAAATTGCACACACAAAGGAACCACGCTATTTATATAACTACTTGCATTTTAGCACGTCTGCAAGAACAAATAATATAAATAATATTCGACACAAATTAGCGAGCTCAGAAAGACATTTCTTTGTACATACTATTCGCATGTGGAACCGTTTGCCTTTTCAACTAAAAACAATAGGTAGCGCAGCAACTTTCAGAGACAAGTTGAAACTTCTTTTGAGAGACACATAAAATATAAATATTTAAAAATTTAAATTAATCTTAGTACTTAACTTCATAATTGTGAATGGTTTGAGACACACATAAAATAAAATATAATTATCTAAAAATTACCACATTAGATCATAAAACTAATGAAAATTGTAAACTAGAATTTAAAATAATCTTAATACTTAACTTTATAATTGTGAATTGTTTAATGTTATTAATAGTGACTAGTGCATTAAATAATAAGCGTTCGCATGTAGCACTAGGATTCAAAATAAATAAATTAAATTAAATTTGTTGGTCCAGGAGGAAAGGGAGCTTAGGATGGTTTCAACTTGACGGATAGCAGTAGTGGCAGACTCAGCGGCCGACATAATAACTGTGTCATCAGCGTATGTGGCTAGAAGAGCATCGGTGTCTCGAGGAGGGTTAGTGAGAATGGACTCAGGGGTTGGAAGGTCAGCAGTGTAAATAGTGTATAGGATGGGACCCAATACACTGCCATTATATTTTTTGGGGTGGATCTGGCACCTTTATGAGACTTAACCATGAAAGTACGGTCAGTAAGATAGAGACGGATGACAGCGTATAGTGTAGGTGACAAGATGGGTCTAGGTTTATGGAAAAGGCCTGGGTGCCATACTCGGTCAAAGGCTTCTTGAATGCCTATGTAGACTGCTGAGCAGAATCGATTTTTAGACCCCGTACTTTAAAAAAGTAAAGGGGTTCTTAACTTTGTCACAAAAAAAAATGTGCGTAACAGGCAGAAGGAGGCGTGGCAGACCCCATAAAGTATATATTCTTGATCAGCATCAACAGCCGAGTTGAAATAGCCATGTCCGTCTGTCCGTCTGTCTGTCTGTCCGTCTGTCTGTCTGTCTGTCTGTCCGTCTGTCCGTCTGTAAGAGCGCCTAGATCTCAGAGACTATAAGAGCTAGAGACTCCAAACTTGGTATGTAGGTTCGTCTATATTGGGAGCAGATCGAGTTTGTTTTAGATTTTGGATCGGACCACTATATCATATAGCTCCCATAGGAACAATCAGTTGAAAATCAAGTCTTAGTATGGAAAACTTTTTTGCTGTTTGAGATATTTCAACCAAACTGACAGAACATGCATAAAAGATGGTCTCATACATACTGACCAAATTTGGTTGGAATCGAACTACTATATCATATAGCTCCCATAGGAACAATCAGTTGAAAATCAAGTCTTAGTATGAAAAACTTTTTTGCTGTTTGAGATATTTCAACCAAACTGACAGAACATGCATAAAAGACGGTCCTATACATACTGACCAAATTTGATTGAAATCGGATTACTATATCATATAGCTGCCATAGGAACGATCAGTCCAAATAAAGTCTTAGTATGAAAATCTTTTTGTTGTTTGAGATATCTTTATAATAAGTACGGGGTCTCCGACAGTCGAGTACCGCTCGACTGTAGCACCGCCGACTAGTTTTCATAAGCTTTGAGAATGAATTGTGTTACGCGAGCTAATTGCTGATCAGTACTGTGTTGGTAACGAAATCCGAACAGGTGGTTTGGAATAGCATTAGCAAAGGGTTGTGATTCGAACATTCGAGTTAATAGGAGACGCTCAAGAATTTTAGAGAATCCAGATAGTAAGCTTATTGGTCTGTAGGATGCTAGTTGGCTTGCCAGGTTTGGGTATCATTGTCACTAAAGCCATTTTCCACTGTTGTGGAAAGTGTCTGTAACGCAGTACGTTGTTGAAGATTAGGATAAGATACAGAAGTGCAGAGTCTGGGAGGGATTTAATGGTGCGATTGTCTATTTTATCTATTCCAGGAGTTTTGTTGTTTTTAAGGTTTTTGATTTGGCTCTTAACTTCAGTAAGGGTAATAGGTCTGAAACGCGATTGGCTTGAAATTTCTGGCATTTCTATTTGGTGAGTGATTTCAAGGCGTTCGCTAGGAGTGTTTAGTAAGACAGGTTTAAATCTAGACTCAAGATGTTCAGCGAAGGCTTCAGCTTTTTCTAGTGCTAGAGTTAGGGTCATTGGAGCTTGCATGGCGTTTAACAGGAAGATTTGGGGTGGGTTGTCTCTTGATTTGCTTAGTGAATTTCCATAACTTTTGCATACTGTATCTGTCCCTTTGGTCGATGGCAGTTAGTGTTCTATCGAGACGCCTGGCTTTGTTGGCTTCAAGAGCTTTCTTGAGTCTCTTAGAGGCAATTCTATGAATTCTTCTGGCATCATTATTGCGAAGACAGAGGTGGTTGTACTTAAAGCCTAGTACCGACGTGAGATAAATTTTTAGCGGCGGAAAATGCTCAATATTTCGCTGTTGACGAGCGTAAAGACAGTGTTGTCAACGCAACACGAAAAAATAACATAAAACTGAATGGTAACTCTATGCGTCAACAGCGGTTTATTTTAAATATGAACATGCAGAACTGATTTTGATAAAAAGAGGAAATAACAGGCAATGAAAATTTAAATTATAGTTAATATAGGAGAAATATGCGACGACACAGCGCGTATGAGTGAACCCATCGCCTTAGAACTTTTTACGTGGATTCTCCCTCTAAATTAATGAAAAAATACAAGTATTGGCCTTTTTCCACCTCGTTAATCAGCAGAATTTTGTCTGCTTTTTTAAAAAGAGTCAATCTGCTGTTTTTTGATAATTTTCCGGCCATTTCGTTTGAGTTATTGTGAGAGAGTGAGATAGATAGATAGCGAAACTCTAAACAATTCAATGTTTCGCTGGGCCTGTCAGCTAAATGCAAACAGTGCTGGAAAACGCCCGTTCCTTATCTGGCAACTCCGTTTTTAGTTTCAGTTTAGTTGACGTCTGGACCGACAAGCGGAGATAAATTTCGCTTCTTCTTTTTCACTTTACGCTAGCGTTTTTTTTATATGGAGTTTGACTTACGCTAGGCCTTTTATCTCACGTCGGTACTAGGCTTAAAGCAGCGTTTAGCAATAAGCATATTCTGTATGCGTCGATTTGGTGTATAATGAATTCGAAATCTGCTGTTCAAGGGTAGATAAGAGGACATATTTGAGGCAAAGTTGGCAGCTTGATGAATATTTCTCGTGAGTATGTCTACGCAGTCATCAATGTCTTGTCCTGATGATATTTCTGTATTAAGGTGGATGTTTTGATTGAGCCAGAGGTGAAATTTTTTAATGTCAGCGTTAGCTGGAAGAATTGGTTTTTTGAAGGGTATGATTTTTGGTTTGTGTGAGAGACTGATGAGGAGTGGGAGATGATCCGAGCCCAAATCAAGCGAGGACTCGATGTGAAGGCGGTCATTATGAATACCATAATAAATTGCAAAGTCGATAGCTGAGGGACTTTTATTCTGATCATAGGGGAAGTGGGTCGGGGAACCAGTAGCTAAAATGTCGTAGTTTTGGGATCTTAAGCATTTAATCAATTCATTACCACAGTTACAGGCACGAACATTTCCCCACCAGCGATGTTTAGCATTCCAATCACCAGCAAAAAGGAATCGGGGTTCAAAGAGCTTAAAGATAATTTTAAAAGCTTCACATGAAAGTCTTCTAGTTGGAGGGCAATAGATGGCTGAAATGTTTATACTTGGTTGATCAGGGAGGGAGATGCAGACAGGTGCACATTGTATAGTTGGAGTAACTATGGTGGGGAGGGCCATATGTTCAATATTATGATTAATAATCGTGGCAGAGCCTCCTCGTCTACGATTAGATGGATGGTTTGCAGTGTATATGTGATACCCTTTGATTTCAATAGGATCTGCTTCTACTAGATGAGTTTCTGAAATTAGAACGATGTCAATGTTATGTTGGTAGATATGGGATTCTAATTCAGAGAGCTTATTCAATATTCCGGCTGCATTCTAGGCAATGATCCTAAGGTCGTCGACTTGGTTAAAGTTTGGATTATTTGGAGGCATGATGACAAGAAATTCCTTTTTAGTAGTTCCTTGATGCGGGTGGAAAGAAATGAGTAAACATTTTAGTTAAGGTAGTCGTGTTAGCAAGAAATTGTAGTTATATATGGTTGGTCAATTTTGAGGAGGATAGATTATGTTTGGGTGGCAATATGTATCGTAGATAGAATGAATATTAGAAAGTTTTAACTAGCTCAGTTCGATAATTTGAGAGAGGGTATGCTATATAAAGGGCTTATGTGTTGGTATTATATCTGATTGTATAAGAAGAAGAAGAAAGATGGCTCGTAGATAAAATATCCCCCTTTTTTTTTTTTTAGTTTTTCAATCTCTTTATTATTCTTTAAATGTTGTAAAGTGTCTTAGTATATAAGACAGATGGGAGCTTAAATTTAATAAGAATTTAATAAGGCCTCCATGGTTTTAATTATATTTAAAACTTATATAAAATATAATTTTTTTTTTTTTTTGTTTTTTTGTTTTATATTAATTGCCTTAAGTTTAAGTAGAAAATTAATTTCTTACATACCTCAGGAAAATAAGTATATGTGGATGAGGTTATTCAAAAAAAAAATACTTTTAACAAAGCGATTCAGTTTAAGTTTATTTTTATTATAAAGGTGTTTTGAATAGCTAACAGAATATATAATAATATAACTTCATTTAATGGAAACTTATAAAATTATTGAATTAACTTTAAATAGTCTTTAGGAAATAAGTATATGTGTGTTTTTCATTTTTATTCTTATTCTTAATAATTGTTTCTGTATTAAATACTTGTGTGTTATATAAGTAACTAATTAATATGCTTTCCTTTGGCCATTAAAAGTTTATTAACGCGATTTGGCATAGAGTCCGCTAGATTTTCTAGAGTTACATTGCTAATTAGTTCCCACTTTGCAAGCAATACGTCTCTTAATTGCTTGACATTGTCAAATTGGTGTCCATTCTTATAAACTCTTGCTGAAAGAATTCCCCAGAGATCCTCTATCGGGTTTAAGTCCGGACTTATCGCTGGCCACTCTAAAACTGGTATATTCTTGGATGCAAGAAATGCTTTAGTGGCACGTGAGGTGTGTATTGGAGCGTTGTCCTGCTGAAAAGTCCAATTATCGTCGTATAGCTCTGTGGCAAAGTCTATTAATTCTTTTTCCAGCAACTGGGTATACGTCTCGGAATTCGTTTTTGTTGGAATAAAACAAATGCGAAACTTTCCTGCATATCCAAAAGCAGCCCAAACCATCAGTGATCCGCCGCCAAAGTTCCTCTTGTGTCGTGCTTCTCGGGGGTGTCTTAAATCGCGCCAATACTTATGGCACCCATCAGGGCCATCTAAATTCCACTTTTTCTCATCCGAAAATATAACATTGCGGAATTCTTCGGTCCAAAATTTATATTTGTCGGCAAATGCCAAACGTGCGGTTATGTGACGTGGTAGTAGCATTGGTAAAGGCACCCGAGAACTATGTTTAACGGTCTTATTTTCAACCAAAAGCTGATGAACTCGTCTCCTAGACACTTTGAGCTTCAAATGACGCCTGATGTCGTTACAAGACATTTGCTTGTTAACAGCAAGACGCTTAATCTCGCGTTTGCACCTCTCGTCGACGGTACTAGGTCTGCCACTACGCTCGGTTTTCCCATAAGATTCCATATTCTTTAAAAAATTTGCAACCGTATTTGGATGTCTGGAGACTCTGGAAGCTATTTGGGAAATTTTAGCGCCACTTTCTTTCAAACCGATTATAAGCCCGCGCTCTTCGGCTGACAAGTGGGTTCCACGAGGCATTCTGAGAAAAAAACTTAATTTTGTATAGTGCTTCATTTGATCACTTGATTACTTACATTTTATTCTTGTGTTAATAAATGAATTTTCTTCAAAATACAGTCAAATAAAACCAATCCACTCAAATCAAAGATCACGCTGATTAACAATTGCGCACAAACTGCTGTTTTCACATATACTTATTTCCTAAGAAAATCAAATCGCGGCACACAAATTTGGATAACGGTGCTAAGAATAATGAGCAAAGAAGATTTTTGCATATGCATTGTAAAAACAGATAATAACTGTAGAGTATTGCATACCAATAATAGATCAACGATTAAGATAAGGAATAATAGAAGTACCAACATAAACCCACATATGTATACTTATTTCCCTGAGGTATTGCAAGGCTTATTGGCCAGTAAAATAAAATTAGTGTTATTTGTGTGAATAACGCCTTCTTGGCTTAAGTAAATAAAAATAACAGAATAAAGATAAAGAGAAAAACAAATGTAAGAGTATAACAATTATAGGATTGGACCTCCATGGTTTTGCTTATATTTAAAGCTTATATAAACTATAAATTTTTTGCTTATGTATTTTTTTTTGTTTTTATTTTTTTAAAGTAACATGTTTCATTACTGTTTCCTTCTTTGTATTTTCATTCATTCTTTTTCCTCGTCCTTCCCACCATTCTACTTTATTTGCCTTAAGATTAAGTTATTTAATTTTAATTTTTTTATGTATTGTATGCCTGATTGGCCAGTAAAATTAAATGAATGTTATTTGGGTGAATAACGCCTTCTTGGCTTTTAGAGGATACAATTTAAAATAAAAGAGAAAGGAAAAGAAACGATTATAATGTAATGTGTAACAAATTCAATGTTGCTTAATTAATATTCATAGTTTGGTGGAGGGGGTCGAGCGAAGGGCTGATCACGAAATTGTGCAGGCTGGTAGATCTGCCTTTGCATGGGGCGATACTGGGCTCTTAGCATGTCGATTTGGTTGGGAAGGAAGTTTGGAGTGGGAAAAAAGGGAGCTCGGACGGGGGGTGGATTCATCACATTTTGTAGGGTTCCTTTAAATGCCGGATCCTCAGTCCAATTTAAGGCAGCGAGTGATTGTTCAGCTCGCCGGGCTGGGGCATTAGCAGGTAGATCATTTAATGCCTTCTTCATATAGACGCAGCCACCATGATTGGCCACGTGGTTTCCTCCACAATTGATGCATTTGCCTGGGAGGCTCCTTGATTTTGTACAGGACTTATAGTAATGATTCCCAGCGCATTTGGAGCAGGTTGTATACGGTTGCTTACACTCATATTGTGTGTGTCCGAATTTCTGGCACTTGTAACACTGCTTTATGGGTTTGGGTGGTGCTGGCTCTGTTATTTTCACAATGAACGGCCCGATTTTGGTGATGGTTAAAATGTTTATGTTGATGAGGCTTGGGTGTAGCTCAAGTCTCCATTTTTTAGTCGGAAAGCCAGATATATTTCCAATAATGTTTTCAATGTGGAAGACATTGAAGCCCAGTTCATTTATCTTATCAGTAATCCAGTTCGTGGAAACAGTGTGATAGATTCCGTCAATTATTGCTTTAAATTTGGGCTGTTTGTTAGATTCTGAGTATAGATTGAGGTCCTGGAAGTGTTTAACCAAAATTCCATGCGTCTCTAGAGTTTTTGATTGGATGAGAATGCCACCGCTTACAGTAAATGTGGCGGTGAAAGTATCCTTGCCAGTGACATCAGCAGCTTTCTCCATAAGGCTTACCGGATCATCAGGGTTCGGTATAAAGAGCGATTTGGGCACTATTTGGTCACGTGGTGGGATTGAGTTTGGTTTGGGCATAATCTGGCCATCAGATTTTTCCATAAGACTTGCCGCACTATTTGAGTTAGGGATAGAGAGCGGTTTGGGCGAAATCTGGTCACTTGAGGGACATGGGACAGTCTGTGCAGCCTCCTTTTCCATCACACTAACAATGTCATCAGGATCTTGTAGGTTCTCCTCATCTTCATCAGTTATTGTGGTGTCAGCTTTAAATGTTTCTACTTCTGTGTCTGCTTCTTCCGTTGTTAAGTCAATGTCTGGAAAAATGTTGACTTGAGCTGGCTCTGCATCTTTGTATTTCTGGACTTGTTCTTGGATTTCAGCAAGAGCTATATCTTTAGGGGCCGAGCTTGGGGGCAGATTTGTATGTTGGAGATAAGTGTGTTGGAGAAGAGTGCGCTCCAAATGTTGGTCTTAAGGACCGAGGCACCGAGTCAAGGATCACTTACGCCCTTGAAGGGACCACGTGATTCAATGATAGTTTTTATCAGTGTGTTACAATAGATAAGTTACAATAAGCTGTGTAGGAATAACAAAAGGATGTGTAGAAAATAAAAAGTTTGTGTTAGGGCAGCTCATGACATTTTAAGGCAGGGCCCCCAGTCCCCGAACAAGCATGGATAGTCATCTCGAGTTGATGATAAATAGGAAGTAGAATTATCTCGGTTGATGTCCAAAATGCATGTAAACGATGAAGTAGCGGGCCTGTTCGCCTGGGGCAGCTCATGACATTTTAAGGCAGTGCCCCCAGTCCCCGAACAAGCAAGGATAGTCATCTCGGTTGATGATAAAAAGGAGGTTGAATTATCTCGGCTTACAAGGATTACAGTTTGACAAGGTTGTTTTAAAAAATTGTAACACACTGAGAAAACTACAGGTATCTGGAGTCTGTCCATATTTATTAAGAAACATTAAAATTTTGAAATAGTTAAGAATACAGGCTGGGGGTACTCAAAACATTAATGATCCAACATTTGTTGCAAGGATTGGGGAAAACCCCAGAAAAACACAATCAGATCAGTATGCTAATAACTAGGTATCAAATTTGGAAAATGGAAATCAGTCAACCAGACCCGTGTAAAATTACTAGGATTAGGATTTAACAATGGGAGTCAGCCAATTGGTGGTGGTGGTAGTCTTTAATGGTAGTTATCATTGGTAGCAGCAACAGTGGTGCCAGTATAGTGTGGGTGCAAAGTTTTATTACTGCCAAGGGCAGCTGACCAAGCAGGTCAATAAATAAGGATATTATTTAAATAACTTAAAATTTTTAAATAAAACGCAAAGGAGAAATTTAATGAAAAACACAAGTTGATTCAGGAACCAGCTAGGAGTGCTGAAAAAGAAATGTAGATTATTTAAATTTAGCAAACTTGAAACATTGGACTTAGAGCATACGTAAAATGATTAAATAAGGAACCAGTAAATTTTAAAATTTTGAACAAAAAAGAAAGGAGAAATTTAATAAAAGACCGAGCAAAATAATTAGGGAAAACTTAGAAAAACCCCAATTTGGTCAGGAACCAGCTAGAGTACTGAAAAATAAATTTAGCAAACTTGAAAAATATAAAGTTGAACTTTAAACATAAGTTAAATAAATAAATTTAGAACCAGTAAGAACTGGAGAAGAAAAAGATTCTTTAAATTTAGCAAATTTGGGAAACGAACAACGAGATGGACCAAGAATCAGGGCCATTGGTACATAATCCGGGGCATCACAGTTGACCAGAAGGGGAACACGTGAAGCGCAGGATCGGATTTTTAGCATTAAAAAATGCTGTTTTAGTGGAAGCATTCTCAGTGCGAGTGGGATGACAACTTCGTCAACAGGTGGTAATCATTTATAGTGGTAATCAATTGGTAGTAGCAACAGTGGTGCCATTAGAGTGTGAGTGCAAACTGCAAATAGCAATGCTGCATCAAAACAAATACAGCATTGATATCAACAGAATATTTAAATTTAGAAGTTCACTTTCCGAAAAAGAAAAAATAGAAACGATTTTCAAAAAACCCGAAATCTGCGAACAACAATATAGCATTGTAAACAATTACCATATTGCTATTCAACAGAATATAAAATTATGTATTTCACATTTTAACAAAATAAGCACAAAAAACACAAAAATAAAGTATTTCTCCTGTTGTTTAACTTACAGCGCTGCCCACTCTCTGTCAAGTATTTTGATCGAGAGAGTGAATGAATGGTGGACTGGACTGGACTGGAATGGAATGGTCGAGTCGAAATGGCGGTGCATCGGCGAGTACATCAGCTACATGAGCTACATGATTGTAATTATGTAAGCTGGATGGCCGACCGAATCTTCATCTGTGGCCCATTCATTGCTGGCAGTGGCACTGCAAATACAGAATCTATTTACGGGCATCGCGAATAAAATACACCCCCTAAACAAGCGGCACAAGCAGCAGTACGAGTACGAGCAACAAGTGACAGTGTGTGCTTATTAAAAGTGATTAAATATATACGAGTGTGTGTATGTGTACATATTGTTGATGACAGAGTGACTGAGTATTTCAATTCTTCGTAATTATTTCGACATTGAATTGTAATGCTGTCTCTTGCTATGTTACTGTACAATTTGACTACTACTACTACTACGCCCGAGGTGAGTGTATATTCGCTGTAAGTGTGTGTGGCATCAGCATATCTAGTTATTGAGATTTATAATCGCGATAACACAGTGCAATGCGCGAACGCACAATCTATACACCGCAACAACAAGACGCCCACAGCTACAACAACAGCACCCAACACGATATACACACACTCCGAACGCGGCAATTGCAGTGAACCATTATTGAACACGTCTGCATGCCGTAGTGCCCGGCGCCTATGCGCTTGTGAATCTGCGGATTTGACTCAATGATGCCATGGAGCCGTCAGTGGTGAAACGAGTGAAAGCCTATCTTAAGCGGTCTGAAAGTAATTAACTAGACACCTGGTACAGAGCCAACTTGGCAAGTGCATCCCCGTCTGCATGTGTGCATCAATATGCCATGTAAATGAGAAGAATCGAAATACAAAGAAAAGAAGAAATGGCAGTGATGCACGGTACAGACTAGGAGCAGCACTGCCAAGAACTCTGCACCAGTGTGTGTGTGTCTAGTTGTTCGTTGTGAAAGTGAATTAGAGATGGGCATGGGCCTCCTTTTTGAGGCACGGCACGGCCCAAGCACGGCTGGTAAAAACTGAGGCCACACGGCCAAACACGGGATTTTTTTAAATAGGCACGGCACGGCACGGCCAAACACGGGCGCTTGTAAATTCACTTTGTAAATTTTCTTTATTCATTTTTGTCATCGTGGCGTCACTTTTTTTTATAATTGTGCTATCGATGTTGTAAGTGTTCGCAAATTGTGCGATACATCGATGAATTTTACAGCTCAAGCTGACAAACAAGCGACAAAACTACGCCAACTTATTGATAGTACCATATTTAAGTTCAAAATCTGTACCGTGCCTACCGTGCCTCCCGTGTCGTGCCCCCGTGCCACCGTGCCCACCGACTTTGGCACGGTAAAACACGGCACTTTTTAATAAGGGGCCCAACACGGATTTTTTTTAAATAGGCACGGCACGGACACGGCACGGCCCATGCCCATCTCTAAAGTGAATAGAAACAAAACGTCGAGGTGTGAAAGTGAAAATGCCGCATTGCTAGCAGCGTGTAATGAAAACAATGACAAATAGTGACAAATGTCAATGACAAGTGGAAATACATGCATACATACAAAATGCGTGTATGTGTGTGTGTGTGATGGCTGGCAGTGAAAGCTCCTGCTCCTGGAAATATGCTCGGCCAGATCCAGGGAGTCACTGTTGTGGGTGAAACGCTGCTGCTGCTTGTTGCATGTAGCAGCTGGTAGATGACTGTAGTTGTTGTTGCCGTGTTGTCGATTGGGAGTTGAACGCCGCCGCCGCCGCTGCCGCTGCTGACCGATATTGTGCTGCTGCTGCTGCTGCTGCTGCCACTCTTGTTGCTCCCCACACGTTGTGAAAATAGATTGTATGACATTTGGCTGCTCATACTGATAATTGTTGTTTATATTGTATTTTTACAGGTGTCGTGATGCCGAAACACTGGATACGAGGATGCCCAGCGTGTGATGAATGTGAATCCAGTACTGGAAGAAACTGAAAAACTGGAAACTGGACAGGCAGTCCAGCAATCTCATCTGAATGCAGCCCATTCAGACAACTGGAGTCTCTGGATCAGGATATGCAAGGGGAAAAAACGGCCAATTTCTGCAAAAAGAAGATACTTGAGAGATGCTTGTATCTCAAGAGGCCATTGATTAGTTGGTTTGTTTGTTGCTGTAAGGTAAGTGTAATTTAGAAATTACTCAATCAATATTGTATTTGTAAACATTTAATTAGTAATCTCATTATGATTTATGTTTATTTCTAGTATTTAAATGCCGTTTGGACAGGAGTAAAAGGCGCCGAATTTGGAATCGAGCGCCGTCATTGTAAAGTTACTGCTGCCTGGAGAAGACATCAAACTACCTGTCAGCCGCCCAAGCGTCTGCGGCCAGAGACAGGCCAGCTGCCCAGCAGGTACGCAGACAGGCAGACTGGCAGGCCGGCAGGCAGGCAGGCAAGCTGAAGAAAAATGTCCCAATTTGGACGATATGGATGGTGTTCAGGCAAGCTCTGAATTTATGGATATTATTAAAAATTTTAGTATTCTTAATTTTAAGTAAAGTTAAAGCAAACAATTTTGTAAATTAATGCATTTTGATAGAGTTAAATGGCTAATAATTGAGCTCTAATTGTAAATTGTGAAATATGTAACAATTCCGCTATGAAAAAGCACACAAAGCCGCTACAATCCAATTTTCATTCATTAAAAAATTTTGAATTCAATCAAACTATAATGAAGTTGTGATAAATGAAAGAAATTGTCCCCAAAAAAGAGAAATCTCTACAATTGTGCATACGAAAATACTGACTGCTTGCAATTTCAATAAAAATAATAACAACAATGATGATATTATTAAAAAGTCAGCGCACCAAAGTAGCAGAGAGGATGGGGACAAGTTCCTTCATATTTTTTGTAAAAATGGCCAGATATTTGCCGTTTGTGTTTGCAACGAAAAACAAGAGTGGGGAAAATTGAATGTTTCCCCCACTCCAATTTCCATTCCCGTTGAGCACAGCCAAGTTTTTGTGCTGCGAATTATGATCAAGCCCACACACACACGCTGCCATCCGCCCATGTAAATATACATATTATAGCAGATGAAAGCGCATGCGTGAGCGATCAACGCAAGCACACAACTCTCTCTCATTTTTTGTCAGGCATACTAATTATGCTGTACATTGTATACAGCAAATAGATGCCCAAGCTATGTATGTGGGAAGGGGTAAAGGGGAAAAGGAGCATATAGGAGAGAGAGAGAGAGAGAGAGAGTAGGTGTACTCAGCCTGCAGGAATGAGTGTAGTTGCAGGTGTATTATGGTACTAATGGCACCTTTTAATAGCATGGAGTAAGTGTGTGTGTAAACGAAAGCTCTATTGCTTGGAGGCAAGAGTCTCCGTTTCACATTGCTGATCGGGCATATTGGCATTATCAACAGGGGGCATACAATCTGTGGAGACTGTCTGTTGTTGTTGTTGTTGTTGTTGTTGCTGTTGTTCCAGTATGGGGCTCACATTTAGCATTGTGGGCTGTATTACTTAATGGCATATTTTGGCCTGTAGGACATTGTTGTGTTGTGCTGCTCTGATTGAGCGTTTGGACCGAAGCAGAAACCGAAGCCGAAGCCGAAGCAAGTTTCTTCTGCTTCAACTTGTCTTTCTGTGCCGCATTTAGTTTTTTGCGTGTTGATATTTACATTCTTTCGAACATGTCCAACAATGGTGGCTCATCCTGAGGGGATGACGGCCATCGCTGACGTTTCGATTTCTGATTGGACATTGCCTTTGATTTTGTAATCGATTTGACCTGTTGCGGTTGATGCCGCTGCTGCTGTTGCTGCTGATTAACAGCGCTCTGGCTTGTTGAGGGCCCAAACTGTAGTTGCTGTTGTTGTTGTGACGTTTGATTATTATTATTATTGTTAATAGCATTATCTGCTTCCATTTCCATTTCAGGAGCAGAGACAGCCCGCATTGCCGAGACAATGGTAGGCTGCTCTTGGAAACTATGCCTCAAACGTTCAATAAAAGTCTCTCGCCACTCACCGCCGCCGCCGACGCCACCACCATCGGAGGATGGAGCAGCCAAAGGAGAAGAAACAGCGAAGGCAGCAGAAGGATCAGCGGTCACCTGCATATGTTGCTGCCCCAACTGGAGCCGGTGTTGCTGCAGCTGTTGCTGTCGCTGCCGCCGTCGCTGCTCCTCGTCGATCTTGGCAAAATGTGCCTGTAAAGCGGAAGAGGAAGAAATTATGCGCCTATTGGCCGGTATGACGGAGTTATTCGGCACCTGCTCCTGCCGTGTGAAATTAGTATTAGGGTTAACATTGTTATTATTATTGTTGTTGTTGTTATTATCAATATTATTGCTATTGTTAATGCTATTGTTATTGTCGTTATTACTTTTATTATTATCATCGTTAATATTAATAGAATTTGTAACGTTTTGATTAGTATTTCGATTTCTGTTTCTGTTCTTATTGTTATTGATTTTTATTTAAGTGATTGCCATTTTTATTTGAACTGGCGTTTTGATTGTTGTTATTCTTAGCTATGCTTTGCTTTTGTGTTAAGTCTATTACCGTTTGTGTTAGTATGTCGAATACCGACATTTACACCTGAACGTTGACGTTGTCCAGACGCAATGGCCGATTTGAGTTTGCCTTCGAGCAAACGTAAGAAATGCTCACAGCCTTTGTAGTTGGCCGGATGGGCCATGCCACAGTTGGCGCATTTGGCAGGTAAATGGTTGGGCTTCCTACATTCGGCTGTCGAATGATACTCGCCACGTTTAACGCAACGCGCATCGTGACGACAATACCGAGCCGTGTGATTAAACGACTGGCAACGATTGCATTGTGGCAAATTCTCGTATATACGTTTCGGCCATTCGAAACGTACAATGTGCTGGCATAGTACTCTCACCTGAAACACCTTCATATTCATCGTCTCGTTCGGTTCGAGTTCAATGAAATGAATGTTCGGCGAATACGTACCCTGGCCGTTTTTATTTTTATATGTGGGATTGTATACCGATCGGACTTTGTAGCCCATGCCCAGAAGCTCATCGCGTATGAGTCCGACTGGTGTGCTGGCATGTATGCCACGCACAACAACACGAAACGCACGCTCCTCACGCAACTGATACGTGTTGAATCGAATGCCATTACGATCCGATTCAAGGACTCGGACAATGGAACGATAAGCATCGGGTGTTTTCGGATTGACACGCACCATGCCACTATGGTTTTTTTTTCGTTTTTTTTGGCATAAAGTAAAATTTTTTTTTGCTTAGTATGTTAAAAATTTGTTGATTTTTAATTGTTAAACACCCTAGTCAGATAAAAAATTATTTAACTTTAACTTGTGGAGCAATACAGTTCTGCTTGCGCCCTGTTAAAGTCAGCTGATTATGTACCACCCGTTTTGTATGAAATTGGCGGGAAAAATTTTGCGACTTTGATCCTATGTTATGGCGAAAGCACCGTAAAAAGAATTAATGTGGAAAACGACTGTCCAGGTATGTAAAACTATAGTTTACCTATGTTTTTGTCTTTGTTGTGTTTTTGTCAAATTTTGCCGTGTTTTGTTTATGTGTATTTTTAGAACGAGCTTAACAAGTGTAGTTGTGTTTCGTGGATCAGTACTTTTGCATGGCAAAGCGTTGCAAAAAGTTGTAAATGAGAAACTATTAACCAAAGTGTGCAGATTAATAAGAAACTAATCCTTTTTGTCCGAATCCACACGTTTTCGAAAAAATCCAATTTTTCTGGTACAATATGTGTTAAGGCCCTATTCTCCTTCAGCTTGCTGTTTTTGAACCTTTTTGAAAAAATTCTCATTTGAAAACTCAAAAAGATATTTGAATTTTGTTTTTTTTATTGAATTGAAATGAATGAAAGAAAATAAAAAATTTTTTTTGCCTCGACACGAGGGGTGTTCAAAAAGTAATGAGACTTCAAAGTTGGGGGTTGAAAAAAAGGTGTCGTCAAGGCGGCCACGATTCCGGGTCTCCGGAGCGTCGGAAATGAAAAAAAAAACGGGGTTATAATCAGTATAGATGTAATTCTGGCCCGTAGTAAAATAAAAATTTTGCGATTTTTTTTGACAAAATGGCGGCCACTTGAAATTGACAAGTCGATTTGGACCCATTTTTTTGTAGTTTATTGTATAAAAAAAATAGTAAAAAACCCCAAAATTTTCATTTTACTACGGGCCAGAATAGTGACAATTCTACGTCGATTAAACTTTGTTTCATCCACGGTTCAGTAGAACTGGCGGAATCGTGGCCGCCAGCTCGAAAAACGTGGTTTTGAGATAAACGCGTTCAAAGTTTTGACTCCACGTGCATTATCATTAACATTGCTGGACAAAAAAGGCCATAACTCCTAAAGTACTTCGAATTTCAAAAACCCTATTAGGGTTATATTCTTAAATGTCCAAGCTATAAAAAAATGCAAAAAAATAAAAAATCTAAACAAAATTTTTGCTGAAAGAAAATAGGGCCTTAATTCGTGCTGAGCTGGTTGATATTTGGAGCAACAACAATGGCTCAGGAGACGCCGTACAACAGCAGATATTGGAATGTATCGCACAAAAACATTTAAATAACGAGATCATTAAGTCAATAAATGAAAAAAATAAAGACATCGTCAATTATATAAATAAGCACTTGCTGAAGTGTAATTCAACTCTGGAAAGATTCAGGGTAAAGCACTCAAAATGGCTTGCCAAAAGCATACTCCTAAAATCTTCACTTTCTTTACTTTCAGAATAAAGGACTAATCACTAGACAACAATAGGAATAGATGAATACTGAAATAAAAATTGTATAATTACTATTTTTGTTCATCAAATATAATAGAAAATTAAACAAAAAAAAAGTTTAATGGAACGTCATAATCTTAGTTGCGTGTCGGCCAGATCGGTTATATGTCAGCTATTTGAAATAGTGCCCCAAATCATATGAAACTTGGTAGGTCATCTTAGAAACATAAGAAATGTATACAAACCAAATTTCAAATCAATAGCTTTATAAACAAAATAGTTGAGGCAAATCGGTCGGATTGACTATATGGCAGCTATATGAAATAGTGCCCCAAATCATATGAAACTTGGTAGGTCAGCTGAAAATCATAAGAATTGTATACAAACTAAATTTCAAATTAATAGCTTTATAAACAAAATAGTTGGGTCAAATCGGTCAGATTGAATATATGGCAGCTATATGAAATAGTGCCCCAAATAAAATATGCTGCAGTTCTTCTTCGTAGCGTAGCAGGACAGAAGAAGAAGGATTTGAACTCAAAATTCGATTGCCGTATGCGAATGCACATGAGTGTTCGCATGTACAGCAAACGGATGAATTCCTCCTTCTACTCTCTTCTTTGATGACAGAGTAAACTATTTTGCCAGCAAAGGAGTGGAGAATTCTCTCTCTCAATCTAACTGGACAAAACAATGATGGCGTCGCTTCTTATTGTGTCTACGTGACTTTTGGACAAATTTTTGTGTACAGTACTCGATGTCTTCCTCTCAATCTGTATATATATATATATATATATATGCATACAATACATGTATGTTGGGGGCTTCGACACGCCAGAGAGAAAAAACTATGACTTTGACAGAGTACTGTACAAATTTTTAGTTACCTATTTTTTTAGCATAGATGTCAGGACTTGTATACATAGTAAATGCAATTTTAATGGCAGAAAAAAGGAGCATGCATACATACATACATATAATCATAGATTATAGTTTATTCTGCACATTAAGCTACGGTGAGGGCATCAAGGGCATCGGAGGGCAATTTGATGATATTTGTTGGTTCGATTCGTTGGATTAAAGTCGTGTTTTTAATTGTTCAATTGTTCATTTGGTTGGTTGATCGATCGAGCGGGGGCGAGAGAGTGATGTGTTTTGGTATGGCACTTATTCCCGTATATTTATACGTGTAGAGATTCTTTTGCAAGAGAAACGATGTCTACAAGATTATTTGCCAGCTAGCCAAGACTGAGCAAATAATCGAGACAACGAAAGGAGGCACTGGCACTGGCACTAAACACTGGCACTGGCACTCAACTTTTCTCCCACACCATATACGAGATTTTTTCTCCTGTTGTTTAACTTACAGCGCTGCCCACTCTCTGTCAAGTATTTCGAGAGAGAGAGTGTGAATGAATGGTGGACTGGACTGGACTGGAATGGTCGAGTCGAAATGGCGGTGCATCGGCGAGTACATCAGCTACATGATTGTAATTACAATTGTGTAAGCTGGATGGCCGACCGAATCTTCATCTATGGCCCATTCATTGCTGGCAGTGGCACTGCAAATACAGAATCTATTTACGGGCATCGCGAATAAAATACACCCCCTAAACAAGCGGCACAAGCAGCAGTACGAGTACGAGCAACAAGTGACAGTGTGTGCTTATTTAAAGTGATTAAATATATACGAGTGTGTGTATTTGTACATATTGTTGATGACAGAGTGACTGAGTATTTCAATTCTTCGTAATTATTTCGATATTGAATTGTAATGCTGTCTCTTGCTATGTTACTCTACAATTTGACTACTACTACTACGCCCGAAGTGAGTGTATATTCGCTGTAAGTGTGTGTGGCATCAGCATATCTAGTTTTGAGATTTATAATCGCGATAACACAGTGCAATGCGCGAACGCACAATCTATACACCGCAACAACAAACACGCCCACAGCAACAACAACACCCAACACGATACACACACACTCCGAACACGGCAATTGCAGTGAACCATTATTGAACACGTCTGCATGCCGTAGTGCCCGGAGAATGTGCACACATATACGTGTTTTTTTTATTTTTTTATATCTTTTATTGGTAACAAACGGGAAGGACATATACAAATACAAGTAAAGGCGAGACCACCTTTGTGGTACTGCCGTGGAAGCTTTGCATCTCCAAAGGCAATGGTGTCGTCTAGACCACGTTCAACTCCGCTTTCCTCGCGCGCTCAGCAGTGCGCAGCTCCACCATAACAAGCGCCGCAAAGTTGCTGATAGCGTCCCACTTCCCTGGGGACTGCAGCATGGTGTGCACTATATTGCTTACATGGATTGCACTACTCAGTGTGTCTTCCAGCTGGGCCCTATGTGCAGAGAACCTGCCACAGAAAAAGAAGGCGTGCTCAGCGTCTTCCTGGATTCCATGGCCACACCATGTGCACTCAGCAGATGCTTCATGCCCAAAGCGATGAAGGTAGCTCCGAAAACACCCGTGGCCGCTTAGAAGCTGAGTCAGGTAGAAATTAACCTGGCCGTGCTTCCTGTTGACCCACGCTTCGATGGATGGGATGAGTCGATAAGTCCAGCGTCCTTTGGTCGATGCATCCCAGCGAAGTTGCCACTTTCTAAGGCACTGATGCCTACAGTTCCTGCGCGATTCCTGTTTTTCCGCCTGTGAGAGCCCTCTGCCGTGGGTTTCCAGAAAGAACGAGGTCCTCTCTTCCGCGAGGTACTCAATTGGTGCCACTCCCGCAATTACGTGGGCTGCCTCATCCGACACTGTTCTAAAACCGCTGATAATCCGCAGTGCGGAAAGACGGTGCGTGGCCGTAAGGCTACGAGTATAGCTCGCTATCTGTAGGGCGTTTAACCAGACTGGAGCAGCATAGAGCATGACCGATCTCGTAACACTGGTCAGTAGTATTTTACGCCATTGCTTTGGACCACGCGTGTTTAGCATTAGCCTGGAGAGGGCACTGTTCACTGCAGCCGCCTTGGCGCTCATGTAGGACATGTGTTCTCGGAAGCTCAGTCTAGTGTCAATCATGACGCCCAGATACTTAAGCGCTCTTCTCGATGTCACGTTCGCGTTTGAGACTACTATGTTGGCGGTCTCGACTTTTTTCCGACTGCTCACCAGGACTGCTTCTGTCTTGGGCGGCGCGAGCTCCAGACCCACCGTTGCCAGCCACCTCTGGATAATTGCGATCGAGTGGTTACATGTAGCCTCAACTCTTGGTAGTTCCTTGCCCACGACCAGGACTGCAACATCGTCAGCGAAGCCAACGACATGCACTCCTAGGGAGAGTCTGAGACGCAATATACCATCGTACATAGCGTTCCAGAGCAGGGGACCTAGCACTGATCCCTGCGGAACGCCTCCAGACACATTGTACTGTCCAGTGCCGGCCAGAGTGTTGTATCGTAAAACCCTCTTCTGGAAGAAGCTTCCCACAATACGCTGAAGGTATACAGGCACGTTGAAGCCTGTGAGAGCTCTTGTGATGCAGCTCCATTTTGCCGTGTTAAACGCATTTTTGATGTCTAGGGTGACGATCAAACAGTACTCCTTGGTACCTCCTTTCCACCGTGTGCCCGCTATCGCTTTTGATGCAATGTTCACGACTTGTTTAATTGCATCCACTGTGGATCTAGCCTTCCGGAATCCGTACTGATGGGGTGACAGATCGCCAGCATCGGCAATGGCTCGTTCCAATCGAGTGCACACAATCTTCTCAAGCAGTTTACCCGCGGAGTCGATGAGGCAGATTGGTCGGAAAGATGAGGAAACTCCCGAAGGTTTTCCCGGTTTGGGAATAAGTACAAGCTTTTGAACTTTCCATCGCTCAGGGAAGACACCTTCACGCAAGCATTTGTTAAAAAGCTCCGAGAAAATATCTGGGCGAAGGGAGACAGCAAACTTGAGGACACTGGTAGGAATGGAGTCCGGTCCTGGGGCTTTACTCGAGCCCATTCCCCTCGAAGCTGCAATTAGCTCATCGGCAGATACCTCCTCGATCGGCACAGCGATAGGGTCAATGTGATCTCCAGCTAAGACACTTATGTGATCCTCCATGCGCGGGAAGAGGTCGGATATAATGAGATGACCTCTGTTGGATCAGAGGGGAGGCCTGCTTGTTCCTGCTGAGTTTCTTGCATGCCGTTCTACGCGCTTCCCAGGGCCGCCAGCCGGTCGCAGAGCTCCAGGAAGCACTGTCGCTTGCTCTCCTTAATGGCAGCCTTTAGAGCACGTCTGCAATCTCGGAATTCATTCTGGCGCTGAAGGAACATCGTGCTGCCGCGCGATCGCTGATAGCGGCGTCTTGCGTGGATGCACTCGCGACGAAAATCGGCTATCCGCTCGTTCCACCAGTATACAGGCTGGTGATGCCGCCAGTAGTGCCTCCTTTGGACCATTGTGTCGTCACATGCAGACTCCAGAAACCCCATTACTCCGTTGGCCATGCACTCGCCAGTACCGTCCGCAGAAAGATTGGCCATCAAGTCTGCAAAGCGTGCCATATCGAGGCTGTCTAGGCGGTAGCGTTTTGTACTTGAGGGTACAGGCTCACTACTAGCAGATTGCGGCCCAATAGTGCAAACAATTGCCCGGTGATCGCTAGCTGTGTAGATTTCGCTGATGCTCCATCTTGATGCATTGTAGTGCGAGCTGCTGACGAAGGTTAGGTCCACTATAGATCCAAGTCCTGCTCTGCTGAACGTATGCTCCACGCCTTGGTTCAGGAGCACGATATCCAGACACGCGAAAGCCTCCAGCACAGTCCTGCCTCTTGCATTCGTGGCGATACTTCCCCATTCCTCTGACCACGCGTTAAAGTCGCCTCCGATCAACACGGGGTGTCGACCCCGAGCATCGGTCACTAGTGCGTCGATGTTGCTTGAAAATTCGGCGAGTGTAAGGCTAGGAGCCAGGTAGACGCTGTATACCCAGATTGCTCCAAGTTTTGCACGGACGAAGCTAGCTGCAGATACTTTGTCAGTAAGCTGTGTTGCCGGGTCGCCACATGACCATATCGCAGCTTTTTTGGAGTTGTCGAGCACAAAGTCATGAGACTCAGTGGTCCTGTATGGCTCGCTAAGGACGGCAACATGTACTTTCGCTTCTCTTACAGTTTGGCTCAACAGATCTTGAGCCGCAGCACAGTGATTTAAGTTAAGCTGCAAGAGCTTCACTGTTGGAGAGGTTTGCTGACGCCACTGTTATAGGATGGGCATCTTTTGCTACCGGCAAAATGATTGTACTCCTGACGCTTGTTTTCTGCGCAAAGGAAACATTTCGGTTCGCTCCTGCAGTCAGCCGCTTTATGTCCGTTTACGCCACACCTGAGGCAGAGTCCAGTGCGATCCACTTTGCTCGTGCACCTAGTTGCGAGGTGACCAAACTCCAAGCACCTGTAGCAGCGTCTTTGTGATATGCGCTCACGGACTTGGCATCTTGTCCATTCAACTTTTAGTTTGCCCACTTGGAGTAGGGCATTCGCTAAAGTTGGGGCTAAGCAAACAATGGCAAAGTGAGTGCCAGCAAAAGATTGCCTCAGGCTTTTAACGGATTCAATGTCCACATATGGAACACCGGTCTCCGCTGCAATTGCGGCTACAATATCCTCCTTGGTGGTGAGGCTGTCGAGGTCTCTTATTTCTAAGCACTTCTCTTGCGTGACTGCTCGAATGCCCGACTGTAGGCCAAGGGCGTCGCTGGTATCGTCCTTGAGCTTAGCCACATTATTCTTGCTCGCACCGTTTAGCTCCAGCAACAGCTCACCTTTCATCGTCTTCCGAACTCTAGTTACATTATCGCTAACCTCTTTTAATTTCTCGTCTTGGCGTCTGGTGACAAGGCGAAGAATGTCGCTGTAGCTCAGGTTATCTCGAGGCTGAATGATAATGGCATCCGGCCTTGGCTCACGTTGGGCTTTCTTCTTTTTGACCTTCGGTCCAACCTGCTGCCATTGAAGCTGCTTTTTGGCGGCTGGGGTGGCACTGCGGTCTACGGCGACACTTGGGGTGGACTCATCATTTATTTGGTCTGAAATATAGAGCTGTTTTGTGGACTGATTTTGGCTTGATCCTCTTTGTTTTTTTGGCGAGTTTCTGTGCGACACTTGAGGCGACTCGCGCAGTCGTTTAATGGATCGTTTAATGGATCTAATGGATCGCTATTGGATTTCTGCACATCATTTCCATCGGCACCAAAAGAAAAGACACTTGTCCCATTTGACGCCGGAGGTGCAGACGGCGGCGGAGTTCTTGTCAGGGCTTTCGTCTACCAAAGACAGAATCCTCGTTGTCGTTTTCGCCTCCTGGCGTGCACGGTTGGAGATTCATTTCATCCGACATCAGCAAGGATGAGCAAGGATCTACCAGGACTCCCTCGGTGGCCAAAAATTTACTTTTGACTAATGAAGGTTATACCGCTTTACTCGGTCGCCAGAGCCCCTTTACGGGCACCACAGATGTGGGGGGATGGCGGTTGATCGGATCCAGGACCCTTAGCCGAGTGTCCTTTTGTAGTCGCTTGCAATTGGGTCCCTTTGGTCTAAATCGGTCAGATCTGTTCAAATCCAAACTCGTTCATCGGTATCGCTGGCTCATCGGTACTCAGGGAGAGTCCCATCCCTGGTCCGCAGTCCGTAGCAATCGATAACTTTCTCGATACACAAAACAGCTGTAACGAAACGGACTTTACAACACTACAGAAAAAAACTACAGCAATCAACAAAACAAACGACAAAACCTGCAACAAATATCAACACGGTAAGTAAACTCAACAAAATACAACCATAACAACACTGATCCACCTCTCGTCCAAACAGGATCCTGGTTCCGGACCCGGCGTACCCGCCCTGCCTGAGATGGACACCTAGACTCCATCTCCCACATGTTGGTCCTCGATGGACCGACTCTTCAAGTGTTGGCCATGCTTCTCCCTCCCCGCTGCATTAATAACTTAGCAGGACATTTCGATTCAGATGAGTATAATTTGCATGTTTCTTATATTCTATTAACAAACATTTTTTATCTTCTTCGCAGGTATTTACATATTTACATTTATGTTTTTATCAACAGACTGTTGACAAATAAACGGACAGACGAAGAACAAAAGTGTAGAATGCAGCACAAAGTGGCAGCCAATATGCAACTGGACGTAATCCAAACAAGGCCAATTGCAACATGATGCTCGCTGTCAATTCGCAGTGAGGCAAGATATATAAATATGTATATATATATATATGTAGCGGTAATTGTGCAGCAGGTATGTTGACCAGCAAATATGTATTGTATTATGTGAATCGCTTAAATCTATCCTGACCTACCTAAAGAGCTCTCTGGGTGGTTCAAAGGGGGCGATATATGTTGTGTCAAGATTGTTTATATATATATATATATGTAAGATGTTCTGTGAATAATATTTATTTATTCATATATTTTATCTTACTTCTAATTAACAATATTTAATCGAGTTCTGTACTCTTCGTGAGTTGCTTGAGAATGAGAATGGTTAATCTAAAGTTATCGATATCATCGAAAAGGTTTATCGAGTCGACGAGGTTGCCACACCACTCCCCCTCCGATGCTGCAGCTAAGGTGCAAAATGTACGTGTTTTTTTGGTGGACGCACCTCGCGCCCGCTTCGAGTTTTTATAACAGGCTGCTGTTTGTTGTCGTTAGCTGCAGGTGAAGGTGATAAAGTAGGCGAAGGTGTTATTGAATCGTCGGCTTCTATGTGGGCTGCCTTCACTCGGTCGATGGTGACAGTGTTGTGCTTGCCATTGATATCGGTGACATCGTAAGGTGCCTTGAGCGGCGCTTTGACTGTGTCATCGCGCAGGAAGATGTGTGTACATGTTTTGAGATCCTTTTGAATGAATACTTTGGCGGTGTCATGGTGTGACGTGTTTACAGGCTTTAGCTGTGACATAGTTGAACGTAATTGTTTGACAAATTCGCTCTCTATGTAATTGTCGGCTTGATCGTTGAAAAATTCGCCTGGGAGCTTGAGTGTTGTACCGTATACCATTTCGGCTGGCGAGGCGTTGAGATCTTCCTTAAATGTTGAACGCAGGCCGAGTAGTACGATGGGAAGGCTGTCGATCCAATTGGAATCAGTGTGATATTTGATGGCACTCTTCAGTGTTCTGTGCATTCTTTCGATTATGCCGTTGGCTTGCGGGTGATATGCCGTTGTTCGCAAATGCTTGGAGCCAGTCAGCTTGGATTCGAATTGTCTTCCTTGATCAGTGGTTATAGCGTGCGGCATGCCGTAGTGTGCAATCCAACCATGCAAAAGTGCTCTGGCTACTGTCTCTGCAGTCATGTCTGCTATAGGAATTGCGGCGGGCCATCGTGAAAACCGGTCGATGCACGTTAGACAGTACCTGAAGTTGTTGGAAAGTGGCAAAGGTCCGATGAGATCGATGTTTATGTGTTCGAATCGCTTGTCGGGAAGATCGAACTTCTGAAGCGCTGCTTTGTTGTGTCTGCTGACTTTGGCTTGCTGGCAGCTGATGCAGTTGTTTACCATCTGAGCGATGTCTCTTTTCATGTCCTTCCAGACAAAGCGTTCGGTGATGAGCTTCACTGTAGCGCGCTTTCCTGGGTGCGATAAGCTGTGGATAGAGTTGAAGACTTGCTTGCGGTAACCGTGTGTGACATATGGACGTATACGTCTTGAGGATATGTCGCAGTATAAGGACGTCTCTGAATCGCCGAGCTGAATCTGTTTTAGCTGTAAAGAAGTATTTTTCATTAGTTCCGACAATTCTGCGTCCGATTGTTGGCTGAGAGCAAGCTTTTCAAAATCGATCTGGTCATCGTTAAAAATTGATTCAACTCTCGACAATGTGTCTGCAACTATGTTGTCTTTGCCCGAGATGTGCTGAATGTCTGTCGTGTATTCGCTGATGAAGCTGAGTTGTCGAGTCTGCTTGGGTGTAGATTTTTCTGGATTTTGTTGAAAAGCAAACATAAAAAAAACCTCTTTACGAGGTAAAAGTCTAGTGACGAAAACATTTTCATGCCCCAAAATTTCTGATATCCAATTTTGTGACGAATAATATTAAGTTTTACATATAAAATATTTAAAACAAAATTTTTGCACTCGGCACATTGCGCTAAAATGTATCACTGTTTTGCGCAGTGCCGAATGCAAAAATTTTGTTTAAAATAATTTATATGTAAAACTTAATATTATTCGTCACAAAATTGGATATCAGAAATTTTGGGGCATGAAAATGTTTTCGTCACTAGACTTTTACCTCGTAAAGAGGTTTTTTTATGGGATATCAGAAATTTTTGAATAAGACATCAGAAATTTTGAAATTGCAATATTTTTTGACAGTATACTTTGTCAACTTTGATTATTGCTTGTTCAAGCTAAAACAATTTGTCTGGGAACACTGGTCCCCTTTACAAACACACATGCCCAGCACAAAAGCTATCAGCACTTTTAAACTCTGGGTGCTATGACACTTTGCTGCTGCTGTCCTATTCCCACTCTAAGTAAAATGTATATATTCAGCTAACAGGTAATTTCCATTACGCTGCAAGCAGTGCCTAAGAGCCCTTCAAAATACCTTTGCAACGATATATAGATCGCATCTGTAGCTTCTATCGTTTGGATGCTATGGGGGTTTCAATTTTAGCGGTTTTTAGCGATTTCCCGCTAAACTAGCGATTTTTCGAATAAGTCGTAGATCAAACGTTTCTAGATTTTTGAAAAGGAACAAGTCCTCATTCAAACATTTAAGCTTAATTAACGATTTGATCCAAACAAACAAACTGGCTGCTATGACACTTTGTTGCTGCTGCCCTATTCCAATTCAAAGTAAAACGTATATATTCAGTTAATAGGTTATATCTTTCAAACCTATCGGTAAAATTTTTTGTGTCATATATCAAAAAACGCGAAATTTTACAAACTAAAACATATTGAAATTTAAAAAAATCGTTAGCGGCGTTTTCGCAAAAACCGCCAAAATGTGGGGGAAAATACCTTATTTCACCTGTAGAAATTTACCTGTGTACTTTAGAAAAAAAGTTCAAAGGTATGCATAACAGCCCTTCAAAATACCTTTTCAACGATATATAGATCGCATCTGTAGCTTTTATCGTTTGACTGCTATAAGGGTTTAGTTCAATTTTAGCGGTTTTTAGCGATTTCCCGCTAAACTAGCTATTTTTCGAAAAAGTCTTTGAACAAACGTTTGTTGATTTTTGAGCAGGAACAAGTCCTCATTCAAACTTTTCAGCTAAATCAACGATTTGATCCAAACAAACAAACAAACAAACAGACTGACTTTTCATCTCATTTTCGGAAGGCCCCTAAAAATTTCAAAATTAATTATCTTTCGAACCAGTTGTCCGATTTCGATGATCGAGGTGTCATTCGACGCGTATTTTTAAAAAAAATGTTGACCAAAAGGCTCCAACGGCCCCACTACCTCCAATAATTTAAATTTTGCCCCTTCCACTCACACCTGTTTATCTCACGAACCAGGTGAGTTTCCAAAAGTCTTAGTATGCACATTTGTAAGTTAAGTTAATACCTTTCGATCGGTATATAACTCGACCTGATCGCACAGTTATAGCAAATTTTCCATTCTTCCTGTGTATATATGCTAGTCGCCTTCGCACCCTTCGTGCTGCTTTCGTCACTAGCGCGAACTGCCGTCCCCAGTGATGTGAGCGGCTTGTGATCGGTCAGAATTGTAAAGCTGCGCCCTTCGATCATGTGTGCGAAATACTTGACGGACAGGAGCTCCCGATCGTAGGTGCTTTGTTTTTTCTGTGATTCCGATATGCGCTTGGAGAAAAATCCGAGCGGCTTGAGTAATCCGTTTCGCAGTTTGTTCAAGGCTGCGCCAACACAGAAGTTGCTCGCGTCGACGTGTAGCACGAACTTAGCATTTGCAGAAGGATGCGTTAGTGTGGTGATGTGTGCCAAATCGGTTTTGCATTGCTCAAACATTTAGTCTGCTTCGGCATTCCATACGATTGGCGTCTTGTCCTTCTTTTTGTTGCCTATGATCAGCTTTTGTAGTTGCCCTTGCTTAAAGGCTGCGTTGGGTAAGCATCGTCTGTAGACGTTCAGCATTGCTAGAAAGCTTTTGAGCTCGTGTGCCAATGCGGGTTTCTTGAAATCAATGAGGGCTTGTATCCGATCGTTGGTTGGTGTGATACCGGATTGCGTGATGTGGTAGCCAAGAAAATCTACCTGCTGTTGTCCAAAGATGCATTTTGAAGCGTTTATGCGCAGTCCGTGCTGCCGCAGTCTGCTGAAAACCTCTTTGACGTGTTGGTAGTGTTCGTCTGCGTTTTGCAATGCGATGCAAATGTCGTCTATGTAGACTATGACGTTGTCCATATCTCGAAAGATTTGGTCCATGAAGCGCTGAAACGTTTGGCTTGCGTTGCATAAGCCAAATGTCATCACATTGAATTCGTACAGGCCAAATGGTGTGATGATTGCGGCTTTGCTGCGATGCTCTGGGGCGATTGGTATCTGATGATAAGCTCGTTCCAGATCGATTGTTGTGAAGATTGACTTGCCATTGAGCTTGTACGAAAAGTCGTGAATGTGCGGCAATGAATATTGTAGTATCGTGCAGTAGGCGTTGCTACACGTGTGTTGAATATGTACATGTTGATTGTAATAAGGAGGCAGTCTATCCCGAGCAGCTACAGAGTAAAGACGTGTTTTACTGAATATTACATTGGCGACGAGGAGAAACTAAACTAGGCAAGTGTTGAAAAAAAAAAAAAAATGTAAAAATTTTTGAAAAAATTTGAAAAGTGTTGATGAAAAGTGTTGGTGAAAAGTGTTGTTGAAAAGTGTTGGTGAAAATTTGTAAGTCGCAATTAACTTTGCGCATAAGTTGAAAAGTCGCAATGAAGTGGTTGCTTGCGCAAAAAGTCGCAAGATATAATTTGCTTGCGCAAAAAGTTGAAAAGTTGCAATGAAGTGGTTGCTTGCGCAAAAAGTCGCAAGATATAATTTACTTGCGCACCTAAGCAGTGATAAGTCGATACTGCTGCAGTGATAAGTCGATACTGCATGTTATCGTTAAAACAGCCGGAAACATGTTGTACCTATTATACAGGTTAATGCTTTACATATATCGGTCAGATTATGTGAATCTAAGACATCGCGCAACATAGCTGTTTTACTCGATAACAGTTTTTGAAAAACGGCTTGCAAAAAAAAATGTTGGGATGTGATTGATTTTCTTTTGTGTTTTTCAGAAAATGCGAAACGGAGATGGACCAGCACCATTCGATTTTGGGGATGACGGTTGCGCATCTGAGTGGAAGAAGTGGTTGCGTGGCTTCGACATATATGCCAAAGCCATGAACTTTATTAAAGGGACGGAGAAGTTGAACTGGATGCTCCATTACGCCGGGCCCAAAATACAAGCAGTCTTCTCTTCATTGCCCGAAGATGAAGAAGAACACAGGACTCAAGGTCCTTTCGCGAGTGGCTATGTGTTTAAAAGCAATGCATACACAAAAGCAGTAAACCGGCTGAACAAATTCTTTGAGCCCAAACAAAATCAGGCATTTGAACGTCACGTATTTCGTCAAATGCGGCAAAAAGAAAAAGAGCCGTTTAATATGTTTTTGGTGAGGTTGCGGGAACAAGGCGAGCGTTGCAATTTTCAACAGCAAACAGATGAAAATATTTGTGACCAGATAATTAGTGGATGCAACTCGGATACACTGCGTCGCAAAGTATTAGAACGGGGAGACGGCGACTTGAACAAAATTATAAGGATGGCTCAGTCACTGGAGTCAGCGCTCAAAGTACAGGAATATTTCCGGAAGCATGAGGTGTCAACAGCAGATGGTTCAAAAGAAGAAAAAATTTGCAAAATATTCAATTCACGACAACGGTTCGAAACAAGTTTCGAAGGGACATGTGGGCGTTGTGGTGGAAGAGAACACAAATCATCCGATGGAGAATGCCCTGCCATAGGGAACGAGTGCTATCGTTGCGGTCGAAGGGATCATTTTTCTAGAAAATGTTTTCAGAAGGAGGGAAAGAGTCTTAAACGTAAATCTCTTTGGCAAAATGGACGCCCCACATCGGCAAGAGTAGAACGCGAGGAGGATGTACGGATGGTGACAACTGAGAATATTACCTCGGTATATGAGGATATTTTCTGATAGGAAACGCAATGAAAGGGCAAATGAAGTCGAAGAAGAGATGAAGTGGGAAGTGGAAAGGATATTACATAACAAATAAAAAGCAACGGCCTCTGTCAGACGATTGACAAGAACTCGGAAAAATACCGGATCGGTATCAAGCTGGGCAGTTGAGAAGTGGGCATACATTTAAAAAAAAAGAAAGGAGTAATGTAGTATCGTGCAGTAGGCGTTGCTACACGTGTGTTGAATATGTACATGTTGATTGTAATAAAGAGGCAGTCTATCCCGAGCAGCTACAGAGTAAAGACGTGTTTTACTGAATATTACAAATATCTATCAGGCTTTGTGATATGATTTAATCGTCTGTAATCACCGCAAGGTCGCCATTCGTTTTTGTTCTTCTTGGGTGCCATATGTAGAGGACTTGCCCACTGGCTGCTGCTTGGACTGCAAATGCCTTGTTTAAGCATGTAGTCAAATTCCCTCTTAGCTATTGCTAACTTCTCTGGGTTTAATCGACGTGCTTTTGATACCACTGGCTGGTCCTTTGTGAAGATGTGATGCTGTACTGATGTTTTTACATCGTGTGTAACATATTTGCAGGGCAAGGTCAAGTCTGTGTACTCACGTAGAAGTGATTCGAAGCGGTCGCTACTTATTTAGGAAACAGTGTGCAGCTTTTCGAATTCTACGCAAGCAAGTTGTACCTCGTATGTGCAGCTTTGTAGAGCTGTCTCTGAGGATTTTTCTGCGTACGTCGACGAGTAGCCTGTAGTGGTGTAGGAAATCCGCTCCTATTATAGGTTTTGTGACGTCGGCGATGACAAATTGCCAGTCCATTTTTCTGCGCAGGCCGAAGTTGACTGTAGCGATTTTAGTGCCAAACGTTTTTATTGGGGTGCCGTTTGCTGCATATAAATAATTTGTGGGTTGAGCGTTGCGATCTGTGGGAGGTAAAACTGAAAAATCTGCGCCTGTGTCGATCAAGTTTCTGACGTTTGTTGCTTGGTCTGTGACGAATAATCGACGGCTGGTTGCGCCCACTCTGTACGCCGTCTCTGACAGAGTGCCTCTTAGTTTTCCGGATTGAGCTTTTTGAAATCGCATGGCTCTGTGCATCGTCTGGCTTTGGCCCCAAATCTACCGTGATAGTAGCAGAACGTTGAGCGGTCAGGTGATTTCGAGTTGCTGCGTGACTGGTTCTTCGATGCTGATCCAGATTTAAGTTTTCGCAATTCCTTGCGTAACTCGTCAATTTCTGTACGAAGTTTGGCGTCGCTGACGTTTTCTTGTAGAGCGCAGACTGTTGAATGGCGTTGACTTTCCAGCACCTTGTATGCTTGCAGAGATACCTTGGCCGAGTCGCCGTCAACAATAGACACGATCGCGCGAACGTTTTCTGGAAGACGTTCCAGCCATAGTGATTTGATGGCCTCATCAGAAATTTGCGTGCCTGCTAGATCCTTCATGCGCTTCAGCAGCTGTGATGGTTTGAGATCGTCCAACTGGACCTCGTGGATGAGTTTGTTTAGCTTGCGCTGATTAGAATCAGTATACTCGTTGATGAGAGCCGTTTTAATTGCGTCGTATTTGTTGACCTGTGGTGGGTCTCGGATGATGTCAGCAATGTGTACCAGATATTGCGGTTCCAGAGATGCGATCACTTGGTGATACTTTGTGGCATCAGTAGATATACCTGATATTGCGAATTGCGACTCCATTTGTATGAAGTATAAGTCTGGTTGTTCTTTGCAAAAAGATGGCGGCTTGACGCCGACACGAAAAATTTCATGACTAGTCTGAATCTGGGATGTGCCGTGTGCGCCTTGTTCATGAATGTTGGCGCTGGTTCCGGCTTTCTGCTCCATATCGGTTTCGTTGGTCATTTTCAACGCGTTGTGTGAGTTTGCAATAATGCGCCTTATTTCACAATTCTTGGCAATGTGTGTGTGTGCAATAAGCGTGCACGGTTGCGTCAGCCAATTTTAGTAGTTGAAGGATTACTGCAAACTTTGCGTGAATCGGAACTTCGGGGTCACCAATGTAAGATGTTCTGTGAATAATATTTATTTATTCATATATTTTATCTTACTTCTAATTAACAATATTTAATCGAGTTCTGTACTCTTCGTGAGTTGCTTGAGAATGAGAATGGTTAATCTAAAGTTATCGATATCATCGAAAAGGTTTATCGAGTCGACGAGGTTGCCACATATAATATATACATAAAAAACCTCTTTACGAGGTAAAAGTCTAGTGACGAAAACATTTTCATGCCCCCAAAATTTCTGATATCCAATTGTGTGACGAATAATATTAAGTTTTACACATAAATTATTTTAAACAAAATTTTGGCACTCGGCACATTGCGCTAAAATGTCTCAATTCTTCAGACCAAATAAAGCCCACTGTTTGGCGCAGTGCCGAATGCAAAAATTTTGTTTAAAATAATTTATTTCTAAAACTTAATATTATTCGTCACACAATTGGATATCAGAAATTTTGGGGCATGAAAATGTTTTCGTCACTAGACTTTTACCTCGTAAAGAGGTTTTTTTATGGGATATCAGAAATTTTTGAATAAGACATCAGAAATTTTAAAATTGCAATATTTGATGTGTTGATTTTTCTTAAATTGTCAAAATGTGGGAAAAAATACCTTATTTAACCTGTAACTATTTACCCTTATAATTAAAAAAAAAACTTTTAAAGTATGCCTAAGAGCTCTTCCTTTTCAACGATATATAGATCGCATCTGTAGCTTCTATCATTTGGATGCTATGGGGGCTTAAGTTTTAGCGGTTTTTAGCGATTTCCCGCTAAACTAGCGATTTTTCGGAAAAGTAGAACAAACGATTTTATATTTTTGATTATAAAACGATTTATCTGCCGCAAAAAGAATTCACCACTTGCAAGCAGTTTATTTCCGCATTACGCTGCAAGCAGTGTACATACTGCATATGTACATGCAGTAGTGTTAAGGTAAAAGGTATATTCAGTTAATAGGTAATATCTTGTCAAAACGAATTTTGACAGATACGTTTTATATGTCAAAAAACGCGGAATCAAATTGCCTATAACATATAACATATTTTAAAGTGATCTCATGTGTAGATTTTTCTTAAATCGCCAAAATGTGTAAAAAATACCTTGTTTCACCTGTAGCCGTTTACCTTTTTACTTAAAAGAAAAACTTTGAAGGTATGCCTAAGAGCCCTTCGAAATACCTTTGCAACGATATATAGATCGCATCTGTAGCTTCTATCGTTTGGATGCTATGAGGGCTTAAATTTTAGCGGTTTTTAGCGATTTCCCGCTAAACTAGCTATTTTTCGAAAAAGTCGTAGAACAAACGTTTCTAGACTTTTGAGCGGGAACAAGTCCTCATTCAAACATTTCAGCTAAATCAACGCTTTGATACTAACAAACAGACAAACAGACAAACAGACAAACAAACAAACAAACAGACTGACTTTTCATCTCGTTTTGAGAAGGACACCAAAAATTTCAAAATTAATTATCTTTCGAACCAGCGGTCGGATTTTGATGATCGAGGTGTCATTCAACGCGTAATTTTGATAAGAATAGTTAAAAATTAAAATAAAAATAAAAAAGGCTCCACCGGCCCCATTAGCTCCAATCATTTAAATTTTTCCCCTCCCACTTACACCTGTTTATCTCACGAACCAGGTGAGTTTCCTTAAGTCTTAGTATGCACATTTGTAAGTTTAATTGATACCTTTCGATCGGTATATAGCTCGACCTGATCGGACAGTCATAGCAAATCTTCCATTCTTCCTGTGTATATATGCTAGTCGCCTTCGCACCCTTCGTGCTGCTTTCGTCACTAGCGCGGACTGCCGTCCGCAGTGATACATATATATAATCTATCCTTACCTACCTAAAGAGCTCTCTGGGTGGTTCAAAGGGGGCGATATATGTTGTGTCAAGATTGTTTATATAAATATATATATAAATATCGTCAATTTTAGAGTCCGACTGATCTCGGCATACATCTACTAATAATGAAATATGATAAAATGCAACAAATTCTCTATTCGAAGTTTACAAACCTTCAATTATTTCTGCACCTTTTACTCTTAATTACAAAAATGCTTGGCGCTTTTCGAAGCATCTTGCTTAAATCAGGCAAATTTATTGAAATAAAATATTAAAAATTACAGTAAACTCAATGTAAAACCAAAAAAAAAGTAGCAGCTCACGTTCAGATTGGTGAATTTAAATGAAATTTTCTGGAAAATGCATTTCATTGAGAGTACTATCAAACCTATTTTAAGATAAAAGTCTTACTGTTTTTGGAAAAAAATTAGGCTTGCTGAAAGTTCCGTTGCGGCCGTTACAAAGAATGTGGAAACACAATTTTGCTTGACTTTTGATTTGGTGGCCTTATTATTATGCTATGGGCAGGCTTTACTTGGCAATGGCATGGCTCCTATTCAGTTAATAACTGGTATTATGGACAAAAAACAGTCAACACTTTCAGAGTGTCAGAAAATAACAGTTATCTAGCTGACAGAACGATAAAAGTGATCAGAACAAAACATTAATTTCTGTTTTAGAAATAAGTGTTGACTGTTATTTGCGAGCTCTGCTTATAATACAATAAGACTTGGCGCAATTTTTGTACCATGCAACGCATGTAAATAAAGTTACTTGAGAGTAACTAAAATGAGCAGATTGAACCTCATTTTGTGATAAAATTCTATAATTTTCAGCAAAGTCAATTTGCAATATTACCTCATCTGACTGAATTCTCATTTTGGAATTGTTGAAATAGCTTTGCTGCGAACGTTTAATATAAGAGTGAAGCTTGAAAGCAGGAAGCTTAACGATAAGCTCATATATTAAATCCTTAACCGATCTTTCCTGTTATTTACCATTCTCCAATGCTTCCAAACAGCAATTTTGTCCTTGCGATTAGAGTACAGCAATGGCACTTCATCTACTACGTCACTTACGCATTTTTCGCACTCGTTGGACATACAGATTTCGTTGTGAACATTACAGCAAGTTTTTATTAAAAATTATCAAAGTTTGATGGAAACTTTGGAATAATTTTGACGATACTTTCTAATAGGTAAGCTATGTTGGCGTGATACTGACATACACACATGTAATGTGGTATTTTATCAGTCAGCTCAACTGCTCTTGGACGGTTTTCGTAAAACTTCTTTCTAGAAACTTGGATATCTGGAAATTCTACTCTAAATAGGTCATACGCCTGATTCGCAGTGACGAGCATATATCGCTTGGCAACTGGAAGTTGATTAGCTCCAGCTAATATTGTTGTTTTTCTGCCAGGAGATTGGACCGAGATCTCATCGCGTTTGTAAAAGTCTTGAATAAGATTATCATTATCATAAGCTTTTGTTTGTGGCGCGCTTTGTATTTTGTCTTTGCCCTTGTATTTTTTTAGTAGCACCTAGAGGACTGCGAGTTTTTTATCTGACTCTTCTGGTAACGATAACTCCACTTTTTTGACAGCCTTGGCCAAAGTTTGCACAGACTTGTAAGGCTCGGCACTGTTCACTTTTGCTGTTGTCTTTTGCTTCTGCACCTTTCTAAATTTGGCCACACGTTGTCTATTTTTTATATTTAATTTCGTTAGCATGTGACACATTTTTTTTTAATTGTTACTTAAGTTGTTCACGATAGGCTCGCTTTCTTGCTGCCTCTTTAGTTTTATACACATTAAGTTTATCAATGTCATTTTTTAAATTTTCACGAAATTTTTTAGATCTTCTAGCATTTGAACTAATTTTAATGAAGACTTTTACGGTTATCTGTCACCACACACGTTTATTGTAGAAATGAAGATTGGCAAAACTAATGAGATTAAGGCTACAGTTATTTAAAGCTTTCTAACGGAAAATGCAGTACGCGAACATTGGATGCATGGAAAGAATATTCTGGAGTGATTTTTTTTATAGCATGATAAAGTAATACTAACTATAAATTTTCAGAAATTATTTTAGGTTTGAGAGGCGTTTTAAATTCATATCAAATTAATTACTCTCTTTTCAAAATATCAGAACATATTTTTCATACATATTTAGTTGCATTCGTCTGACCCCTCTCTGGGTACGCCTTTGATTACTCATGAATATGCTCATGAAAGCTCAAGATAAATCTAAAGATAAATGCAGCTTTAAAATGGTAAATGACATGAGCAAGCTTCGGAGTGCCTAGTATTTTACCATGGGTAATCGCATGTGATTTAAACACACTTTTTGGTACTTTAAGGTTACGTTTTTCGGAATTTAGGCACCCTAGCACAATTTAAAGTTCACATTCGGATTCAACAAGCGACAATCCACTAGACACACATACTCCCATCTCATAATATTATTTTTTTTTTATTTTAAATATAAAAAAATGATTTTTTTTTTTTTACACAGACAGGTGTCCTGCTACCTTATTAGGCAACTTAAACAAATCAGAAAATTAGACTAAAACAAGAATTATTTACCAAAATGACATAAAGAAATGGTTTAAAGTTAATTTATAAGGTGGGAGGTTTGAGTGGTGTATTGGGATGAATGTGGGATTTCAGGGACTTTATGTCAAGACCCGGTCCGGGAGGTCTTGAGGGTGGTGGCGCTTTAATCTTCTCCTTACTCGTTGGCGAGCAGTATTTAGGCGTCTGGCTAGTCTGTTTGGATGAGCTCCTAGCCTCTCAGTGTATTTTTGGGCAATCATTCGGATTTTGTCTCCTATTTTAGGCACCTTAAGGTCGCGCTCGATGTTGCTAGTTCTTATGTACCAATGAGCTCCAGAAATCATTCTCAGCGTCTTTGCTTGTAGCACACGGATCTTGTTTAGGTGCGTCTTGGCTGCGATGCCATACACCTGTATGGCATAGAAGAGGCTAGGGGCTAATATACACTTGTATATTCTGACCTTGTTTTCCAGCGACAGCTTGTTTTTGGAGGAGAGTAACCATGACATCCTTTTCACCTTGGCATTATATGAGTGCTGCAGCGACTTGACATGTTTCTCGAAAGTAAGACATCTGTCCAGGGTGACTCCCAAATATTTGTGCTCCAACGAATGTTCTAGCGCTCTACCGTTGAGTGAGACAAGAGGGCAGTTCTGCACTCTATTTGTGAATGTCACATTTGCACATTTGCCTGCGTTGATGCACACATTTCAGTTCCTTGCCCAAACTTGAAATACGTCCAAATATTCCTGCAGTGCATCCCTGGCTAGGCGTATACAACTGCTTTTCGTGAGGACCGCGGTATCACTTTCATCAAGTAATGTGATTGCTGTGTGAGTTGGCATATCTGCAGTAAAAATCGAGTATAAGGTGGGGCCCAAAACACTGCCTTGAGGAACACCCGCTTCTATTAATTTAATGGAGGACTTGCACCCATCGGCGGTTACTCGAAATGTGCGCCCTTCTAAAAAGCTCTTTACGAGCTGGAACAGCTGTGATGTTAAAAGGCTCTTGGCTTTGTAGAGAAGGCCAGGGTGCCACACCCTATCGAAAGCTTGCTGTATGTCAAGAAAAGCTGCAACCGCGTACTCTTTTTTTATTTTTCCTCCAAGGCCTCTAACGCAAAGTTGACTACTCTATGCAGTTGTTCTGGAGTACCATGCTGTGTTCGGAATCCAAACTGAAATTTAGGGATCGCAAGGGTGACAGCCTCAACATTGAGCAATCTGTTCAGGATCAGCCTCTCCATGATTTTGCCCAGCGAGGGGAGAAGACTGATCGGCCTGTAGGAGTCCACATCAGTTGGGGTTTTTCCAGGCTTAAGTATCATAATTATGCTGGCTGACTTCCAGGCTTTTGGAAAGTATCCCACACGTAGAACGCTGTTGAAGATAAGCACTAGAAACAGCAGAGCTTGATCTGGTAGGAGTCTTATGGTTCTGTTATCAATAAGATCCTCGCCAGGAGCTTTCTTGGGCTTTAGCTTGGACACCAGTTGCTTCACTTCATCCAGTGTGACAGAATTGGTGGCTCATAATATTTAAATAACATTTTTGAGAATTTTTATACCGTTGCCATGTCCGTCTGTCCGTCCGTCCGTCTGTCCGTCTGTATTGACGCCTAGATCTCAGAGACTATAAGAGCTAGAGACTACAAACTCGGTATGTAGGTTCGTCTATATTGCAAGCAGATCGAGTTTGTTTTAGATTTTGGATCGGACCACTATGTCAATAGCTCCCATAGGAACAATCAGTTGAAAATCAACTCTTAGTAAGGAAAACTTTTTTGCTGTTTGAGATATTTCAACCAAACTGACAGAATATGCATAAAAGATGGTCCTATACATACTGACCAAATTTGATTGAAATCGGATTACTATATCATATAGCTGTCATAGTAACAATCAGTCCAAATAAAGTCTTAGTATGAAAATCTTTTTGTTGTTTGACATATCTTTATATAAAGTAATTAGGGGGCTCCGACAGTCGAGTACCGCTCGATTGTAGCACCGCCGACTAGTTTTAAATTAAAGTGCATATAAAACTCTGTTTGTAAAGCTAGTTTGCAGATCAAAATTATTAAAGTTTGTTCTCGAAAATTTAAAAAACTATATATTCAGTTGCGGACGTTACAGACAGTCTACCCATTATTACTTAAAATTTTGAATATATATTTAATATCTTTCCAATATGGTTGTAGTCTTAATTAAAAGAAAATGAAACACCGTTTAAGAATTAATAAGGCCTAGGCACTCAAACGATTGCTTTGACCAATTTTTTGACCATGGAAAATATTTGGACCTTTTTTGAAAAAATTCGCATTTGAAAACGCAATAAGATATTTGAATTTTGTTGCTTTTATTGAATTAGTAATTAATGAAAGAAAATAAAAAAATTTTTTTTGCCTCGACACGAGGGGTGTTCAAAAAGTAATGAGACTTCAAAGTTGGTGGTGCAAAAAAAAGGTGTCGTCATGGCGGCCACGATTCCGGGTCTCCGGAGCGTCTGAACAAAAAAAAAATATAGGGTTATGATCAGCATAGATGTAATTCTGGCCCGTAGCAAAATAAAAATTTTGCGATTTTTTTTGTCAAAATGGCGGCACTTGAAATTGAAAAATCGAATTTGGACCCATTTTTTTGTAGTTTAGTGTAAAAAAAAATAGTAAAAAAAATCGCAAAATTTTTATTTTGCTACGGGCCAGAATGGTGACAATTCTACGTCGATTAAACTTAGTTTCATCCAAATCGGTTCAGTAGAACTGGCGGAATCGTGGCCGCCAGCTCGAAAAACGTGGTTGTGTACAACTGAAAATGATGCAGACTATAAAGAATTACTAACTCCAGGTTATCCTTTAATTGGTAGACCAAACCTAGAGGTGGTTGAGTCCATAGCCGATGAAAGAATCGGTTGCTTGGACAAGTTGAAATTAATTAAAAAACTAAAAATAGAATTTTGGGTTAATTGGAAAAGAGATTCGGAAAATATCGAAGAAGGGCAGATAGTCTTAATTAAATCTGAGAACTACCACCCAGAAAGAGAGCCCTTAGGAAAATTAGAAGTTATTCATAAAAGCAGAAATGACAAAGTGAGAGTAGCAAGGCTTAGAGTTCAAGAGGGGATAGTTACACGATCAATTAATAAAATAGGCCCTCTAATTGAAATTAAGGAATCCGAAAATAACTCTGAAAAAGAAAGAGTCACGCGTAATAGGCCTAAAGAACCGAATATAGGAGTCATGCTAATGCTGATGCTATTCTGTCAACTTTCAAATGCAACCTCATTAGGCAGCGTAAAGAAAAAATGGGTAATCAAAAACATTAATAGTACAGCTTTGATATATATGTAGATCCGATGAGTGAAATCGAAGTTATATATAATGTCTTCTTGGGATTTTGTTGTGCTTTATGAAATGGACACATATTTTGCAATGCTAGAAAAGGGTACAAATTTAATACAAAAATTTAGAAGTGTATGTAAACAAATTGCATGACTTTGAAGATCACTGTAATTTGGTTCTTAGTAACATACAACGACAAATAGATGACTTGGAAGAAAACAACAAGTTATTTATGGCACACAACCCCAAGAATGAAACGTGCACCTTTAGAACGATCTAGTATATGCTCATTGTACCAGATATTGTTTGGTATAATAGATGCAGACGATAGAAAACAAATGAAGATAATATTATCAGACTTTTAGATAATCAGCATAATATCAGCGATTTAGATAAAACAGGCATATTGACTATTTATTCAGATTGTACTGTAAGAATATTAAATGAAATATTAATGAACATTATGGCGTTCACTTTGAAATCTATGAAACCAAAAAATTATGGGAACCTTTAAACTTCGAGTTAAAGGAACTTAATTTCCATCACATGTCTGGGCATCTGTCGCTCATTATTGGCATAGTAATAGTATTAATATTAATTGTATATGCATTAAGAAAAGTAAATGCAAGAAGAAAATTACATGCTATCGCCTTTCCAAGCCCTGTGTAAACTGTAAAAAATGTTATTATATATAAATATACAAAAATGCAAAAACACTATCAGCTACCATTACATTCATTGCCCCCCGGCAGAATGTTCAAGCATGAACACTAGAACACTTAAAAACAATGTGTCCCGAAAACACCGGATCGAGTGACGGGACACTGTAATTTGACCTAAGCTAAAAAACACACAAAAATGTAACACAAAATGCACTTGTAGTGCATTATCATAAAACTATATTTAGACGCATGAGCACGGCTGGAAAGGAAAGATAGGCATGTGTGTACACCACACGCGAACCCAGCTATCTGGGGGTCCTTCCAATGACTGGAAGGAGTTAGACATTAAGATTTTCATGTTAGTTACGTAAGGCTAAGATTTTAAGAAATAAATTCAGTTCGTAATTTGTACTCAAACAGCTCAGTTGTCCATTCAACCCTATTTTTTGAAGAATTAATGAACGCAAGAGGTGGGTGTAGGTTTGATTGGGCCATGAACAAACTAGCCACTGTAGAACAATATTGGTTTTATATTTTGAAGCTTGAATATATATCCTATTATTGCATTGAGAAAGATTTACATTTTTGACAACTTTAAATTTTCACCTCAGGTTTAAAAAATTTCGGATTAGCCCATATGCTACAAATGAGAGGTTTCTTAGGTTATTAGGTTGGAGAGTTTATTATAAGCGATAAGAAACATAATTACTGAGATGGGTGAGCCTTGAGGTATGCCGTTATGGAGTGGGAGGGTTTCAGATATGTTGTTGCATATAAGACACTTGATTTTCCTATTATTCATGAAGTTGATGATATAGTTTAAAATTTTTGGTCCATTTGTCCATTCTTGCAATTGTGTGAATATAGCATAAATGCCAATTTTGTCGAAAGCTTTAGCGAAGTCAAGGGAACTGATTGAGATGTGCTGTTTGTGTGACAGGATATCTGTTATTAGGTGATCTAGATATGCTAGATTGTCTACAACTGATTTCCCTTGCTTAGATCCGACTTGATTGGTGTGAATGAGTTTGTTTGTTCTAACAAACCACCAGAGTCTTTTGGCCATTATCTTGTCTAGGACTTTAGCGAAACTGGAGCTAAGAGATATTGGTCGGTAGGAGGTTATTACTGTTTTATTTTAATTAGGCTTAAGAATTGGTATTAGAAGGCTAAGTTTGCATGATTGTGGAATAAAATTGTTGAGTATGTTGGTGTAGTGGTTAAGTAGTCTGTTTTTGACTGTGGGTGATGTGTTAGCAATCATTGGGTATGAGATGCGGTCTAATCCGGAAGTTGGACTTTTTAATGTAGATAAAGCGGAGTTGAGTTCTATTGAAGTTATGTCTGATTCTAATTGTTTTGCTGCTCGAGATGGGCATGCTACGTAGGGAAAGGTGTTCGCGTATTTGTTCTTTTCGAAAGAGTCTGGGAAGTTTGAATCTTTGGATTGATCAGACCAGTAACATACATTGTAAAAGAATTCGCTATTTCGAGGTTGTCAGTGATTGGGGTGTCAGTTATAGCATTGGTAATCATGTGGATGTGTTTAAGTTTGTTGAGACCACAGAAGCGTCTGATGTTTGACCATATTTTGCTTGTGTGATGGTTGAAATTTGGAAGTGAAACTGTAGAATGATTCTTTTTTAGCTTTTTTCAATTCACTTTAAACTTGGCTGCAGCTTTACGAAAGCTGATAATGTTAGTGGTTGATATATGTTTCTTGAGTTTGTTGGCGGCCTGTTTCTTTTCGTTGTTTAGGGTTTGTAGTGTTTGGTACCACCACGGGACATTTTTAGGATGTTTATTTGTGGAGGTTTGTGGGATAGTTAGGTGTGCACTTTGGAGTATGATCTTGTTAAGATTTTATGATTCTTTGTATATATTATTTGAGGTAGGAACTAGCGAATTCGTGACATGTGTTTGGTATTCAAATTTCGGCCAATCAGCAGAGTTTATTTTTAAGCTTGGTTTGCATTGAGTTGCATTGTGTCTGTGATTGTCGAACAGTGTTAGAGTTATTGGATAGTGATCACTACCATGAAGATCATCTAATATATTCCAGTGAGTATGAGTGAATAGTTCTGGGGTACAAAAGGAGATGTCTATGGGCGTGAATGTGTTATGTGTTGAGAAGGGTGTTGGTGATTTGTCATTATGTAGGATGTAAGTACCTTTCAGATATGAAATTCCTTTTCCTTTTTGTTGTTATATTTTGACATTTTGTTCTTATTTTTCTAATAATTCTGCCAGCGTCGACCGGCCGCTGCTCGAGCGACGCAAGCAGAGTTAATTTTCGTCTGCTTATGTTCGTTTCTCTTGCAGGCAGAGGCTGTTTCTGCTCGTTTCTTCTTGTTTCTTTCCCTCTCTATCGTACAAGTTTTCGGCCACCGTTGACGTCGACAAAAATTGTGTGACGGAGGCAGATGCTGTTTCTGTTCGCTTATAATATTTCCGTCTCTGCCGAACGAACGTCAAACGTTGCAGCAGGCAGCGGGACAAAATTGATGCAACAAAACGCAGCAAGCGCACGTGTCAAAGAGAAAAAAAAGCAAAAAAGTTTTCCTTACTAAGACTTGATTTTCAACTGATTGTTCCTATGGGAGCTATATGATATAGTGGTCTGATCCAAAATCTAAAGCAAACTCGATCTGCTTGCAATATAGACGAACCTACATACCGAGTTTGTAGTCTCTAGCTCTTATAGTCTCTGAGGTCTAGGCGCTCTTACAGACAGACGGACAGACAGACAGACAGACAGACGGACAGACGGACATGGCTATATCGACTCGGCTGTTGATGCTGATTAAGAATATATATACTTTATGGGGTCTGCCACGCCTCCTTCTGCATGTTACGCACATTTTTTTTTGTGAAAAATTTTCAGCAAAATTCCTGGACGATTCCCTGTCGAAAATGGTGTCAAGGCACAATTTAGAACTACGCCTTGTTGAGTTTGTCAGGATTTCAGGCACACGGGTCAGAGCGACTTAAATAAATACACATTCGATTTATAGTGGTTAATTATACTTTATTTCGTTAAGTATATATGGATTTGCGGATATTTAATAAAGTGCGACCGACGCTCACGACAGCTTGCCAAAGACTCTCGATAACATGTTTGTTATCGATAAACTAACTCATCGCAGGGTCGCTAATAATATTGAGGGTTACAAAATAAACTATCGGGTGACAGTTCGGCCAATCCTGACCTCGGGTCGTCCTCGAGCCGAACAGTTCCGTTGTCAGTATTGATAACAGCCAACTCGTCTTCGTCAGCTTCATCATCGTTGTCAGCATCCAATTCGGGTACACAGGAACACCAGGGTTTCATTTTATCAGATGAATACACGGAGCAGTACTTGCGAGTAGTAATTTGGATACCAGGGACGTCTTCTATGAGATAGCGATCATTACCGAGAACTTTGGTAACTACATATGGCCCACGGTACTTTGGCTCCAGTTTGCGAGAATCTCCAGTGGCAGGAGGCTCATTTTGGACGACATGGAAATACTATTACTTATTTTCTAACAACAATACTCTTTCAGACAGCGAAATGTCCAGCGAACTCTTAGGGAATGCTCTCTTTTGAAAAAACCTCTTTACGCTTTAAAGCCACTTTTTCGCTAGGAATCGTCCAGGAATTTTTCACAAAATTCCTGGCCTCAAAATTTCTGATATCAATAAAACTCTTCACGAAACATCTTCAGCTGACAATTTCTGATATCCAATTTGGTAAAAGTCTAGTGACGAAAACATTTTCATGCCTCAAAATTTCTGATATCCAATTTTGTGACGAATAATATTAAGTTTTACATATAAATTATTTTAAGCAAAATTTTGGCACTCGGCACATTGCGCTAAAATGTATCAATTCTTCATACCAAATAAAACTCATTCACTGTTTTGCGCAGTGCCGAATGCAAAAATTTTGCTTAAAATAATTTATATGTAAAACTTAATATTATTCGTCACAAAATTGGATATCAGAAATTTTGAGGCATGAAAATGTTTTCGTCACTAGACTTTTACCTCGTAAAGAGGTTTTTTTTGTGGGATATCAGAAATTTTTGAATAAGACCTCAGAAATTTTGAAATTGCAATATTTTTTGACAGTATAGCTTTGTCAACTTTGATTATTGTTTGTACAAGCTAAAGCAAATTGTCTGGCAACACTGGTCCCCTTTACAAACACACATGCCCAGCGCAAAAGCTTATCAGCACTCTTAAACTCTGGGTGCTATGACACTTTGCTGCTGCTATCCTATTCCCATTCTAAGTAAAATGTATGTATTTAGCTAGCAGGTAATTTCCGCATTACGCTGCAAGCAGTGCAAAAAGCCCTTCGAAATACCTTTTCAACGATATATAGATCGCATCTGTAGCTTCTATCGTTTGGATGCTATGGTGGTTTCAATTTTAGCGGTTTTAAGCGATTTCCCGCTAAACTAGCGATTTTTCGCAAAAGTCGTAGAGCAAACGTTTCTAGATTTGAACAGGAACAAGTCCTCATTCAAACATTTAAGCTATCCAAACAAACAAACTGGCTGCTATGACACTTTGTTGCTGCTGCCCTATTCCAATTCAAAGTAAAACGTATATATTCAGTTAATAGGTTATATCTTCCAAACCTATCGGTAAAATTTTTGTGTCATACATCAAAAAACGAGAAATTTTACAAGCTAAAACATATCGAAATTTAAAAAAAAATCGTTAGCGGCGTTTTCTCAAAAACCGTCAAAATGTGGGGGAAAACACCTTATTTCACCTGTAGCAATTTACCTGTGTACTTTAGAAAAAAAGTGAAAAGGTATGCATAACAGCCCTTCAAAATACCCTTTCAACGATATATAGATCGCATCTGTAGCTTTTATCGTTTGACTGCTATAAGGGTTTAAATTTTAGCGGTTTTTAGCGATTTCCCGCTAAACTAGCGATTTTTCGAAAAAGTCGTAGAACAAACGTTTCTAGATTTTTTAACAGGAACAAGTCCTCATTCAAACATTTAAGCTAAATTAACGATTTGATCCAAACAACCAAAAATTTCAAAATTAATTATCTTTCGAACCAGTTGTCCGATTTTTATGATCGAGGTGTCATTCAACGCGTATTGTTGATGAGAATTGTAAAAAATTCAACGAAAAATCAAAAAGGCTCCAGCGGCCCCATTAGCTCCAATAATTTAAATGTTTTCCCTCCCACTTACACCTGTTTATCTCACGAACCAGGTGAGTTTCCAAAAGTCTTAGTATGCACATTTGTAAGTTAAGTTGATTCCTTTCGATCGGTATATAGCTCGACCTGATCGGACAGTCATAGCAAATCTTCCATTCTTCCTGTGTATATATGCTAGTCGCCTTCGCACCCTTCGTGCTGCTTTCGTCACTAGCGCGGACTGCCGTCCGCAGTGATTAATGTTAGAGTTAAAATTAATGACATTATGAAAGTTTATTTTATTTAGTGGAAGTTGGCCAAAAAATCTTTAGGGAATAATTGAGGAATTCATGGACGGTTCCCTAATGAAAATGAGCCAAAAAAAACATTGGGAAATCATTTGGGAACTTTAAGCAAAATTCATGGTCGAATGCCTAACGATGATGGCCAAATATCGTTAGGAAATCATTGGGGAACTTTTTGCAAAGTTCATGTACAATTAAAATTCATGTAAAATGCCAAAAAAAATCGTTAAGGAATCATTGGAGAACTCTCTGCAAAGCTCCCTACGGTTTCCCTACTGTGGAAACGCCAAGGAAACACTAGGGAATGTTCCCTTTTTCACGAGCGTAGGAGCCAGTGTTGCCAGGAGTTGAGCGCCCGCAAAAGCTAGATTTTGAGTAAAAATAAGCTAAAATAAGCTAAACACAAAATTGCAAAGAAAATGCAAGAAAACATAAAATATCATAAGGTTTTTCTTGAAGCTAAATTAGTTAACATATCATATCATTATTTTCGTCCTCATTTATATGAATTTGGTTTTTTTTTATTAAGACTAACATATTTTTGTGATTGAGCCCATTGATGAAAAATGTTTTTTGGACGCCAAATGCTGCCTTATATCAAAAACTTTTGCTGCTATTGTTGATTTGCAATAGCAGCAATATGCTTTTGTTGCGTCAAGTGGCAATTTCCGAAGCCAATCCTTAAATTTATTACTTTCTAGTCAAGCATCGCGGAATAGTTGCTTTTACAATATTTTTGGCATTTTTGCAAGCTTCACTTTGATTTCACAATTCAAAATCGGCGATAACACACCAATTAACATATCGATGACCCCACCGATTAGATATCTTGTTCTTTGTAACGTGAACTTTATTCTAATGATCGTGAATTTGTTATCATAAGAATAAAGTTTACGTAAAGCATAGTACGCTCTAGCCGAAAATATGTTTGCAAGGCCAATACTCCATATAAAAAAAAGGGCTGCAAACATGCTCGAAATGTTTTTGTAAGGCCATTTCTAAACCTATGTACGCTGTACCTAAATATGGGCAGCTCAGAATATTTTCTGACGTTTTACAACACTGTATGGTCAACAGATGGCAGCTTTATTTTGACCTTTCAAAACATCGATTGAATCGTTGTTTTGACTAGTCGAAATCTTTTTGAACAGAAATGGCGACCAACAAGCAGCAAAATAAAAGCCGAATTGAGATCTTTGAACACAACGAGCGAATTAGACTGATTGAAGAGTTGCAACAGAGGCCAATATTGTGAGATTTGACCGACAAAAACCATATTGATTCGATTTTTATAATTAATAATTTTTAATTTAATAATTAGGGTATTAGTCGCTGCCACTTTTCTTATCATGTCTATTTGGTCAATTTTCTTTCTTTTGTTGTGCTCAATGTTATTTATTTATTTGTTGTGCACAGCTGACGCAACAGTGTGACCACAGCAGCATAAGACCAACAATCTCTCAACTTTTTTGTGATTTTTGGTATTATGCTGTAACACTGAAGTTTGTAAGGTCGGACTTCAAAACATCGAACATTTCGAGCGTCCAAAATGTTTTCAGCTAGAGCGTACTACGCTTAACAAAGAACAAGATCCGATATTTGTATGCCGTGAAATATTTCGTTGATGTCACGAAAACATTTATTGCTAGAATATGCTATATGAGTTTTAGAATATGCTAGATTTCAGGCTATAAGCTTTTTGCAAATTTTATAAGCTTTTCATTTTCAAAAATGCTAGATCTAGCCTGAAATATGCTAAATTGGCAACACTGGTAGGAGCTAAAAATGTTGAATTCCCTAGGGAATTTTATACAAGTACCCTACTGATTTCTTAGAAGTGATTCCCTTGGCATTCCTTGGTTGCATTCACCAAGGAATCACGGCTGCCAACTGTGATCGTTAAAAATAGCCAGATTTGAATAGTCAAATTTTAAAGAAATAATAAAAATTATGGAACTGCTTTTTAAGCAAACTTTTATTTTATTTTTGAATTAGAATGGAAAGAAGGTAGAAGTAAAATAACAGAATGCTAAAAAACTATACAACATTTTTATATAATTTCTTCAAAATTTGCCTATTTGACGAGATTTAAAGGGGAAAAAGCGGCTCTGGCAGAAGTGCAAGGAATGGCAACGATATTCAGGCCTGTTCCCAATAACGAAAACGAGTCGAAATGCCACAAAACGAGTTGATTGCTGTTCCGAATTCCGCAAATCGACAATAATTGTCGTTTTCAAAACGTGTGCTTTAGAGTCACCGGTTTTAAATGTAAATGCCATTTAAAGCATTAAAACATATACCTAAAATTATAAACTGAAGATTATAATAAAGTTGAACATTTTTAGAATCATTAAACATTACTACTTCAACTTTAAATAGCTGAAGTACATTTTAAAAGATTTTTTCTATAAACATCTATTAAATATTGCATGCAAAACAAAACCGAGCATCAATGACTCAATCGAGCTGTTCTGAATTTCACTGTAATTTTTGTTATCGAGACCAACTTTCGCAATCGACAGCTGCAAGAGTTGCTTCAATTGAATAACAAAATTCGAACAACAAAGTTTTAGTCTAATTTACTTTCTATAGCAGATATATTCAACTTAAAATATTTAAAAAAAATTTCAAACATAGTTTTAAACAAATATAATCGTATTTAAGATACAAATTTAAGCTTGAAAGTTTTTATTTGTGAATTTATGACAACTCTGGTTCTCCATAATTGGATCATCTGTGCTTGAACAAGGGCTCTGCGAAATAAGGCCCCAATGAAATAAGGCCCCAAACAAATAATGAAATAAGGCCAAAAAAAAATGTATAGAAAACAACAACAACGATTTCTTGTCAAATTTGGGGTGTTATTTCCTTATTTGGGGCCTTATTTCATTGGGGCCTTATTTCATATGAAATAAGGCCCCAAAAGAAGATATGAAATAAGACCCCAAAACCTTTTTTGGGGGTTTTATTTCTTTTTTTTTTTGGAAATAGGGCCCCAAAATTTGATATGAATACTTTGGGGCCATGTTTCATTTTTTTTGGAAATAGGGCTACAATATTTTATATGAATATTTTGGGGTCTTATTTCATTTTTTTATATTTGCTAAAATATGATGTGTATAAAATATATACACATCAAAGCAATCCATGAAATCGACGGTCATATAGTTGACAGTTGACAGTTGTTAAACAGCTGCATCATTGCAGTTTAGTGACTAGCATTGTGAAAGCTAAAAATATGGAGTGTGAAAAAATTATTGGACTACGCAGAACTGGACATTTGTTTTACATAAAAGAACAAAAAATGTTGTACAAATTCAAATCTAATTACAAAAATATTAAAAAATTAGAATGCAGGAAGAAAACCTGTCAAGCCAGGGTAAACCTTTTGGAAAATGGCACCTGCGAGCTTGCAAAAAAATACATTAAACACAATCACGACAACGAAGAAAAGGCTTATTTTGAAATAATGGCTCTCAATGATATCAAAGAAAACTGTTCTAATATTGGAGGCGTCTTGGGGAATGAAAGCAACGCGACAAGTTGCATTCGCTCAGCTTATCGCAATACCTGCGAAAGGTTATTATTTATTGGCAGTTGTGCTTATGTTATATTATCAATAATTGTAAATTTTTTAGGTACCAGGAAGAAACGAAAAACATTCAATTTTCGAAAATACGGCGAGGCTTACAAAAAATTGTCAGCCAAACATTCGTACATTCGCCTGACCATCCACTACAAGTTATAGAGGCTTTCAATTTGGAGTCTGTGTGGACTTCGTTTGGCCTTACTATCTTTTGTAGAAAATCCACTGCCATTCTACACGGCATGCATTTTTGAAGAGCAAAAATATGCTTTCTGTATATTTTCATCTCAGAAAATAATTAACGGTATAAAGGAAAATATACCACCGCCAAATCGAAGATATTTAATGGACGGAACCTTTAAAATAGTCCCCAAAGGTTGCTTCAACCAGCTCTTAGTCATATACATTCAATATTTTGACCAGGTAATTGCACTATACTGTTTTAAAAAAATTATGTTAGTCTAAGCGCCGCATGCGAAAATTTTATACAAAAAATCGCGCGATTTTTTGTATAAAATTTTCATTACCTCTTAAATCTTAATTTAAAAATATTTATACATTTTTTAGGTATTTCCGTTGTTTTTTATTTTAATGAATAAAAAAACGACAAAATGCTATGAGGAAATGCTGAAATACATCAAAGAAAATGTGTTCGATATGGAGCCATCAACAGTAATTACTGATTATCAGGAAGGCATGGGGAAAGCTATTCGAAAAGTGTTTCCCATAGTAAAAAGTGTTGGATGTTGGTATGTTTTTTCTTGATTTTATTTTTGTTTACATTTTTTTTAATGATTTTAACTTTTTTTAAGGTTCCATTTCTGCCAAGCAGTAAGAAGAAACATGTGCAAGAAAAAAACGTTGCTGCAGTTTATCAGGAACTCAAAACTGGCAAGCACAGCTTTCCATAAATTACTGGCTTTACCATTGCTACCTCCACACTTAATTGAAACTGCTTTTTGCGATGTCAAAACTAGAATTTTAATGTTTGATTCTGACAACCATTTTGGCTGTTTTTTGAGTTATTTCGACAAGCAGTGGATTTAAAAGGTAATAGCTATTCAGTTTAAAATAAGAGAAATATTTAACTAATGATTTCTGAAATTGTTAATAGGTGGGCTGCAATAATTTTTCAGTATACAAGGAAAATATTCGCACAACAGCTGCTGTGGAAGCATACAATGGTGTATTGGGTCGCTCTGCGATGCCAAATGGCAATTTTTTTAAATTTGTTAATGTTATTCGCGACGAGGAGTTCTTTAAAAGTTGCGAATTTTCGCAGCTTACTGAAAGTGGTGGGCTCACCACAAACAAAAGGCGAAAGAAATATATTCAAAAGGATAAGAAGATTGAGGAGGCAACTTTGCTACTGGATCAAGGAAAGTTAACTGCAGCTACTTTTCTTTCGCGCATGGTGTATGACGGCAATGAAATTTGCACCAACATGGTCCCAAATGAGGCCATTTCTGATGAAGAAGAAGAAGGTGAAGAAGAAGATGAGGAATCCGATGAGAAAGAATCAGTTAACCTTTTGGTACCCACAACTGAGGATCGTAATTGCATTGTTTGCATGGAGATGGTTCCAAATATTTTATTTTTGCCATGCAAACATTTGAAAACTTGCGCAGAATGCAATTTAAAGCTACAAGCCGATGCAATTGCAAATAACTGCGAGCATTACAGTTGCCCTTATTGCAGAAAACCTGTAGATAGCTCCATGCAAGTCTTTGTGTGATGAAAAGCAATAAAATATAAAAAAAAACATTAAAAAATTGGGGCGTTATTTAATTATTCAAATTCCGGTTTTATTTCATATGGACATGGTTCCAAATATTTTATTTTTGCCATGCAAACAACTGCCTTTATTTCAGAAAGCCAGTGGATAGTTCCATTCAAGTCTTTTCTTAATAAAACAATAAATTTAATACAAAAGCAATAAAATAAAAAAATAAAAATTTGGGGTGTTATTTCATTTTTCAAATTGGGGTGTTATTTCATATGAAATAACACCCCAAATTTGGGGCATTATTTCATCATTTTTTGGGGCCTTATTTCATCTAACTGGGGCCTTATTTCATATTTGAAATTGGGGTGTTATTTCATATGAAATAACACCCCAACTTTTGGGGCCTTATTTAATTTTCCCTTTAAGGGCCTTATTTCATTGGGGCCTTATTTCCTGCAGCCTTGAACAAGCACATTTACAGGCTAATCAGCTGGTGACAAGTAAAATGTAAGTACAATTTTATATGTGATAAAAGTGTTCAATAATACATTTAAAGTTATAGGGGCAAACATCGCAGTGTGGAGCAGGAGAAGATCCTTCTCGATTTCATGAAAGAAAATAATGATATTGCGTGTGGCTTCACGAAGGGGGATAAAGTGGACATTTTGGAGAAATGGCGCGAATTGACAACTTCGCTCAACGCAGCCGGGCCTCCATGTAAAACTATAGATGGTTGGAAAAAGGTACAGATACTAAACAAGAAATAGAGTGTGTTTGAAGTTTGTGTAAAACGTCTTCTGTTTCACAGGCTTGGACAGATTGGAAGGGTGTCATAAAGTCCAAGATGGCACACAATCGCCGAGAGAGCGTCGCCACTGGTGGAGGACCGTATAATCAAAAATGTCTCCAACCAGCAGAAGAGGAGATCGCTGTTATGTGTGGCCTTCACAAACTCGTCAATGGAGTCAAAGGAACCCATACCTTCGGTGGCAAGACCAACAGTCCAATCAATAACCCTCAATCATTTGATGAAGACGAAGAAAGAAAAGAAAACAAACAGAGCACAGAGTTGATGGTTACTCCCAACCGACCAGCAACAAAGCGTCGCAAAATGCAAGACGACTACGGAGTGGTCTGCTAAGAACAGAATGCAATTTTGATACGCATAGGTGATTCCTTAGAGACCTTGGTTGCTCAGAAGAAAGAACATGACAAGAAAATTGAAGAAATTAATTTACAAAAATTAGATGTCATGAAAAGTATGCTTTTATCTATGCAGAAGGACAATTCTTAGCCGGAATCCTAAGCCAGGTTTAATGAAAACTATATTTTCTAATCAATGAATACCAAAAGAGTTCCTTATGTTTATTTTAGTTTTTATTTATAAATAAATGCTCACAAGAAAGAATGAGCAATTTGATCTCGAATTCGACTTGCATTTTCATTATCAGGCTCTTCGATATTCGGATCATCTGAATTTAGCTCGTTGTCTTCGATTTCTGTATAATCTTCATTGATGGAAACGGCCTGCCTGCGACATATATTATGCAAGGCACAGCATACGTTTACCATTTGGCATACCAATGCAGGGGCATACGGCAAGGCTGCTTGTAAACATCGAAATCGGCTCTTCAGCAGACCAATAGTGCGCTCTACAACATTTCGAGCCGCTGAATGCCGTATATTAAAGGCATGTTCCACTGTTCCATACTGCGGACTTCTATATGGGGTTAACATGTAGCTTTCCAATGGATATCCCGAATCGGCCAGAATCCAAGTATTTTCCATAGAAGCTCGTTCAAAGTAATCTCTGGCCATACTGGTACTCCAAACAAAAGAATCGTGGCATGATCCAGGGTGGGTGGCATCAACAGCCATAATCTCCATGTTAAAATTACATACCTATTAATTTTAGATAGGTTAATAAAAATGTGTATTAAATTGCGTTAACATCATGTAAAATACCAGCATTGCATTTAAGCTGTAATATCCTTTACGGTTAAAATAAAGAGATCCATCGATCACTGGCTTTAACAGCCTTATGTGGGTGCCATCTACACACCCAATAACACCGGGAAAGCTAAACCTTTCATAAAATTTTTCCTTGCATATTTGCATTTCCTGCGGTGACATTTCCAGCCGAATCTCGCTGCAGAGATGCCTCTCCAGTTGCCCTAACACGCCATGCAGTACTTTAGAAAATGTGCTCCTTCCCAGGTTTATATCACAATCCTTGGCCACGGCCATCTGGTACGAACCAGTTGCCAAGAAACGTAAGACAGCTCCAAATTGAATGGTTAGAGAAATCATTGGATGGTTCCTCTCTAACTGAGATTGAATTTTGTCCAATATGGTTTCAAAAACTTCCTTTTTTATCCGGTGTGAATCTACAAATCTGGATCATAAACGTTTAATGAAAAATTATGGTTTGGTTGCTGTACTTGTGCTTACCTTGATTCTAGCAGAGTTGGTAAGCTTGATGTCATGCGAAGGTAAACTCTTTTTCTTTGTTCAGCAATTTTCCGATTTCGCTTGGCCTGCAAGCAACCAATAACCTTAGCTGCTGGCATTTTGCAAATTTAACTTCATTTATTGTTAAACAATTTCTTCCTCTTCATTGACAGCTGATACCCTCGATGACGTACTGCTATCGAAACGTAATCGAAACCGAGTTCGAAAAGTAAAAACAAGTTAATTTCGTTCAGAGTTCGGAACAGCAAATAGTAAAACGTTCGTTTTCGTTTCGTTTTTACTTGTTGAAAACCTTTGTTATTGGGAACAGGCCTGATTGTCATGTTTTTGTCTCTTTTTAGTTTTTCAGCTTATTTTCTCCGTCTTATTTAGTCGTTTTTTCATTTTTTCGGAAAATAATTGTCATCACTGGTCGGGGGTTAACGAGCGAAGCGAGCAGGGAGCGGAGTCCCATAAAGTAGTAAAGCCTGAAGGCCACCCTAAACTGTATGGGAATTATAAGGTCACACACATTAAGATGGCCCCTAAAAGTAGGCTATTCTTAAGTATACTTTCCTAAAGTAGGCACTGGAAACTTGTTTAATCTACTAAAATGTTTTGCTTATAATTCACAAGTGGTTATAGTTGTGAACGCATAGAGTAATGGGCATCAGGGCTGTAATTACTAATATTTTTTTCCTTTTTTTTTGGTAAAAAATTAGTAGTTTTATTAACACGCTTGCTGTTACCTAAGGGGCAACTTAGTCTAGTTTTAAATTTGTGAAACAGTTTAGGTCACATGGACGTTAAATAGGAACTTAAAACTAAAAATTACATAAAAATTATATACACTATATACAGTTATCTATTTACAAAAATATCCTAGTTGGGAGATCGAGTGGGTGACACCTTTTAAGTCTTCTTTTCCTCGCTTTAATTGTGAGTCGTTTGGCCAGAGAGTTCGGATGTCCACCAAGGCGTAGCACATAGTTTCCAGAGAGTCTTTGAAGTACATCGCCAATCATGGGAATTTTTAGGTCCCTTTCGATGTCCCTATTCCGGATGTACCAAGGGACACCAGTAATTCGTCGAAGAATCTTCGATTGGGCCACCCTTATTTTGTTAATGTGGCTTTTCGCTGCTATGCCATATATTTGTAGAGCATATTTCCAAATCGGGCATAAGATGCTTTTATACAGTCAGACCAACATTTATTAGTACACTTGATATTTCAAAGTATTTTCCCTCATAAATGGTAAGCAGTTGACTTATTTAAAAAAAAAAAATTTTAGTATAATGAAGGAATATTTTTAATGCGTGTTTAAAAATAAAAACTATATAAAATCAGTTTTAAGCCAGAGAATCTTACAAACTAATCAAAAAAGGCACTTTTCTGCGACCATAAATTATTCGTACAGTGCACACAACTCAAACTTTATTAATATAATTGGCATAGTGATTATTATTTTTAATATTTTGTAGGACCACCGTTGGCATCTATAACAGCTTTAAGACGTCTCTGCATGCTTTTGATCAAGTTGTTGGTGTCATTCGCGCTGATTTTGGCCCATTCATCGCTTAGTGCTGTTTTTAGCGTCTCTTTTGATGTTATCTGGTGTTTTCGGATCCTTGTCTCCAGCAAATTCCACACATGTTCAATGGGGTTCAAGTCTGGTGACTGGGGTGGGCTTTTAAGCTGTTTACAATGGTAAATGAGCCACTCCTGAACGCTGTACGATGTGTGTTTTGGGTCATTATCTTGCTGAAAGATAAATGTTTTTGGATCAAGGCCTAATTCAGCGACACTTGCGTGTAAATTTTCAACCAAAATCTTCTTGTACACATGCTGATCCATTTTTTCAGTGATGAAGACCATTCTTCCAGCTCCAGCTGCAGATATACACCCCCAAATCATTATATTTCCGCCACCATGCTTAACTGTGGGAATAATATTATTTTCCTTGTTGGCTTCATTGACTTTGCGCCAGACTTTTGAAGGACCGTCATGCCCAAAAATATTAAATTTTGATTCGTCACTAAATATGACGTTCTCCCAGAAAGAATCTGGCTTTCCAACGTGCAGTTTGGCAAACTCCAGCCTCTTTTTCTTGTTTGCTATTGAATTAAACGGCTTTCGACGAGCAACTCGGCCATGATAACCAGCATTATTTAGGCAGTTGCGAATAGTCTGGGGACAGACTTGTTTTTGCATTCCCTCCTCAACATTTTGGCACAATATAGTGGAGGTTATTTTTGGATTTTTGATCACAGAAACTACCACACTGCGCTGTTCTCTTATGTTTTATTTGCTCGGTCTACCAGCTTGATGATGGTTTGGTCTCAGATCACCGGTTTCAGTGTACTTTTTAATTATTCCTTGGACTGTGGAATGCGGCTTATTGACAGCCTGTCCAATTGCGCGAAGACTCCGCTTTTCCAAGTACAGCTTAAGGAGAAGCTTGCGGATTTCGGGAGAAACATCCTGACCTCGTCCCATTTTTCCTAATTTTATCGCAATTGAAAGTAAATCAACGTCAAATCTCTTAAATTTTCAGAGAAATGCACTTACTTTTTCCTATGTCAACGAATGTCACAAAAAAGAATCGCAAAGAACGGTAAATGTGAGTGTTGGAAAAGGTTGAATTTACAGTGTACGAATAATTGTTGGTCGTCTTTTCGGCTCATTTTTTGATATTGATGCTGCAGTCCTCTTGCATATGAAATTAACGGTTCCTTTTTTTGGGAATATTATTAAAAAATGATTGTTCTTCTTATATTTAACAAAAAAAAATTTTGTTCTATGTAAACATGACCTACAATAGCCATTAAAGTACTAAATATAAAATGTACGAATAAATGTTGGTCTGACTGTATATTGCCAATTTGTTTGCGAGAGACAGCTTATTGCGGGAAGAGAGCAACCATGCCATCTTTTTAGCTTTCGCCATTATGGACCGTCTAACCATAGATGTGTGTTTTTTGAACGTCAGCTCTCTGTCCAGAATGACGCCAAGGTACTTGTGTGAGTCTTTGTGTGTAAGTGTAGAGCCCGCCATCGTGATACCCATGCATGTCTGTGTCCTCGTAGTATATGTAACGTTGGCACATTTGTCTTCATTGATGAATATGTTCCATTTTTGAGCCCAATTTTCGAAGCTGCACACGTATCTTTGGAGGGATTGCGTAGCTATGAAAATGCTCGGGCTTCTCGTCAGTACAGCAGTATCATCGGCGTATGTTGATAACAGGACGTCATCCTCATCTATTCCAGCTATGGCTCTAGCTGATGGCATATCAGCTGTGTAAAGCGAGTAGAGCGTGGGACCAAGTACACTACCTTGTGGGACGCCTGCACCAATTTGACGAATCGCCGACTTCACTCCATCGACGACAACTCTAAAGCTTCTGTCCTTTAAGAAGCTACGAATTAGTTGGAATACCTGCGGGGACAGGATGCTCTTCAGCTTGAAAAGAAGTCCTTCATGCCACACCCTGTCAAATGCCTGTTTGATGTCCATAAATACAGCGACTGCATACTTTTTCTCCTCCATGGCATTTAGAGCGAAGTTAATTACACGATGCAGTTGCTCCGGAGTACCGTGATTTTGTCTGAAACCGAACTGCCACTTCGGAATTCTATTCTTTACTGCTTCGAGTCGCAAGATCCTAGTCAAGATAACTCTTTCAGTCATCTTCCCCAATGCCGAGAGGAGACTAATTGGCCTGTATCCGTTCACCTCATCGTGCTGCTTTCCTGGTTTTGGGACCATGCTGATAAGTGCAGTCTTCCAGCAGTTGGGAAAGTGGCCCAGTGTTAATATTCTGTTCAGCAACAGCACTATGAAAAGGATAGCTTTCTTCGGCAGTAGCTTTAAAGTTCGGTTGTCCAGAGTGTCTTCTCCAGGGGCTTTTTTGACTTTGAGCTTCTTAATAAGCTCCGACACTTCTTGAAACGTCACCGGACAGGTTGGCAGGCACATCTGGAACGGCATCTGAAGTGTTAGCTCGACCGCCCTTCGTGTGGCCGCTGTTGTGAAGTCAAACGGCTTGAATCTCTCCTCCAAGCTATCTGCAAATATTTCAGCTTTTTCCCCATTGGAGTAGCACCATCCGCCTGCAGGATGTTTAATTGGGGACTTTGGGACGACTACTCTCTTCAAACGGCTTGTCAGCTTCCAGAGTGTATATTTGGAGGATGCATCCGGGCCAGCGCTTTCCAATAAGTCATTTATTTGGCTCTGCTTAGCTTTTGCGAGAACTTTTTTGAGTCGATTGGCCAGTCTCACGTATATTTGATGGACTCGAATGTCACCCGTTCTCACATACTCTTTTCTTACTCTTCTTTTTAGACGTAAGAGTGCAATTGCGCTTGGGGGCAATAGAACACTTTGGCGTTGAGAGAATTGTCTTGGCCGGGAAGCAGAGGATGCAGCCACTTTTATATCATTTATAAAGGTCGAAATTGCTTCATCTATTTCTTCTGTGCTGTTTATCTGTGTGTTTAGATTTATTCTTCTATCTAGTACAGTTTGGAACTCTTCAACACAAGAACCATGTGGGAGAATAAACTGTCTCTTGGGTTTAATCTGCGGCGCGTGATGTAGTGTTGCAACAACTGGCAAATGATCCGAGGAGAGCTCATATCTCATTTCGGCCGTAAGCCTGTTTAATGTAATCCCATTGACAATAAAGAAGTCTAAAGCTGAAGGTCTTAGCCGAGTGTTGTAGGAGAAAAAAGTTTCTCTCCCGTCGCAAGAATTTGACATCCACAGCTGGTAATAGCCTCTTGCAGACGTTTGCCTCGAGTGCACGATCTTATGTTGCCCCACCATGGATACTTTGCATTAAAATCCCCTCCTGCAATGGATCTGTTGCCTAAGGATGCAAGTAACTGCTCAAAATCAGATTTACTCCAAGGCTCATTGAGAGGTAAATATATGGATGAGATTCTGATGTATCCATTATTGGTCAGCACACTAACACAAGCAACTTGCATACCCAAGGTTGAAACTGGTATAACTTGAAAGTTGGCAATACTGGAACGAATGATAACAGCTGCACCATCTTTTGCAGTATCAGTAGGGTGATTGGCATAATACAGGTCATATCCGGGTAGGTAGGCTCTTAGGCCAGAACGCATGTGTGTTTCGGTAATTAGCATTACGTCTATTTTATTAGCACTAAGAAAAAGTCGAAGTTCTTCAGTGTTTTTGACTAAGCCTCGTGCGTTCCATAATCCGATTATTAAATGCGGTTCAATCATTTGAGGAGAAGTTTATTGACCAGCTCACGGAAAGCTTTATTTGCGTCCATGGACTCTTGCATGACTCGGAACATTTGGTCCATTCTGCTATTAATATCATTAATAGCTTTTTCCAACATGTTAAATTTGATATTCAAATTGAGATCATCCGCAAAATCTACCGATCGGTACTTGGCCTGGCTAGAGGATACGTTTGCTTGATTCACTAAACCTGTCCTCGCCATATCAGCGTATGAGAATCCACTCTTGACAGTAGCGTTTGAGATGAATAGAGCTTTATCTTGGTGCACTTTATTGGCACTGCTTAGCCGACCATCTTTAGGAAGTCTTGACTCTGGCTTAAGTTTTTTACACAGATCAACTCGGACTTTACAGCTTTTAGAACTTGAGGTGTGGTCATCACCACAGTTGCCGCATATAGACAATTCACTCAATCTAAGCTCACACAATGGGGATCCAGTCTGGTGGTCACCTGAACATTTGCCGCAAATTGGTTTCTTTAGGCAGAAGTTTCGCGTATGCCCGAAATCTTGGCATCTGTAGCACTGCACCAGATCTCTATTGTTCCTAGCCTTCTCCACCGTTACTCTGTGTCTGCCGATTTGAGTAATTTTTAGTGCATCCGTCACATTGGGAGTCTTCTGAAGGTTGACGAAAAACATGTTTTGCCTTGTTTTCACATTATTTATTTCATCGTCGTCCTCTTCGTTGATCTCAATTTGGCGCCAATCCGGTTTTCTCGGACAATATATATACACTTTAAAGCCCTTATCAGCAAAAGTGCGCTCTATCAAAACCTTAGATACATTGGGGTGAATATCACGTATCACCAATTTGAAAGGAGCATTCTCTCTTAGCTGGTGATGCCAAAATTTACAATTTTGCTTCGTAAGCATGTCTACAATTGCCCGAAACACTTGAGAGTTTTTTGCATAGATTCGCGAGACTCCAAATCTAGATGTGCGGATGTCATAGTCGTTAGCCGGAATAATTGTCTTCAGCGCCTCTTCCAGTTTGTCCATTCTGTTAACCTTCGACACGCAGATAGCTGGAGGCTTAGGTGTAAAATTCACTTGCTCATCTTCAACTGGTTTATCTTCAGCTTGCTCGTCCAGATATATTACAGCATCAGCTTCTGCAGCCAATGACGCATAACGATTGTTATGTAGAGCTGCTAAGGTGGAGGTGGAAGTTGCATTAATTTGGCGTCCTCTGATTGGGGTGTTTGGTAGCTGTTTGGTCTTCTGTATTGTTTTAGATGCCTTGTCCGTTCTTTTTTTCTTTTTGAGAATAGAGACCTTAGGTAATTGAAAGTCGCAAGCTTCCGATTGGGATAAAATTCTGGATGGGCTTCTGTTAGAAGATGTAGTGCTCGTTAGGTTTGGTATGGAGCATATGCTACCAGATGTGGTTGTCGCTATTGTGTAGCTAGGCTGACTATTTCCAATAGAGAATGTAAGTGTGCTTGTTGTAGTTGTACTTGTGGTCGTTGCGATCAAGGTACTGCTGTAATTACTTGAGCTCTGGTGTTGGCTCAGATTTTTATTAAGGTTGGCACGCAGATCTGCACGCAGATCTGCCGGTGCACCAGCTAGTTTTCTCATCATATAACGCTCAGACCGCTTTTCACTAAGCCGGTGGGGATCAGGTGTGTCTTCATCCATTCTTGAACAATACACAGATTTTGTGTGTTGAACTGAAGTGCCCCTCGCTTGCGGCAGCGCGCAGCACGAGGGCAGTTGACGGTAATTTTCTAGTCTTGACCCGTTTGTTCACAAAAAAAAAAAAAAAACCAAAAAAGAGGCCAATTTATGATGAATTTAGGGAAAATCATTTTTTGGGGGTCTCCATTGGTCTTTTTTTTAAAAAAGTTTTAAAGTTTCGATGCAAAATGCAATTTTGCAAGGCTAACTTGATCACTTTTTTAAAAATTCTGTAAATTTTTGTCGTTTACCAACACTATGTGAAACGGTTTCCATACAAAAATGTGAATAATGTGTAAAAAATGTAAATGAAAATAAAATTTCTCTTTGGATAAAATTTGGTGGTCCTGAAAAGGACCGATTTGGTCCCAAGTCATAAAAGGAAGGTCAGGTCAAAAGCAGGGGTCATCATCGATCATCACCAATCGTCAAAATCTTATATAATATTCGTAGCAAAGTCAGGAATCTAAGCAAAGGGTCGTCATCAATCACCGCCAATCGTCAAAATCATAAATCAGTTTCAAAGCAAAGTCAGGAGTGAAAGCTTTGGGTCATCATCAGCACCAGTCGTCAGCATCATCGTCTTCCTACAGGATAGTGGAGATGTAAAGGGTACTGCTTACCAAATTTCTAGAGACTCCCAACTAAGATTCAAAGAAAATGTAGTCGAAACTGATGTTTTGAGGACTTTGATATAAAATAGTCCGCGCCGCAGGCGAAATTTTTTTAAAAATAAAATCGCGCGCGATTTCAGTTTATATAAAATTCCTTCTGGGGATTTTCATTACAAACCTCAGGGACATGGACATCTTCGTTTATTTCGGATTCCTTCTGGGGATCACAAAGCCTTGCATGAAAGCTCATAATCCTCTCCCTATGTCCGAAATTTCTTTAAAAATTGGAACTTCGCCAAATAGCCAATATAATGAGCCTTTTTTCGGCAAAGTGTGGAATATCGCCCCGCATGTCGCGCCACAGTCTTTCTATGTTTTGTGTGTGCGCACGCGTCTCGGGATCCACAAAGTGCTTTGAGTGGTTGACTGTCTGGTGCTGGAAGCCTTCTTCATGCAAACAGTCGTACGCTTTCCAGCAGTCCGACATTATTGTCGTCCCATCCGCAATGCGCTCCCTTATAATGTTCAGCAATGTGACTTTATCCCGTTTTTCCACTGGAAGAATGAAAAAGTCGCCACTTTCCCTCTCAATTCCTCCAAAAACCCATTGACCTTCGACCACTCGTCCACAGTTGTATTTTCTTTTCCCGACTTTAGCCTCGTCTATTTCAACTACTTTTCCAGGCCCTCCAATTTTGTCACGGCTATGTGATATACTCCAGTCAATATACACTTCTCTTAGGAAGCTTTTCCAGTCCGTAATTGACTGGCCAGCCGTATGACTGGCGAGACCATCCCAGTTCGCTCAGTAGGAAATTCGTTTCTCCCTTAAGGCGGATGCAGTCGAGCATAACGAAATTTGAAATTTCCTGAATTGTAAATTTTGATCCTGCGAAGAAAGTGTTTACTCGCACACTCTCCTGAAAATTGCATGGAACCTTGACCCGTTTCTTTTTTCCATGCTGCTGGGAATGAGTTGCGTAGCAACGGAAAGAGAATCTTGTGTCGTCCCTCGAATTGAGCTTACACATGGAACCGCACCTTGGACATTTCTTCTCCGAAAGAATGATGTTGTGTTCTCTGAGAAATACGAACAAATCATTCTCCCTGCTCATGAGTTGATGAAACAACGTCGAAGAAAAAGAACATCCTGAACACGACATTTTCACAAAATTTAGCACAGTTACAGTTACTTTTTTGACGTATCGTGTTACAAGTAGTGTTTGTATACGGCAAATGTACATACCAGACAGAAAGTAGTGTTGGATAACGTTTAAAATTTTTAAAAAAGTGATCAAGTTAGCCTTGCAAAATTGCATTTTGCATCGAAACTTTAAAACTTTTTTTAAAAAAAGACCAATGGAGACCCCCAAAAAATGATTTTCCCTAAATTCATCATAAATTGGCCTTTTTTTTTTTTTTTTTTTTTTTTTTTGAACAAACGGGTCAAGACTAGAAAATTACCGTGTCTACAAATAAATTTAAGTGCGATTACGCACAAAAAGAAAAAATGTAGTTATTGAAAATTTACAACTTTTTGCTCTGTGACACGTCTGGTTTTAACGAAGCACAGCCTGCTAATAATTACTAATTTAACAAAAATTTAACGCTTTTTATACCCGTTACTTATTTTATAAAAAAAAAAAAATAAGTAAAAGGGGATATTGTATTCGTTGCAATGTATGTAACAGGGAGAAGGAAGCATCTCCGACCCTATAAAGTATATATACTCTTGATCAGCATCAACAGCCGAGTCGATATAGCCATGTCCAAAGTGAATTTACTATTAAGGTGACGTCGTCCGATGTGGTGAGGTTACAATCATTTTTTCACCTCTCTCTCTACGCTCTTAGAGAGAGCTGACAGAGAAGCAAAAGCTTACTTAAAATAAATAAAACGAAATAATTCAATAAAATTTATAATATTTTAATGCATAACAAAAACAATATTATCAGCTTATTCTTTTCATTCTTTTTTTTCTACGAGTTTATTCGTAAAGAAGAAGAAAATAAAAAAAACATGCGATACACAACCTCTTTTGGCAACGTTTGCAGGCATACTGTCAAATGTTTGTAACCCCGAAAGAGAGCAGCTGTGGTGACAACGTCACCTACTTAGTAAATTCACCTTGGCCATGTCCGTCTGTCCGTCTGTGTGAGCGCCTAGATTTCAGAGACTTTAAGAGCTAGAGCAACCAAATTTGGCACACAGATTTCTATAAACCCCACGCAGATCAAGTTTGTTTCAAAATTTTGCCACGCCACTTATCGCCTTCGCAAATTGCGAAAAATTGCACGGATTTTAAGATAAAATGTTTTTTTTTTTGTAGTTTTCGTTAAATACTGTTAATTACTATCAAAATCGCAACAAGATTGGACAGATAGAACAATGGTAATGACTTTTTTTTTTTTCAACAATAACAATAACAAAGTTTATTGGTAAAGTGTGGAATTATGGTAACGACTGATTTAAGTTTTAGGCAAGCTTGAAACTTATATTTATTACTCAGATTCAAACTCATACACTAATAGTCACTGCGGACGGCAGTCCGCGCTAGTGACGAAAGCAGCACGAAGGGTGCGAAGGCGACTAGCATATATACACAGGAAGAATGGAAAATTTGCTATGACTGTCCGATCAGGTCGAGTTATATACCGATCGAAAGGTATCAATTAAACTTACAAATGTGCATACTAAGACTTTAGAAAACTCACCTAGTTCTTGAGATAAACAGGTGTAAGTGGGAGGGAAAATTTAAATTATTGGAGCTAATGGGGCCGCTGGAGCCTTTGGTCAACATTATTATATTAATATTTCTCATAAAAATACGCGTCGAATGACACCTCAATCATCAAAATCCGACTACTGGTTCAAAAGATAAATTATTTTGAAATTTTTGGTGCCCTTCTCAAAACGAGATGAAAAGTCAGTCTGTCTGTTTGTTTGTCTGTTTGTTAGTATCAAAGCGTTGATTTAGCTTAAAAGTTTGAATGAGGACTTGTTCCCGCTCAAAAGTCTAGAAACGTTTGTTCTACGATTTTTTTGAAAAATAGCTAGTTTAGCGGGAAATCGCTAAAAACCGCTAACCCTCATAGCATCCAAACGATAAAAGCTACAGATGCGATCTATATATCGTTGCAAAGGTATTATGAAGGGCTCTTAGGCATACCTTCAAAGTTTTTCTTTTAAGTAAAAAGGTAAACGGCTACAGGTGAAACAAGGTATTTTTTTACACATTTTGGCGATTTAAGAAGAATCTACACATGAAATCACTTTAAAATATGTTATATGTTATAGGCAATTTGTTGTCGCGTTTTTTGACATATAACACGTATCTGTCAAAATTCGTTTGGACAACTCTTTTAAAATAATTTATGTGTAAAACTTAATATTATTCGTCACAAAATTGGATATCAGAAATTTTGGGGCATGAAAATGTTTTCGTCACTAGACTTTGCGTAACAGGGAGAAGGAGGCGTGGCAGACCCCATAAAGTATATATATTCTTAATCAGCATCAACAGCCGAGTCGATATAGCCATGTCCGTCTGTCCGTCCGTCCGTCTGTCCGTCTGTATTGACGTCTAGATCTCAGAGACTATAAAAGCTAGAGACTCCAAACTTGGTATGTAGGCTCGTCTATATTGCAAGCAGATCGAGTTTGTCTTAGATTTTGGATCGGACCACTATATCATATAGCTCCCATAGGAACAATCAGTTGAAAATCAAGTCTTAGTATAGAAAACTTTTTTGCTGTTTGAGATATTTCAACCAAACTGACAGAATATGCATTAAATATTGTCCCATACATACTGACCCAATTTTATTGAAATCGGATTACTTATCATCTTGCTGCTGTTATAAAAGATACGGGTCAGGGAAAAAAAAATTTTTGTTGTCGAGAACTCGTTTTAATTCCGACCAATTTGTTGGGACAAAGGCGAACCGCGAAATCGTCGTTCCAAGGATGAAAATTATGTTTAAAGGACATTTCGTCCTTTGGTTCTGTTGAATTTTAAAAGTCGTGGTCCTAAGAAGAGTATTGACACCAAGTTTGTCAGAATCGGACCATAAACAATCAAGATATAAATTTTCAAAAAAAAATGAATTTTTCAACTCAAAAAGCGCGGACCAGGAATTCATTTTAGAACTATGGTTTCTTCGTGAAAACAGTCTTAGAATTGACCATAGATTACGAAAATCGGTTACCATTTTTTGTGAAAAAATCGATGCACTCTAGTGAACAGCTCTTTTTGTTTTAAATTTGCCCAGTCAGCTGTTTTTTATTTACATTGAGATTACTGTCATTTCTTATTGTGATTAAATCTGATTGTGCCTTGTGATTGTGATTAAGCAAAATGCCTTCAAAAAGCGCAAAGGAAAAATTGATGGATATAAAAGCGACAGAAGCTCTTCGCGACATTGAGATTATTGAAGGTTTGTAGAACCCGTGTTGTGAATTTGAAGAATTTGTTCATATTTTATTAATGGTAATGGTCCAAGCTATGCGGCACACCTCCAAACAAAAAAAAATAAATCCAAAATTAGAGCCTGATTTATGATGAATTTAGGTGTAAACCTTTTTTCCGGGTCTCTTATAGTTTTTTTTTTTTTAAATTTTTTGAAATTTTAATAAAAATGAGTTATTTTTTTGTTCTTTTTATGCAAAATGAACTATTTGAATGTTCTTTTGAGTTTTGCAGGGTTGATTTGAGCTTTGCATGGTTCTTTTTTTTTTTCGATTTTATGTAACGTTTACCAACACTACTTTCATCCTCACATTCCACGTTTTGGAAGAAAAACCGAGCATTACATTGGATATCTGGCCAAATTTCAATTTCAAAAGAAATTTCAGAGCCACGCAGAAAGGGTTCATGAGCTCTTTATGGCAATTGGTAGATTGTATGACCCCTATAAAGAAGCTATAATCAATGAAGATGCTGATGCAATCCTGGTTAGTAAAGCGTGATCAAAGCGCCGCAGGCGAAAAATTTATGTCCAGACCAAATGGATTCTGGAGTTGACGAAATTTTGGACGACTTTATTGAGGATGCCATAGCCATTTACTCATGTCGTCGGGGGATAAGCATTGGCGGGCCAAAATCAATTGACTGGAGTAACAACATCCTCAGCTCCTTTGGCGACGGACGATTCAAGCAAATGCTGCGCGTGTCCAAATATCAATTTGCCAATATGGTAAATTTGATTAATCGGAAGAAGTGTTTTCGACGGCAAGTATCCGGCAAATTCCAGTAGACTTGCAGCTTGCAATTGTATTGTTTCTGTCTGGGTTCATCCGGAAGCAGTGCATCTGTAAGAAAAATATGCACAATATTTGGGATTGGAGATAGTGGAACCTTGGTCAAAATCACTGACATGGTATTTACAGCTATTTTACGCTTGATGCCCAAGTATACAATGGCCTAATGTAGCCGAGCGGCAACAGCTTGTGGAGCGAACGTTCGAGGAGTTGCCCCATTGTCTGGGATATATCGATGGCAGCGAAATTAAGCTTTTCGAGAAGCCGGCCAAGTGCCATGAAGTATATTTTTCTCGTCAGCGCATCTATTCAGTGAAGCTGCAAGTAGCTTGTGACCACAAACTGCGCATAAGAAATGCAGTAATAGGAAGTCCTGGCAGTTACCACGACTCAAAAGTTTTTAAAAACTGCTCAATCGGTAGATACCCTTAGCGATATTTTTCTGGAGAGGAGTGGATCGCAGGGGACTCTGCCTACCCACAGTCTACGTTTTTGGTAACCCCCTTTCGGAGTAACTCCCGAATAATGGATGTGGTCCAGCAGTTACGATTTAACAAAAGGCACAGCCAACATCGTGTGAGAGTGGAGAATTGCTTTGTGGTCCTCAAGGGGAGATTTTGCAGCCTGAAAGAACTGCGCATCCGTTTAAAGGACCCAAAAAGCCAGCATTTGTTCTTCAATTGGGTGCTTGTTTGCTGCACTCTTCACAACATTTTGATAGAAGAATGTGACTTAGAAGACATTGATGAAGAAGTGGAATCAAACTGTAATGGTCATACCGAGGCTGAACCCAGTGGTGCACTCTGGTTGGCGTCAGAAAACAAAAGAAAGTCCTTATATAATTTTATGTTTAAATAAAAATTCAGATTTTTACTCTTTTAATTATGGTTTTTATATTTTAGCTCAAGCTCTAGTTTTAAAATTCTCTCTTTCTGCTCCAGCTCCTGTTGTTTAAGCTTGAATTCATTGTCAGCCTGCTTTTCCTTTAAGTCCATTTGTCGTTCCTCCAATCGCAACTTGCGTTCATCCATTTCCTTTCTATCTTCTTCCAATCTTAATTTGCGCTCTTCTAGCTGTTTTTTCCACACAAATTGATCAACCTGTAGGTTGAGAGCCTCCCTATCTATTTTTAGCCGATCCTCACGGAACTGGCTCCGGTTCGACTCAATTGAGACTAGAGTCTTGCACGAATCCATTCGAAACAGCAAACGAGGCATTCATACACTCACATTGACCGGAATCACAGCCTACTCAACTAACCGATTTGAAAAAAGTAAGCATCATGTTTATACTTTAAAAAACGAGATGCTTGCTAAGATTTGAAATTCCGAAACATGTGAATGGGGAAAATATACAACCAAAAACAACTCTGTACTTGTGATACCGGAAATTATTCAAGTTGATTTGTTAATAAAATACAAAAATTTATGAAAAAGTAAAACAAAAACAGTGTATATTTACCCGAAAAAAAAAACAAAATAATATCAATAAATTACGAATTTTTAATTTTTTTTTTTTTTAAATTATTATTTAAAAACATTATTTCGTTTACCATGTCCGAGTTTTTCGCAATATTGCATCTCTTCTCCGAAATTAATAGTCTCGTCTGTGAGAACGCCCTCTCCGAAGAGGCACTACTTGCTGGAATGCCCAAAATTTTGCAGCTCACTTTAAACAATAGAGGATAATGTTCTCTGTTTGTGTTCCACCACTGTAAAACCTTAAACTCCTCGGTTACTTGAATTTTTAATGACATGTATGCCTGTATTTCCGATTCTATTGCTTGCATTAGGAACGAGCCCTGAAAATATTTCAAGTTTTTGAGTCATCTTTTTCGGTTCATTCACGCAATCTTCTTCTGACCAGTGCTTTTTCATTAAATCCTTACATGATTCGATTACTTTTTCTTTATCTTCCATGCTGAACTGAATCAATCTGTTTGTAGGGGGGAATAAAAACAATGCAATTCTGTGATAATCTGTGATATGCGGCTCCACAATCGATTTCAGTAGCCCTGTCAGACAATATTTTAATTGAATAGCAAGGCCAGTGTCATTTAGGTCGCAAGTAATTTTCCTGTTCAAATTAGAAATATGTGGAATAACTAAATGTATAGTTGGGTAATCCTCTCCTTCTAATTCTTTTGAAGCTTTTTCGAAGTGTCCAAGAATATTTGCTATTGCAATGATGTTATTTATGTTAAGATTTTCCAGCCTATAGTTCTGATTTTTCTCCCTTAAGATGCTTGTAATACTGTCCCAGTTTTTTTCTATAGATGCAAGAGTGTAGAAGACAGTATTCCACCTCGTCTGACAAAAGCTCTTTAAAGTTACGTGAAGTTGAGAGTTAATTCCAGATTTTTTGAAGTATTTCACCAACTTGTTGCAGTTACGCAAAAGTTCGGTCAACTCTGAAATTTCATCAAATGCCTTCTCAACCACATTATTCAAGAGGTGATTAATGCAATGAATATGGAAGTTGCTCCTAAAGGCACTGATCATGTTGGAGCCACGATCGGTGATGACGATTGGTTTGTCTGCATCCATATCGCAATTAAACTCGTTCAATATGTTAGTAATTTTGTTCCTTATATTTAAGCCTGAAATATATAATTCATTTTATAAAGACTAGAAATACGAATATTAAAAGAGTGAATTCTACCTGTGGATGGGTCTTTTTTCATAGACTTAACAGCTAGCAAGCGGCTGACCATTTCACCTTCTTTTATGTAATGTAACGTACATGAAACATATGCTTGCTTTAAATAATTGTCAGTCCACACATCCGATGAAATGCAATACCCGGAGCTTCTTGCTTTAAATATATCTTCTTTGATGATATCGCTTTCCGATTGTAGAGCTGTGATACTTTTCTCGATATAGTCGAAGGATGGGGTATAAGACTGTCAGTATTTACTCTATTTGAGTATTGTGCGCCCACACTGGCGAATAGAGCAAATAGTTTTCTTAGTCCACTGTCTTGAATTATGTTAAAGGGACGACAGCTTTGAACCGTCCATTCTGTGGCAGCTTCAAAAATTTGATTTTTAATGTCAGAGCTGACAATCGATTTGGCTTATTGCATTTTTGGCTTTTATATAGCACTTGTGCTTTACCAAATTTGATGTACAGTTCAAATATTTCAGAATAGCATAATAGTTTTTGCATCCCACAATATTTGCTATTTGTGCACCATTCCCATCTACCACCAGACCAAAAGTATCCCATACCTTACTTCTGCCTCTTTTTTGTTGAAATTTGTACTCCTTCGATATCAATTTTTTCTTGATAATGTCATGGTCAATTGAATTTTCCAACGTGTTGTTCTAAGTTTTAAAAAAAAATTCGTTTTATTAGCCAATTAAAATAGTAAGTAGTAGTAAGAATACGAAGCTTTTTATACTCAATAATGATTTTTCATACATCATATTTAGCGTACTTATATTAAGAAAGAACATATAAACACACACATATACTACATACTTAAAAACAACTATAAAAAATTTATTCTATGCATTATAAAGAAAAAAGTAAAAAAAATTATAAAAAATAATTTTGTTTATGAATACGTACATTTTCTTCATTTGAATTTTCGCGTGAGATTTCCATTTTTTTAGTTTAGGAATGCTTCTGTTGTGTTCGGCAAACGACACAATAATAAATTTCAAAACGAAAATTTTAATAGTGCTTGAAAGTACAGCTGCGCCATTGAAGTCTTCTGGGCCTTCATCTTTGTCTTTTCCACAAATGATAGAGTCAAATAGAATTTGAGTCATTTAAATTGGATGAGTCGTCCAATTCAATTAAAAATGGGGACTCTACTAACGACTCCTGATCTACAACTGAGTTGTCACTGGTCCATAGGGAACGTTCCTCTGACTCCACAACAACAACGTTCACATCTTTTCCGCCAGAATATATATCGTCCAGTTGGTCGTAGTAGGGACACATCTTTAACAATTTTGCTGTAAAGTTTGAAATCCGTTATTTATCCCACAATACTTAAAAGATATTTTATTGTACCTCGCACGGTAGTTTCAGCGTCCCCTTCTTTCACTCCGGCCTGCTACTAAACAAACTTGCTTTTTGCCAGCAGGTCCTTAGATGGCGAACCTTGTAACGAACCAGATTCCAGGTGGCTTCAATCTTAGTTTGCTCCAGCAGTTTTTTGTTATATATCTGGGCAGTAGGTTTCTGTAAGAGTATCAGACAAGCTAATTAAACTAAACAAATAAAACCATGACTCATTTCTTACCTCTATATTTCTATGCACTTGCATATAGTTTAAGATTTCGGCCACTTCCTTATCCGACCACTTCTTCGGCTCACTAAGTCGCGTAGGAGTCCTACGCTTTGTATCCACTGCAATTTAACAATTAAAAATTAAAATTATCTTATCAGCAAAACCTGTTCGACTTACTTTTGTTGCGTTGCGTCACTAAACAGCTTCTGTTGTCAAAACAATCGCACTAATAAATGACAAAAATAATAATTTTTAATATCGGCCTTTAATCGTTTTTTTATCATTTCTACTTGGGCATATATGCCAGACTTTTCGTAGTCAAGGGTTTGGGTCTGACATCATGGCACAAAATTTTTCAGTACAAGTTGTTGTTGTCACGTTTGGGACATGTGCCAGGCTGCCACAGTTAAGTTAATACCCTAAATGAGTTCAGGACTACTGTGGGAAGATTGATAATTTTCCTGAAGCGGTCCGACTACAAAAAGCCCTCTACAATGACCACTCAAATGGCATATGCCCATTGAAAAAGCCTGATGGAAGCTTTACAAATACCCCAGGTGAAACTAGCAAGCTTCTGCTAGATACTCACTTTCCAGGGTGTATAGGTGCTGGCTATGTTCCTACGACTCCTATGGCACCAACCGACTACTATCGGCATGGACAGATGCCTCCCGTATAAGCTATTTCATCTCAACAAATTGCGATGGGCTATATCCACCTTTAGTCCGTAAAAATCACCAAGGCCAGATGGGATTTACCCTTGCTTTCTGCAAAACGGTATGCATTCAATTGCTCCCAGTCTGACCCGAACCTTCGAGCAAGTCACCTACTGGGATATATTCCAAGTAAATGGAACCAAAGGCAGGTTAGAAATCACAAAAAATTATAGACCAGCATATTCGGGATGAGAATCTCAAGCAACATTCCTTATTTAGATACCAATTTCCGTGTCAAGCTAGTAAATCAACTGAGACTGCCATCCACTGCCTGACAACCACGATTGAAAAGGCACTCGCATCTCAACAAATAGTTCTCGGTGCGTTTATTGACATATCCGGGGCCTTTGCCCCGCTAATCACAAGCTGGATTCTAGTAATGCTCAAATCTAGGATCATAACTGCTGACCTGGGGGAGCAAAAAACATCAATTATAGCCACTATAGGTTGTCCCCAAGGGGGTGTACTCTCACCTCTACTGTGGACTTTGGTGATTGACGAACTTCTACATAAGCTACACAGCTTAGGGTTCGTAACTCAGGGATATGCCGATGACTTAGTCATATGTGTCAGTGGTTGCCATGAGCCAACCATTTCGGAGCGAAGCAGAGGTCTTACAATAAACTCTGCTAAAACCATATTAGTGCCATTCACAAGGAAAAGGCTTCTTAACCTTACAAATCCAACCTTGAATGGCTCTCAAATTGAGTTCTCAAAAGAGGCTGTCTATATCTAGGGGTAACCCTAGATGCAAAACTCACATGGAACTCACACCTTACAAAGACCATTAACAGGGCTACAAGGGCATTCTTTGCCTGTAACAGACTTTTTGGTCGTACATGGGGTTTAACTCCCAAAATGATCTTCTGGTCATTTACCACTATTGTGAAACCTATCCTCACCTATGCAGCTCTTGCTTGGTGGACTAAGGTAAATCAACGAAAGGCGAAAACTGACTTAACTAAGCTTCAACGCCTTGTATGCGTGGGCATGACTGGTGCAATGAGCACATATGCTCAATATTTACCTGTCGACGAGCGTAAGCCTAGTGTTGCCAATACAATACGGACAAATAACCAAAAGTTGAGTGGTAACTCTATGCGTCAAAGGCGGTTTATTTTAAACTTGACCATGCTGAACTGATTTGGAAAAAAGAGGAGAGAATAGGCAGTAAAAATGCAAATTAAAGTTAATAGAGGAGAAAAATACGATGCCACGCAACCACAGCGCGTGTTGGGTGCACCCATCGATTTTGAACTTCTAATGTGGATTCACCATTTCTACAAATGAAAAAAATACAAAAATATCTATAAAAACAATTTTAGCTTTTGTTCTTGGTTAAAGTCTACCAATATTATCGTCCTTATTGACCAGATTCAAATAGTCCACATAGTTTTCACTTGTGTGCCAGACATTTATCTCCAGTATACCCAGCGAAACTCTAAACCAGGCGCGGGCAGTATAGGCTCTGGGAGCCATGCGGCAGCTCCTAACTTTTTTCGGCGCCGTGAAGTCGTACACAGGCAGCTCGAGTTGAGGCATTTTATGATTCCAATGAAAAGCAACAAAAACGCACACAAGCAGCTCGAGTCGAGTCGAGGCAACAACAATGCAGGCACAGCTCGCGAGCAAGCTAGCAACAACAACGCACACAAGCAGCTCGAGTCGAGGCATTTTATGACTGTAGCAACAACAATGCACACAAGCAGCTCGAGTCGAGGCGCTTTTGGGTAGGTCGGCAGAGTAGGTAGACACGAAAAGGGTTGTTGTTGCAGTTGTTGTTGTAGTTGTTGTTGTTGTTGTTGTAGAGCTCCCAAGTTAAAATTTTGTGCCCACCGCTGCTCTAAACAGTTTGATGTTTCGCTGGGCTAGTCAGCTGTTTCAAACAGTGCTGCCCATTCCGTTCCTTTACTTAACAGCTCTGTTATTTTCTTGAGTCTGCGGACAACCGAGCGTAGCTAAATGTCAAGTTCTTCTTCCCCTTACGCCAGCGGTTTTTTTATATATAGTTTGGGTTTACGCCTTTTTTTTTAGTTTGCGCACTATGTATGCTTTAACAAATAAAAGAAATTTTGTTATTGTTAAAAAAAGTAATGGTATTCCGGGAAACGTTTTAGATTTGGCTGAGCTGTGCCGATATGGAGCTCCAAATATAAGGAATTCTGTTTCAAATGCTCCCAGTTTACCAACCAAGTGCTCCCAAACTTGGACAAAGATAGATTTAAGCATACCTGTTCAATTTTGATTAGAATTACTAATCAATTAGATTATTTATTAGAAATAATCGTAGTGTAATATAGTTATAATTCACCGTTGTAAAATTTGTGATTATTTAATGATTACGATTAGAAAAAATCAAAAAAAATCTAAAAAAATCGTTTTGAGTACTTTGATTATTTATAATTTTTTCGATTTTTTTAGATTATTTATGACTATTTGGTACAAAACCAAATTATTTTGAACTTTCACAATCAAAGCAGCCAAAGCTTTTGATTACACTACTTTAAAGCCATTTTGCTTTTCATGTCTGAGTGCACTTTTCTTATTGATTGTGGAACACTAAACACGAAAATCGCACTTAAAAATTTTTTTATGGTAGCGTTTTCGAAATATTCATGTTTTCCAAGTTTTCAAAGTTGCTCTCACATTTTGGAGTATACCACGAGATCCAATTAACCGATGTGGACAAAAGAGCACTCAAATTAAAAGAGCACTCATATAGCTGTGAAATCGGCTTAGTAGTTCAGAAGCTAGTGACTATTAAAAGTTTCAAAATCCGCATTTTTTGTGAATTTTGGGTCTCGACAGCTCACAAATTGCCCTAAAAAAAATAGATATCGCCAAGGTAAAATTATTTTTAAGAGTTACGAAGAAAATAGGCTATTGCTTTTGAGAATCTATGGATAAATCGCGGAGTAATACGCTATATAGTGATTGCATTGCTTAATGATTTTAATGTTTTTTATTGCATACTTTCAATGATTGCAAAGGTTTCTATGGCATACTTTTTGGCTTAAAAAAAAATTGTGACTCCTTCTTTGCCTTTTGTTGTATTTTCGGTCAACAGCCCATTTTTTAAGAGTTAATTGACACCGACCACATAGAGACTTTGGCGTCCATGGCATGATGAGATTTGGTAACATTCCAAAGTAATTCTGATAAATTCCTAGAAGTTTGTCAGTAAATTTGCGTACATTTCTTTTTATCACTGCGGACGGCAGTCCGCGCTAGTCACGAAAGCAGCACGAAGTGTGCGATAGCGACTAGCATAAATACACAGGAAGAATGGAAAATTTGCTATGACTGTCCGATCGGGTCGAGTTATACATCGATCGAAAGGTATCAATATAACTTACAAATGTGCATACTAAGACTTTAGGAAACTCACCTAGTTCGTGAGAAAAACAGGTGTAAGTGGGAGGGGCAAAATTTGAATGATTGGAGCAAATGGGGCCGTTGGAGCCTTTTTGATTTTTTTTTAAATTTTGTACTATTCTAATCAAAAATACGCGTCGAATGGCACCTTGATCATCAAAATCCGATCACTGGTTCAGAAGATAAATGATCGGAAAGAAGATGAAATTTTTGGTGCCCTTCTCAAAACGAGATGAAAAGTCAGTCTGTTTGTTTGTTTATTTGTCTGTTTGTCTGTTTGTTTGACTGTTTGTTTGTTTGTTAGTATCAAATCGTTGATTTAGCTAAAAAGTTTGAATGAGGACTTGTTCCCGATCAAAAATATAGAATCGTTTGTTCTACGACTTTTTCGAAAAATCGCTAGTTTAGTGGGAAATCGCCAAAAACCGCTAAAAACCGCATACCTTCAACGTTTTTTTTTTAAGTAAAAAGGTAAACAGTTACAGGTGAAATAAGGTATTTTTTCCACATTTTTGCGATTTAAAAAAAATCTACACATGAAATCACTTTAAAATATGTTATATATTATAGGCAATTAGATTCCCCGTTTTTTGACATACAACACATATCTGTCAAAATTCGATTGGACAAAATATTACCAGAGCTTGCAAATAACAGTCGACCGTTTTGTTTTTGCGATCTACTCATGAAAATAGCCGAAAAAAACACACACGCTTGCTCTTTGTCTGAGCAGATCAATTCGGTTTTTCTTTTTTTCTTTTATTTATTTATTTATTGTCTGGCTAAAAGCAGCCGACACAGCAAATAATACATTAAAATTATAAAATAAATATATTTAAATTACAAAATAAATTAAAATGAAGTTTAAAATTAAGATTCTAAAATTCTCTGGGGAATCTAAAATGAAAAAGAAAATGATTGGCCCAACATTTGTTGCTAGGATTGGGGAAAACCCAGAAAAACCCAATCAGACCAAAATTATATTAATGAGTAGTTAGTTGGTTATATTAGTTAGACATGATAATATAGAGGCTTTAATAGTGAGCGGAGAACGCTCGAAACTAATCGTACGGTATAGACTATTATAATCTGCACACAGAGTACGAAAAGGTTCGTGCAATTCCCAGTTAGTGAAACAACGTTGGAGATATAAAGGATTAAAGTTTCGAGTTACTCTAGAAGGTACATTGAAGGTTATTTCTTCCAACAAATTAGCCGAGTCTATATGACCGTGCAGTAATTTGTGGATGAACATTACTCCAAGCATAATTCTACGGTTAGTAAGAGAGGGAAGATTGAGTAAGAGAAGTCTACTAGAATACGAAGGCAACTGAATTTCCGAGTTCCAACTCAAGCCGCGTAAAGCAAAAATTAAAAATTGTTTTTGAACCGACTCTATCCTGGCACGATGGGATTCATATTGAGGAGACCACACACATGATCCATACTCAAGAATTGGACGAACAAGAGACGTGTAAAGAAGTTTAGTAGTAAAGGGATCATCAAATTCCTTGGACCATCGCTTAATAAACCCGAGAACTCCCATTGCTTTATTGACAGCTATAGCAATATGCTTATCAAATTTCAGTCTATGATCTAGAACTATACCCAGGTCATTAACTGATCTTTCGGAATCATTTAAGCATTCCAATATAATGCCATTAAGTGAGTACTGTGAAATAATGCGGGAAGATCTATAGAAAGTCATAACTTTACATTTCGAACTATTGAGATTTAATAAATTATCTTGGCACCAAAGATGGAAAGCATTTAAGTCTGCTTGCAAGAGACTAAAAGAAGAAGGATCGCTATACGATAAACAAAGCTTGACGTCATCCGCATACATGATAGCATGGGAGTGAGATAATAAAGATGGAAGATCATTTATAAATAACGTAAAGAGTAGTGGACCAAGATGACTACCTTGCGGTACTCCAGAAGTAACTTTAACTGACTTTGAAAATGAATTTTTGAAAATAACTCTTTGTGTTCTGTTACTTAAATAATTTGAAATCCAAAGAAGAAGATTGTATGGAAAACCAAGAAGATCAAGCTTATGAATGAGTAGAGAGTGGTTAACGGAATCAAAAGCTTTACTAAAATCAGTATAAATAACATCAGTTTGCATCTTTTTCTTGAACCCTTTAATCACTAAGGAAGTAAACTCTAGTAGGTTAGTGGTTGTAGATCTACATCTCATAAACCCGTGTTGAGTAGGTGAGATAATAGAGCTACATAAGTGTTGAAGATGTGAGGTTATAATTTTCTCAAACATCTTCGGAATAGCAGACAACTTGGAAATACCCCTATAGTTCTGAGCATCGGACTGAATACCCTTTTTATGAAGAGGAATAATATAAGAATCTTTCCAAAGCGCTGGGAAAGAGGAGGAATCAACGGACAAAGTAAACAACTTAAGTAATGGTCTGCATAACGATTCTGCACAGTACTTAAGTACAGACGCAGGCACACCATCGGGACCTGGTGCGTGCACTGGCTTAATCGATTTAAGATCGCAAAGAAGCGAGCTTTCTGTGATTAGAGGGCTGTAAATACAGTTAGAACAGCTTAACCTATACGGGTAGGGCCAACACGGAAACTACTCGTAGAATAAGTAGTTTGGAAAAAGTCAGCAAACAAATCTGCTATGGATTGATCAGTATTAGCTTGAATATCGTTGAAGACAACAGAAGATGGTAATGATGAGGCTTTACGTTTAGGGTTTACGAATTTGTAAAATTGCTTCGGATCTTTAGAGAATTCAAGCTTACAACGTCGCAAGTAATTATTATAACATTGTGAGTTAAGAACTAGAAAGCTAGAGCAGGTAATTAAATATCGTGAGAAATCATAAGGATTTCCAGATTTTTTATATTTTTTAAATTGCTTGGATTTCACATTTTTTAAATGTGATAGCTCTCTAGAGAACCAAGGAGGTCTATTGCAACTAATTGGTGATACAAGTGAAACACAGATGTCAAAAAAAGACTTTAGAGTATTATAAAAAAGCTTAATGGCATTATCCAAGTCAGAACATGTGTATAGTTGAGACCAATCAGAACATGAAATCAGAGTGTTTAGCTTATTAAAATCAGTTTTACAAAAACTCCGTACTCGCTCACGTGGCTGAGATGATAGAACAACAGGCCACAAAGGTAAATTAATATGTGCGTTTAGAGTTGGGTGGTAAGGGTCTTCCGGAGTTACCAATGGATCAATCCTGGATACGATGCTATTGTCAGAGTCCAATACGAATAACAGGTCGAGTGTTCTGTTAATAGAATTGCACACAGGATTGATTTGCACCAAAGAAAGCTCAGAAAGGCCGTCAATAAATTCATGAGAGCTATCAGGAAAAAGTGAATGCAAGTCATTTGAGGAAAACCATCGAACATCTGAAAGATTAAAATCACCTAAGACAAAAAGCAAGTCAGTGTGAGAAAGTAAAGATGTTATAAATTTAATAGCAGTCAGGTGACTATCATATAAAGTGTTATCAGAAAGGGGTGGAATATAAGAACATGTTAAATAGATTGAAAATTTAAGAAAAGAAACTTTCACGCAAATAAACTCAATGTCAGAATTTAATGTGGTTGAAATAGGTTCGGAGGACAGATTAGAATCCACGGCCAACATCACTCCGCCACCTTTACGAGCTATACGATCACATCTATATAAAGAGTATTTGGAAGAAAGAATAGAAAAGTCAGATGTGGCAGGCTTGAGCCAGGTCTCAGTAAAACAAATGACATCGAAATCAAAAGAATGACTATTGAGATATAGATTAGAGAGTTTACTATTAAGGCCTCGTACATTTTGATAGGCAAGAGTTAAAGAGGAAGTTAGTTTTTTGATGCTTCATTTGAAGATGAAGCAGATGGAGAGGAACCATCACCTGAGATCGGGGCCCGATCTCTCTTTCGAGTAGAATTTCCCTTGTATTCTGCAACAAAGATATGTTCGGGCCAGAAGTGTTGATGACAAATCTTGTCAAAAACCTTCTCCGAACACGATATCTTGAACGAAGAGATTTCCCTAGGGTAATTAAAATTAAATTTATCCACCAAAATATCAGGGTCCTGTATAATGTTTTGGATGTAAGCCTTAACATCATACGAGGACTGATCTTTGGCAAGCCGGAAACAAAGACATGCTTCATGGGCTTCTTAGGTGGAACGCCTTGGAGGGGCTTAGACACGCGAGGAGGTACGACAGTCAAAGTATTGGCTGCCGTAACAACTGGAGTGGAATTTTATTTTACTCTATTGGGAACAGACGGGGCAGGTGAGACGGAAATTGCACTATCGAGTGGGTTATGGTCAGTCCTAGCTTGCTGAGAAGTAGATGGCTGAGAGTTAACAATAGATGGCTGCAGACCCAGGTCTAATGGCGGGATTGAATATGATATCTGCGCCTGGCGCGGAGCAGAACTACTCTTTTTACGTTTAGGAGGCTCATTTAATAACGATGAATTATTAAATAAGTTCTCCATATCAGAAAAGAGGACATTTGCCTTATGAAATATCTTCGACAAGTCCTTGAAACTATCTCTAGTTCGCTCCATAAATTTACGAACTTGCACCTCTATGTCCCGGCAAGTATCACAGCGCCATCTCAAACCATTGTTCTTCTCAAGACAATCTTTGACTTTCACCGTGATACCAGCACATTTCAAGTGAAAAGTCCGGTCACAAAAGAAGCAAGAAATAAATTCTTGCTTAGGATCAGGTTCATGACACTTATCAGGGAATGCTAATCGAAATGCAAAGCACAAAAAGAGATGACAGACAATCACAAAAACAAAGCTTGTTCAAAAAACGGGCGCTTGAAGTGCAGAATGCACGCACAAAGCAACAGATAAAGAATGAGTGAGCAGACACAGACAATGCTTGCAAGCGCTACAACAGATTATCAGTGAGAGCACGAAGAGCGACACTGAGAGCGAGAGAGCAAGTTAACAGCTGTTAATTACCCAAACAAAGCAGAAAGAAAGAAAAATAAACAAAAACAAAATACTTTGATGCCCAAGTTGAAAACACAAATTAGCTTGGTGTAATTATTGAAGACAATCACTGTTTTAACACATTAAATGCACCAAAAAGACACCGACTACGTTGTTATTACAACAAGACAAACACTTTATAATATTTACGTGAAGAAATGCACTAAAAACAAGAAATATTACGGAGCACACAAAAACACGACTGAACACAGAGAGAGTTTGAATGTTGGTTGAGTTTTCTCAGTTGAACTAATCTAGTAACTTTTTTTCAATAACAAATTATTGAGAAAAACCGATTGAGTACTCAAAATATGAGAGTCACTAGGTGAACAAAAAATGAAAAGCTCAGTTCAAACGTTCATTCATTTTTTTCTTATGTTCCACGTTATTTTAGTTTACTTCTTAAAATTTTGAAAAGCTTATTAGTGGCATCTTGCCCCCAAGAATAGTATGAATACCCTATTTACTCCCTGTAAACATAATAAATTCACATACATATATTATAATTATTTATTTTGTGTTAAGCTTCACCACCAATAAAGAGTTTAAATTTTCTCCGCTTAATGAGTTGCGTTTCTCCGAAAAAATAAAATGAAGCGCTGAAAATGCCCCTTCAACCGATACTTGCGTCGTCGGTGTGGCCAGCACAACTTGTGCGAGCGCACTCAGGTGACTGTAGCTTCTTGTCTCTATAAAAATGCAAAATATTATCGGTCAATGGTAAACGACCATTCATTAAATCGAAGTTCTCAACTTCTTCCACTAATTCAGCATGTTTTGCATTTAAATGCCGTTTTAAATTTGTTGAGTGCGATCCTGCAAGTTTTACGCCGCATACGGTACACTGGGATTTTTTTTGTTTTGCGTCGAATTTAAAAAATTGTTGAACTTTTTTATTTTGCTCACGGCCCATTTTTCACAAAAATAGTTTTATTGTTAAGATATTTATGTTTGATTATTGAAAGCAAGTCACAAAGTAAAATAAATGAAAAGACTTTTATTTAATTCGCTCAATTTCAAATTGACAGTTTACAACCCGAGCCCTTTGCTTTTTAAAAATTGATTGTGGTTTGAGAATGACCGATTTGATCAAAAACTGTGTGAACGGTTCATTTATGAAACTTAAAGCAAAGAGTCAGTAAATAACAGTTATTTTTTAACAACAAAAAACGGTCGACTGTTATTTGCAAGCTCTGGATATTACCCATTAACTGAATATACCTTTTACCTTTACACTACTGCATGTACATATGCAGTATGTACACTAAAGTGGATCAATTTTTTTCGATTTTAAGCGGTTGTCAAAATCATAATCTACGACGAATTCTAAGAAGATTTGCCCAAGAAACCATGGGTCTAAAGTCAAAATCGAGCTTCCGATTTTTAACCAGAAATTTTGATAATTTTTGACTTTTCATACGATTTCCTATATTTCACGCTAAAAATCGGATGCTCGATTTTGACTTTAGACTCATGGTTTCGTGGTCAAATCTTCTTAGAATTCGTATTAGATTACGATTTTGACAACCGCTTAAAATCGAAACAAATTTATTTTTGCTC